>QRDG01000451.1:1218755-1294888 GCA_012064385.1 Puccinellia tenuiflora | reverse complement strand
GTTAATGTATCCAGTGTTAAGGCTGCATTGTAACAGCCCAGATTTGGTACCCTAAAATATGGGGCAAATTTTTACTTTTTGCTTTGCATTGCATCATGGCATACATATTTAAAATTGCTAAATTAATTATTGCAAACCATGGAAAACATTAAAAGGAAGTAAACCCTTCCCAAATTTTCCCAACCCAAATGCAGTTGCTCAACTTAGCAGACCAAATTATTCTGGAATTTTCAAATTGTCCAGGAAGTTCCAACAATATATTTGTTTAAATCTTTGTCAAAGACAATTGCTTGTTAAGCAAAGTAATAAATATTTGGAATTCAAAATTGGTTTAAACAAATGGTGAATTTTGACTCCAAGTTCAACTTCTCAAAATTCAAAATAAAGTTATGGGAGCTTCATTATAATATTAGGAGCCTCCACAAATATTTTCATAAATATTTGGAATTGTTTAAGTATTCCAAGTCAATAAATTTTGGAGTTTATCAAATTGCCATATTTAAATACAATGAACAAATGTTATGCAAAACTTTTTATTTTGCAGCACAAATTTTTGTGGAGCTTCTAAATTACATCGAGAGCCCACATGAATTTTTGCAAATTTAATAAAAATGGTTTAGTGCCTATGTTAATTCACTAAAGCCCTGTTATTTTTAAATCAGAAAAATGGAAAAAAGAAAAGTTCAAACCTCTTACAGGTGGGGTCCCCCTGTCAGCCCCCTCTTCTCTCCCTCTACACTGTGGCGGCAGCAATGCCACTGTCGCCATGGCCGCGTCGCCGTGTCTCCCCCCTGCTCCTCCTCGCTGCGGCCCCCCAGGTCGATAAGAGGAGCACGCCGCGCTACTCTCTCCCGTGCTTTCCTCTCCTCTCCCCGCGGCAAACCCTAACCCTAGCAGCTCCCTGTCCACTGCCAACCACCATCGTCCCCTTCAAATAGCCGGCGACCAAAGCCGCCCGGAGCCAAACCGACACCGCCACTAGCTCCGCCGACCTCTCCTCTGCCTCCCCGTCGACTCGCGCGTACTAGGGCGCCGTCTTTCGTCGGAATCGCGCTGCCGCATTGCGCCTCCGACCGCCGCCGTCGAGCATCATCGCCGCCGCTACGGTCCTCCTCCGCCGCTGCCGTTGCTTCCCACGCGTCGTGGGTGAGCAGGCGCTTCTCCCCATCCTCTCCTCCCTCTCCCTACCCTCCTGTACCGCCACGTCGTCGTGCTCCGCCAACCGCCGCCGCTCCGATGGTCGTCGCCGGCCACTCCGGTGACCAAATGGTCCATCCCGCCACTCCCCGAGCTCCCCTCCGTCTCCTCTAGCTAGTAGCATAGATGCCCGCGTCCAATTTCGTTCGTACACGACGAATTCGTGATCAACATGGCCTCAGTTCTTGGGTGATGTCACTGATGACGTCATCCGTTCTTAATTTCTAAATTTCCAGAAAATAAACAGAAGTGGATTTTGCAATATCTTTTATTTGGTAGATCAGAAAAATGCAAATAAGGTATCAGAAAGTTTATAATTTCTTAACCTATCCAAACTTGTAACTCACACGTGCAATTGAAATGTAAAATTTGAATTTAAATGTGAAATCCAAAACATATGTGAGTTATTCAAATTTTTGGAAATTCATATCTACAGTTTCACATTTCAGAAAAATGCAAATAACATGTTAAAATGCTCAGCTAGATAAACTCTACATGTTAGTGCCCTTATTTGAATTAATTGGTTAAATTAAATTGCCTTTATTTGTTAAATATAAAAAGGCAGATTTAAATTGATATTTGGAAAATTCATAACAATTTGAATATTGATCCAAAAATTGCAAATAAGATCTCAAAATGTTCAGAGAATTAATATCTACATGCTAGTTATATTTACATGTTAAAATGAATTTTCTAAATTGCTGTTAAAATGAAATAACTAAAATGGCAGATTTGGAAATGAATTTGTAAATTTAATATCTTTTGTTTTATAACTCAGAAAATTACAAATGATATGTCAACATGTTCTTAAAAATCATATGTATCTTTTAGTATCATTTCCATGATCAACTAAATAGTTTATTCTGCTATTTATTTAAATTTACTAAAATGGCAGAATTAATAACAATTTTGGAAAATCCATAACTTGAGTTTTGTTTACTCAAAAATTATGGTTAATAGCTCAAAATGTTCAGTGAACAATGAACTACAACTTTATGTCATTTGAGAGAATTTTAGAATTAATTTTGGTGCTGTTTGTTTAAATTAAATAAAATGGCAGATTTAAATCAATAATTGGAAATATCATAACTTGATAAATATTGATCCAAAAATTGCAAATGATATACCAAAATGACCAGCAAAACAAATGCTATCTATCTATGTTAAGTTCCCAGCATGAAACCAATTTTTCCTTTGATGTTATTTTCTAATTGGTTAAAATGATTTAAATTGCATAACCGTTTAAATCACCATTTCTTCATCGTTAATCGGAAAATTGCAAACGAAGTACCAAAATGATCAGTAGGACAATATCTATCTAATAATGTCATTTTCATGCATTTAGGACCCATAATTCAGTACTGGACATTTTGGATAATAATGCAATTCACTAAGTTAAATATGGAGTTTTGATCCGTTAATTGCAATATTTAATTTAGGGGTTCCATTTAACTTGTGGGACATGCCCAATATGATTTCAGTGCATAATTTGACCATCTCATCATGATTGTGCATTGCACCTTGTATTTGTGTTATTTATTTCATTTTTCTGTATTGTTTGTGTATCGGTAGATTTAGGAGTCGAGGTTCCACCACAATACCTCGACGATCCACGCGACCAGTACTACCAGCAAGGCAAGAGCTAACCTAACCTTCTGTGCATATCTCATCCTATTAGTACAATTATTTTATCCACCATAATATTGCATTCGATTCTAGAAACAACTTTTGTTCAGTGGATAGAGAATCCTATAACTTGCATGCTCCCTGAACCATTATCTGTTTCCCTTCCTGTTAACCATAGGTTGGTGTGTTGGCCTGAGATAATCAATATCAGTTGTATGTTATGCTTAGATATGCTTAGCCATGCGTAGTCGAATGCTTAAGTTGTCCGTTGATTATTTCCATACATGTGAAGTTGATGGAATGTTCGGACAGTGGTGGAAACTTGTGTTAATAAATAATTGCTAAGAAGGCTGGGATGAGTTGCCATCGGGGATGGTGTTTTGTCTCGTTCCTGCCCCTAGGTACGAGTTATTTACGTCTTGAACCAAGACTAGCGTGCTACCAACGGTGGGGGTCTGGGCCCCTTACTAACTGAATAACCTGTGCGGGCGTATCCAAGGGTCCTCTAGTTTGCGCTTTCCATTTGCGAGTGTGTGGTCGGTGATGGTGATGATGATGATGTGATGACGATGGTGGTGATAGGAGTGGTGATGGGGCAGGGTGTTGAAATAGGCACTGAACTTGTCCTGTCGTCACGATGACCCTTGGATAGTCTCACGCGAGGTAAAGGTTTAACCGCGCCCGCCCTGCCGGCTTTCCTCGGAAGAGAGCTAATTGTACAGGCAAGGGGTCGGACGGTACCAATGGATAAAAATAGTACACCCCTGTAGGGTTTAATCTTTTCATAAAGCCGTGTCCGCGGTTATGGACGACTTGGGAATGGACGATCAGATCATAGAAAACCTGAACTTAATTGATATGGCAGCTAGAGGTTGCATTAATCAACGTGTGGTAAAGGTTCATTTCCTCGAGGGTGATTCGAGGGAGTGCCTTGGTGGATACGAGTGGTGAATGCTGGTTACTGCTGGTGCAAGGTGACCCGAAGAAGAAAATTTTACTATCTTATCCCCTTTGAGAAAAACCTTCTGAGTAGTCGGTGCCATGAGTCCTAGTGTTAATCGAAAGGAAAACTAGCTTTCTGCAAAACCAACTAGTTACAGCTTTGAAGCCAAACAGCATCAGGCCTATATCGCCCTACTAATTCTTGCGAGTACGTCGTACTCGGCCTTGCTTTGTTGATTATTATTTGTTTCAGAGGAGGACACCGCCAGACTGGAAGGTGGGTTCTTTATCGACATTGACGAGTAGTCTGGGGTTCCCAGGTGGCAGCTTGGGACGTCTCGGAACAGGCTGGCTGGGATATGTTATTGTAGACCTCTTAGGCCATAATTTGGATCTTGTTGTTAGACAACTATATTTGCTTCCGCTTGATGTAATGATGGGTCTGTGACCTTTGATTGTGACATTTGCTATCTTTCTCATATAGGAGTTGAACTATGATCTCTTGTGTCGTAGAGTCTGTGATGTCCCAGTTGTTCCGCAGTCTTGGTCTCTTTACTATACGTGAAAGCAATGTTTGAGCTTATGGCATGATCGAGGTGTTGTGTGCCGATGATCCATTCCGAGCACACCTGCCAATGAGTTTTGGCCTGGGATTGGTAAACCCAGTAACCCTCGATTGTGTAGCATGACCGGTTACACAACGTTTCACTATATAGTTCTGGGGTCGGGGTGCTACAAATCGGTATCAGAGCAGGACTGCCTGTAGGAAACCCTTTCTATTGGTCGATGTCGAGTCTAGATCGTGAAACCTATTTATAACCTAAAAAGAGTTGTGAAAACCATCTTAGGATTATTTTTACTCCTTACCCAATTTGCTCTATCTCTGAGTTATCTTACCCCTATTTGATTTAGCGGTTCTTCTGCTCGTTTGGCGATTCAAGAATTTAGGTTCACGGGGTTGGATTCTACCTTTGGTCCACTGGTTAGCTCTGCTCGTCTGCCCATTCTAAAGCCCGAAGAGAGGAAGTATTGCGGATCGTCAAGACATTCCTTTGCTTTAGCCCATGGTCTTGAACCGAAGGTCCCGGATTGTACTGGAATTCTGGTGTATTGTTTCATGAGGGTTGTCACCCATGTGAGCATTATGCCATTCGTGAGTCCCCGTACATGAAGCTGATTTTTAACCCAAGATTTTTCTCGTTGAATCCTGATGTTAATTGTCAAACCCTACGTCAGGTTGGCCATGTTTGAAGTTAATCTTCATTTTGGTGGTTGTAGTCGTAATTGAATTGCGGCAACAAAGCTCTTCCCTGTCACGAGTTATAGCTGGTTATTCTGTCATGAAACCATCTGGATTACGACAAGTTTGCTCTTAGCGAGTTTTCCATCAATGTCTGTGTTTCCTCCAATAACACTTGTTCGTGAAACCCTTTCGGCACTAGTTGTCGGAAGAGTACTAACAAGGGCTTCGGCAATATCTTGGAATTGTGGTTAGCCCTTTCCTTACTCTTAATCTGTTGTCCGACCTTTATCTGTCAGTTGACAGTCGAGTGTTATCGTGCATTGGTGTGTTCCAAAGCATGTTACCCTTGTGGTCCGTCAAGACATTCCACATCGGGATGTTAGGAGAAACAAACTCGGGTACCTTGTCCATTTCTCGGACCAGGTCAAAGTATTGTAATCCGCAGAATAAGAGGCTTGTCTAGCTTTTGTTCTATTCCACCTTGGAGTGTCACACTCTTTTATATCAAGAGGTCATGCCTAGTCTCATGACGTACTTGATGAAGTGGTACTCTTACCCTTCCTTATCCATCTACCTCCGAGCTACTCGGGCTCGAGATTGTTGAGGATGCATATTGATGTGGAAATCGGACATTCTTAGCAATTGATATTGCTTTGACATCCAAGGACTTTGATGGCGCTCTTAGCACGATTGGTAATCAGATCATCAGGCCGAGTTTGACTGTGCTACCAAGTCCATTTGTTCAGGTGCCCACCTTCGGTCAATAAGTTAGATTTGTGTCGAAACTCCAAGACCACATCTGTTTCGCTTGGAAAAGTAAATCTTCCTCTCATAATCTAGCTCGTGTTCTGGAGCTTGACGCTGTGGTAAATTCTTGAGAACCTTACCTCTCATTAGCTGTTGTAACTCCTCCCTCGGACATGGCAAGTCTGAAATATCCGCACGCTTAACCAAACCTGAATCTCAAGAAGAAATGATGGTTGGTGTTCTTAAGAGTATGACATAGGCCTTGTGTAATCCGGCAAGTTTGAGGTGGTGGTTGCCCTACTTAACTGGAAGGTCTATTGTGATATCCTCTTGCCTTTCGTAAAATCAAACCACTCTCCATGAGGATATTGTGCGACTTATTCTAGAAGTTGCCCTTATGGTCTCTTTGCAATCTTAAGGGTCCGACCTCTACTTGATGACCTATTGAAGGCTTTTTCGAAGCCAAATGGTGGTATCTAGAACATCGAGGAGAACATTGACATGGTGTTGCTACACATGTCTCTCGGTCATTTCTCCTATCCTCTGCTCGACCTTTGTTTGGTCAAGTTGTTCCTAGTTTTCCTCATTGGCTTATGGTCTTGTGCAAAGTACATATTTCCAACCTTGGAGAGAACTTGTCTGTCCCCTTGAACTATCTTCAGTTTCTTGTCGGCACGTCATGCTTGTTACCTTTTTCTCTGCAACAAGATCATCGTGGGACCGAGAAGATCGTTGAAGTTAAGGGTTGTCATGTCTCCCTCATCCCTCTTCCAACTCTAGGAATCTCGGGGCGAGATTCTTGTAAGGAGGGTAGAATTTTAACATCCCAGATTTGGTACCCTAAAATATGGGCCAAATTTCACTTTTTGCTTTGCATTGCATCATGGCATACATATTTTAAATTGCTAAATTAAATATTGCAAACCATGGAAAACATTAAAAGGAAGTAAACCCTTCCCAAATTTTCCCAACCCAAATGCAGTTGCTCAACTTAGCAGACCAAATTATTCTGGAATTTCCAAATTGTCCAGGAAGTTCCAAGAATATATTTGTTTAAATCTTTGTCAAAGACAATTGCTTGTTAAGCAAAGTAATAAATATTTGGAATTCAAAATTGGTTTAAACAAATGGTGAATTTTGACTCCAAGTTCAACTTCTCAAAATTCAAAATAAAGTTATGGGAGCTTCATTATAATATTAGGAGCCTCCATAAATATTTTCATAAATATTTGGAATTGTTTAAGTATTCCAAGTCAATAAATTTTGGAGTTTATCAAATTGCCATATTTAAATACTATGAACAAATGTTATGCAAAACTTTTTATTTTGCAGCACAAATTTTTGTGGAGCTTCTAAATGACATTGAGAGCCCACATGAATTTTTGCAAATTTAATAAAAATGGTTTAGTGCCTCTGTTAATTCACTAAAGCCCTACTGTTTTTAAATCAGAAAAATGGAAAAAAGAAAAGTTCAAACCTCTTACAGGTGGGGTCCCCCTGTCAGCCCCCTCTTCTCTCCCTCTTCATTGTGGCGGCAGCAATACCACTGTCGCCATGGCCGCGTCTCCGTGTCGCCCCCCTGCTCCTCCTCGCTGCGGCCCCCCTGGTCGATAAGAGGAGCACGCCGCGCTACTCTCTCCCCTGGTTTCCTCTCCTCTCCCCGCGGCAAACCCTAACCCTAGCAGCTCCCTGTCCACTGCCAACCGCCGCCGTCCCCTTCAAATAGCCGGCGACCAAGCCGCCCGGAGCCAAACCGACGCCGCCACCAGCTCCGCCGACCTCTCCTCTGCCTCCCCGTCGACTCGCGCGTGCTAGGGCGCCGTCTTTCGCCGGAATCGCGCCGCCACATTGCGCCTGCGACCGCCGCCGTCGAGCATCATCGCCGCCGCTACGGTCCTCCTCCGCCGCTGCCGTTGCTTCCCACGCGTCGAGGGTGAGTAGGCGCTTCTCCCCATCCTCTCCTCCCTCTCCCTACCCTCCTGTACCACCGCGTCGCCGTGCTCCGCCAACCGCCGCCGCTCCGATGGTCGCCGCCGGCCACTCCGGTGACCAAATGGTCCATCCCGCCGCTCCCCGAGCTCCCCTCCGTCTCCTCTAGCTAGTAGCATAGATGCCCGCGTCCAATTTCGTTCGTACAAGACGAATTCGTGATCAACATGGCCTCAGTTCTTGGGTGATGTCACTGATGACGTCATCCATTCTTAATTTCTAAATTTCCAGAAAATAAACAGAAGTGGATTTTGCAATATATTTTATTTGGTAGATCAGAAAAATGCAAATAAGGTATCAGAAAGTTTATAATTTCATAACCTATCCAAACTTGTAATTCACACATGCAATTGAAATGTAAAATTTGAATTTAAATGTGAAATCCAAAACATATGTGAGTTATTCAAATTTTTGGAAATTCATATCTAGAGTTTCACATTTCAGAAAAATGCAAATAACATGTTAAAATGCTCAGCTAGATAAACTCTACATGTTAGTGCCCTTATTTGAATTAATTGGTTAAATTAAATTGCCTTTATTTGTTAAATATAAAAAGGGCAGATTTAAATTGATATTTGGGAAATTCATAACAATTTGAATATTGATCCAAAAATTGCAAATAAGATCTCAAAATGTTCAGAGAATTAATATCTACATGCTAGTTATATTTACATGTTAAAATGAATTTTCTAAATTGTTGTTAAAATGAAATAACTAAAATGGCAGATTTGGAAATGAATTTGTAAATTCAATATATTTTGTTTTATAACTCAGAAAATTACAAATGATATGTCAACATGTTCTTAAAAATCATATGTATCTTTTAGTATCATTTCCATGATCAACTAAATAGTTTATTCTGCTGTTTATTTAAATTTACTAAAATGGCAGAATTAATAACAATTTTGTAAAATCCATAACTTGAGTTTTGTTTACTCAAAAATTATGTTTAATAGCTCAAAATGTTCAGTAAACAATGAACTACAACTTTATGTCATTTGAGAGAATTTTAGAATTAATTTTGGTGCTGTTTGTTTAAATTAAATAAAATGGCAGATTTAAATCAATAATTGGAAATATCATAACTTGATAAATATTGATCCAAAAAATTGCAAATGATATACCAAAATGACCAGTAAAACAAATGCTATCTATCTATGTTAAGTTCCCATCATGAAACCAATTTTTCCTTTGATGTTATTTTCGAATTGGTTAAAATGATTTAAATTGCATAACCGTTTAAATCACCATTTCTTCATCGTTAGTCGGAAAATTGCAAACGAATTACCAAAATGATCAGTAGGAAAATATCTATCTAATAATATCATTTTCATGCATTTAGGACCCATAATTCAGTACTGGACATTTTGGATAATAATGCAATTCACTAAGTTAAATATGGAGTTTTGACCCATTAATTGCAATATTTAATTTAGGGTTTCCATTTAACTTGTGGGACATGCCCAATATGATTTCAGTGCATAATTTGACCATCTCATCATGATTGTGCATTGCACCTTGTATTCGTGTTATTTATGTCGTTTTTTTGTATTGTTTGTGTATCGGTAGATTCAGGAGTCGAGGTTCCACCACAATACCTCGACGATCCACGCGACCAGTACTACCAGCAAGGCAAGAGCTAACCTAACCTTATGTGCATATCTCATCCTATTAGTACAATTATTTTCTCCACCATAATATTGCATTCGATTCTAGAAACAACTTTTGTTCAGTGGATAGAGAATCCTATAACTTGCATGCTCCCTGAACCATTATCTGTTTCCCTTCCTATTAACCATAGGTTGGTGTGTTGGCCTGAGATAATCAATATCAGTTGTATGTTATGCTTAGATATACTTAGCCATGCGTAGTCGAATGCTTAAGTTGTCCGTTGATTATTTCCATACATGTGAAGTTGATGGAATGTTCGGACAGTGGTGGAAACTTGTGTTAATAAATAATTGCTAAGAAGGCTAGGATGAGTTGCCATCGGGGATGGTGTTTTGTCTCATTCCTGCCCCTAGGTGCGAGTTCTTTACCTCTTGAACCAAGACTAGCGTGCTACCAACGGTGGGGGTATGGGCCCCTTACTAACTGAATAACTTGTGCAGGCGTATCCAAAGGTCCTCTAGTTTGCGCTTTCCATTTGCGAGTGTGTGGTCGGTGATGGTGATGATGATGATGTGATGACGATGGTGGTGATAGGAGTGGCGATGGGGCAGGGTGTTGAAATAGGCACTGAACTTGTCCTGTTGTCACGATGACCCTTGGATAGTCTCACGCGAGGTAAAGGTTTAACCGCACACGCCCTGCCGGCTTTCCCCGGAAGAGAGCTAATTGTACAGGCAAGGGGTCGGACGGTACCAATGGATAAAAACAGTACACCCTTGTAGGGTTTAATCTTTTCGAAAAGCCGTGTCCGCGGTTATGGACGAGTTGGGAATAGACGATAAGATCATAGAAAACCTGAACTTAATTGATATGGCAGCTAGAGGTTGCATTAATCAACGTGTGGTAAAGGTTCATTTCCTCGAGGGTGATTCGAGGGAGTGCCTTGGTGGATACGAGTGGTGAATGCTGGTTACTGCTGGTGCAAGGTGACCCGAAGAAGAAAATTTTACTATCTTATCCCCTTTGAGAAAAACCTTCTGAGTAGTCGGTGCCATGAGTCCTAGTGTTACTCGAAAGGAAAACTAGCTTTCTGCAAAACCAACTAGTTACAGCTTTGAAGCCAAACAGCATCGGGCCTATATCGCCCTACTAATTCTTGCGAGTACGTCGTACTTAGCCTTGCTTTGTTGATTATTATTTGTTTCAGAGGAGGACGCCACCGGACTGGAAGGTGGGTTCTTTATCGACATTGACGAGTAGTCTGGGGTTCCCAGGTCGCAGCTTGGGACGTCTCGGAACAGGCTGGCTGGGATATGTTATTGTAGGCCTCTTAGGCCATAATTTGGATCTTGTTGTTAGACAACTATATTTGCTTCCGCTTGATGTAATGATGGGTCTGTGACCTCTGATTGTGACATTTGCTATCTTTCTCATATATGAGTTGAACTATGATCTCTTGTGTCGTAGAGTCTGTGATGTGCCAGTTGTTCCGCAGTCTTGGTCTCTTTACTATACGTGAAAGCGATGTCTGAGCTTATGGCATGATCGAGGTGTTGTGTGCCGATGATCCATTCCGAGCACACCTGCCAATGAGTTTTGGCCTGGGATTGGTAAACCCAGTAACCCTCGATTGTGTAGCATGACCGGTTACACAACGTTTCATTGTATAGTTCTGGGGTCGGGGCGCTACATGCATCTCCTTGGTTCGCTAATTATGCAAATTTTATTGTTGGAAAAGTATTACCTCCACACTTTACTTATCAACAAAGAAAGAGATTCTTTTATGATCTTAGACATTATTTTTGGGATGATCCTTTCCTTTATAAGAAAAGTGTAGATGGTATTATTAGACGTTGTATACCTGAGCATGAACAACTGGCTATAATAAGAGATTGTCATGATAGTCCCTATGGAGGGAATCATGCAGGAGATCGCACAGCAGCAAAGGTATTACAATCTGGTTTCTATTGGCCTACTTTATTTAAAGATTGCCATGAATATGTTAAATCTTGTGATAAATGTCGAAGAGTAGGAAATATTGGTAGGAGAATTGAAATGCCTATGAATTATTCTCTACCACTTGAACCATTTGATGTGTGGGGTTTTGACTTTATGGGACCTTTCCCAACCTCAAAGACAAAGCATACTCATATTTTGGTTGCAGTGGACTATGTTACAAAGTGGGTGGAGGCAATTCCAACCAAAAGTGCAGATCATGCCACAGCAATGAAAATGCTCAAGGACATCATTTTCCCAAGATTTGGTGTTCCTAGGTTTTTAATTACTGATGGTGGCTCTCATTTCATACATGGTGTTTTTAGGAAAGCATTGACAAAATATGATGTTAACCATAGAATTGTGTCTCCTTATCACCCTTAAACAAGTGGACAAGTTGAATTAAGTAATAGGGAAATTAAACTCATTTTGGAAAAGACAGTAAATAAGTCTAGGTCTGATTGGCCACTTAAAATTAATGATGCATTATGGGCTTATAGAACTGCCTTTAAAAATCCTATGGGAATGTCCCCTTATAAAATGGTCTATGGAAAAGCTTGTCATTTACCTGTTGAATTAGAACATAAAGTTAGATGGGCTATTAAACAATTAAACTTTGACCTTAAGACTGCAGGAGAGAAAAGAATCCTTGATTTAAACCTGCTAGATGAATGGAGGAATGAAGCCTATGAAAATGCTAAAATGTTTAAAGAGAAAGTTAAGATTTGGCATGACAAGAAGATTAAGAGAAAAGAAT
Source organism: Puccinellia tenuiflora (assembly GCA_012064385.1). Lineage (NCBI taxonomy): Eukaryota > Viridiplantae > Streptophyta > Magnoliopsida > Poales > Poaceae > Puccinellia > Puccinellia tenuiflora. The sequence goes on along the minus strand of QRDG01000451.1, from coordinate 1,282,781 downwards.
TCAAAGTAGGAGATCAAGTTCTATTATACAACTCTCATTTCAAGTTTTCTGCAGGGAAGCTAGCCTCAAAATGGCAGGGACCATTAGTCATACAGGAAGTGTATCGTTCAGGAGCTATCCGTCTTTACGGTGATATGAAAGGTAAACCTCATGTGGTCAATGGACAACGTCTTAAACATTATATTGCAGGAAAAAGCTTCATTGGAACGGTGGAAACATTGAATTTACAAACACCGGAAGAAATAATAGAAGGGGGTCGAGCAGTTTCAGCAACCCCAAATCAATAAAAGGTAACTTTTGTATTGGAAAGTTTCTCGGAATTACGTGAAATTTTATGGAAGTCATTTTTTATGGAAATTAACGTGTTGGGCAAGAAAACTTGACGAAACGGAGTCCCGAGGAGGGAAAGAGGTGGCCCCACGCGGCCAAGTACAGGGGTCGCGTGGGCCCACTCCTTTTCCACTTCGGAGACCCTTTTTGCCCCGTTTTCGACCCCGATGCTCCATTTTAACCTAAAAACCCTCAATATATACCCCTCTCCGATGATTTAATCTCGCACCGAGCGTTCTCGAGCGATCTTTGTCTCTTGCTGTCTCTGTCTGCCAGGTTTTAGCCATGTCTTCGGGGAACTCCTACCAATGTTCCTCCATGGATGACGATGATGATGAGCTTGAGGGGCTCAGCCCCACGTCCCCATGGAAGAGGAACAGGAAGAGGAAGGACTACTCCGATGATGATGACCATGAGGAAGAGGATGATGAAGAAGAATGCAAGGCAATCGTTGACTTCACGCCCCTGGCAACAGCACCTCCATCGCCTATTGCTGTAGCCAATGTGGGGGTGAACCGCTCTCTTGGCACCAAGAGGAAGACGACGCGCATCCAAACTGGAGGGAAGGTTCCCAGGCTCTCGCTTGCAAGCAAAAACGTAGCTTCTACTCTTATTGACAGGGAATCCCGACGCACCACTCAAAGGAATTATCCTGGTGAGTGGGATCGCAAGATCCCCAACAAGAAGGTATCAAGCCCCGAGTAGAGGCCTAGCAAAGAGACGGTTGAGAAGAACTTTATGGAGAAACTGGGAGAAGCTGCAAAAGAATTTGAGAAAGCCTACAACCTCATGATGAAGATTGTTGGAGACCTTGAAGATCATTATAATGAAGGCAATAAGAAAGAAGAGAGGAAGTTCTAGCAAGACGTCAAGCTTGGGGGAGTTCCACCTAGTCTCTCTCTTTATTAGTCTCTTTTATCTATCTAGTCAAGGTGTGTTTTGCTTTTATTGTTTAGTTATCAATTTCGTTTAGGCTTGTGTGAGCTCATAGAGCATTATCATGTTTCCCTATCTTGTGGATTATCAATGAATATAAAAGTGTGGTGTCATCCATGGGTCTCTTGTTTTGGAGATTTGTGGGTAACACTCATGCAAATGAGCGTGACATATTTAGAGGTTTCAATCACATCTTGCCTTGGACTTAATTAACTTGAGTATGTTGGACAACTGTAGAATTATATCATCAAAATATGAAATAATAAACATGAACCATTGTGATCAATATTATGATGATAGTGGCTTGATAAATGTTTAAGGTTGGGAGTTAGCCCATATGTGCTGTCACATGCAAAGCTTTCAACATGTTCCATCATTTATTCAGTTGATATCATGTACTTTTGTTTATGGATGCCTATCATGGTGAAATAATGTGGAAATAGAGTAAGTTTAAATGAGTTTGTATAAATGGTTAGAGAGAAACCTGGGCCGCTAATCTAAGCCATGCATCATTCATGGTGGAAATTTACTTACATGCTATTTTGAACTTTCTGTGATACACCCTACAATAAAAAGCTATATCAAGTGGTAAATAAAAAGGGTGTTGAAGTTGTTCATTATGTTTGTTTGTCTTGTTGTTTTTATGTGGGCTTGATCCATATCATGGGACAAGAGGTACCCCAGTTGAGGCTCTTGATAATACCATTATTACTTACAATGATAGATAACTTAAACTTGCTTTGTTTCCCAAGATGAGTAATCATTGTGTAGGTACTTGTATTCAAGGGGCATGAGACATCTAACCTTTACTTTATCAAGGCCACTACTCATATTTGCTTTCACATTTAACTCTAATCATTCAAATGCTTGCCATAAAGAGCAAAAGCATGGGAAAAGGAGTATGAGTCAGCTGTCCAACATACAATGGTTATTTGCTTTCAAAAGTAAGGGGAGATTGTTAGAGCTTCTACTTATGTTGCCCTCATGTGTATGAGTTTTAGTTCATTAATCTTACATTGCAATTGAATATGATGATGATACAATGCCCGTATTTATTTATCAACCATAAGTCCATCGATGCATGTAATGATCTATGTCCTTATTTACTCGAGGACGAGTAAAGATTTAAGCTTGGGGGAGTTGATACGTGCATTTTATATCATCATTTTTATACTTTATATTATCATATGGGAATGTTATATGCACTGTTATATCAACGTTTTGCATGTTTTAGATGATTTATGGGACTTTCATACAAAGTCCCTATTTTTGGTATTTAATATCTGGGAGGCAGAATACCCCCCTTTTCTTGTCTTTATTGTTTCAGGAGTTTTGCGAACCCAAATAATTAAAGGAAAAATACCACGGCAGTTTTTCTTCGGAAGAAGGGCAATGGAAAGAAGACTGAAGAGAGGAAGGCCACGAGGCCCAAATGGGGTGGGCCCACGCGGCCAGGTACATGGGCCACGTGGGACCCACCAAACAGGGCCTCGGGCACTTCCTCGCCTGTGGCTTTTTTATGTACGCCTTCGTCTTCCCCGAAAAGGGACGCCCTAATTTTTCCCGAATTATCTGAGGCCGTGGCGGCGGCGGAGCTCCTGATTCTCTCTAAAGGGGGTCAGATCCTGCTGCTCCGGAGCTCTGAAGAGGGGGAAATCATCGCCATCGTCATCACCTCTCCTCCTTGGCGTGGGAGGAGGCTTCTACAATCAAGTCCATCACCAAGTCCATCACCATCTCCATCGTCATCTCCGTGATCCACTCCGTTCCCCTCATAGTTTGAGAGTTGCTATACCCTAGATCATTGTCTTGTGCTCCTATTCATGTTTGTGATTGGGCACTTGTCATTATTTGGTGGTGAAGTATTTATTTCAGATTGTGTTGTACCCTTTATGCCACTGATTATGATCATGTTTGCACGTTGTGAGTAGTTCCCATATGTTCCTGAGGGCATAGGATGAATTGGCAATGATTTATATATAACATGTGCTGGTATTTTGTCAAGAGTTTATCTTCTATGTGGTTCTATGATGGTGTTGTGCGAACGTCAACTGCACAACACTTCACCTATAAGGGCTCATAGGAGAACAACGTAGTGTAATGAATTGAGGAAGACTTGGGAGGACAAGTAAGCCTAAGACGGAGTCATGCAGTTATATTATGTGGGTAGTAGTATCGGGGACCTTAGAGTGTAATGCTATGGTGGGACTTTGTGTCTTAATAATTCTTGTACAGTCATTTAATTGGCTACATGATCCATCATAAGGGGTTGTAGATTATTTATTTAGCTATGCCTAGTTATGGCTCCGCCCCAAGAAGATTAAAACTTGACAAGATATGCAACGTGTTGTTTAATAAATCTCTATGCCTAGTGATATCCATGCCGCCCTCGGGAACGCTTTCCACATATAAGTTACACACCATTTGAGCTTGTCCTCTTGCCACATAGAGGATTGGGCTTTCAACTGTTACTATTTACTTTCGACATTTTTACTATCTTTGCAATCATACAACTGAAAATCCCAAAAACATTTGCATCTTTCATTGCTTTATTTATCATTCTTTCTAACCAATACCTTCAGCTCCTCGTGGGTTCGACAACCTTTTCTAATTGAAAGGTACTACAATTGATCTCCTGCACTTGGGAGTCATCACTCACTTGAATTTGCTGAGAGCTGGCTTAAGCAAAATATAAATATAACCTACCATTCTCCTCCGCACAGTGCAAACCTGAGAAATCAGTCAAACATTGGTTAGTGGTGAAACAAAGGAGAACAAGGAGTGATCTAATTCCTCTAATTACCAGCCGCTCTTAAAAGTCTAAAAGCCTTGATTGTTACAGAGGACTATCTACCTTCTCTTCTGTGGATTCGTTGACGGAAGCATGCATATCTCAAAATTGTTTTACTTCTGTATCTAAAATAATAATTCAGAAAGCTCTAGCACATGACTAATCCCTGCTTCCCTCTGCGAAGGGCATGTCTTTTATTTTTATGTTGAGTCACCATATCCTTCTTTGAGCACTTCCTTGAGACCATAGTTGTCATTTTTAGTGCAATGTGCTTTGTTGCAAAATACTATTAACTAAGTTATATCTGTGATGTTTCTGTCTTTGATATCTTTGTTCTAGTCTCCACTTGAACTTCGGAGGTGCTCTGCATTTATGTTTTGCAGTACCAGAAAGGGCTAGCGAGATACCATCGTACCATATGTTATTATGAGCATTCAATCTTTTTAATAGTTGTATGCCCTATTGTTGATTCTTAGTATGTTGGAATCTTTTCATATGTCTATATGGCTGCTAAGTTGCATTTTTATTATGACTTTTATCATGTACTTGATAAATTTATGATCATAAGCACAAGTATGTTTACATCTTGAGAAGCAAATGTGTTTATAAAAGTTTCTTTTATCGCGTTGAGTTTACCAACGGAATTGCTTGAGGACAAGCAATATGCTAAGCTTGGGGGAGTTTGATACGTTCAAAACGTATCTACTTTTCCAAATGCTTTTGCTGATGTTTCTCCTCTAATTTGCATTATTTGAATGGAACTAACACGGATTAACGCTGTTTTCAGCAGAATTGCCTTGGTGTCTTATTTTTGTGCAGAAATCAAAGTTCTCGGAAAATTCTGGAAAAATTTCAGAAATTCTTATTTGGCAGAAGACCCACGGAGCCAGAAGGGGAGTTGCGGGAGGAGTCCATAGCCCCTAGGTGCCCAGGCTTGGTCGCGCCTGGGGCCCACCTGGCCACCTGGTGGCTCGGTCGACGACGCTCCTTTCGCCTATTTACCTCCTTCGACCTAAAAACGCCAGAACCCCCGATCGTTTTTTCAAAAAAAGATACAGAGCGCCGCCGCCTCCTCGAAACCTAATTCGGGGAGCAGAAGTTCCTGTTCCGGAACCCTTTCGGGACGGGGATTGAAGGGGAGATCATCGCCATCGCCATCACCATCGTCTCTCCATCGACCATCCATGTTTTCCCCATCCATGTGTGAGTAATTCCCGCTGTAGGCTGAGGGGATGTTAGGGATTGGATGAGATTGTTCATGTAATAAGATTTTAGATCATTAGGGCATGATGTCTAGTATCTATGAGAGTGCTTCTAGTCGTTGTTGCAACTTGGTGAGCTTAATTCTTGACACTTAGGGCCTGAGTGCCATGTTTTCAGATCTGAACATATTGTGATAAGTATTGTTTTGGATCATATGTACAAGTTGTTTGCACCTGTTGTTGTCCGGAACCCGAGGCCCCAAAGTGATAGCTTTTGGGACAACCGGAGGGGATGGATGTGACTTGAGGGTTACATGTGTTCATTGAATGTTAATGCTTTGCTCCGGTGCTTTGTAAAAGGAGTACCTTAATTACCTTTAGGCTTCTCATATAAGCCCCGCTGAAACGTGATGGTTGGACAAAAGATGTCGTGCAAGTATCTTATTGCAAGCACGCACGACTACCTATGGAATGCATGCCTATATTTATTAGCACCTCGATACTGGTTGTTTGTATATCTACATATTGCCCTTCGTAATTATTTCATGAATTATCTCATCCATGCAGCGGCCATATTTACATCCCTATGCCTACGGTGTTTTAATCATGATGTTACTAAGATTGCTACTATTGCTGTCACTAGTAGAAAACAGACCTTTTGTCGAGAGGCCTGCAACCTTTAGTCCCGGTTGTGTTACAAACCGGGACTAATGGGAGCAATAGTCCCGGTTTAAATGGGTAGGACGGTCACACACCTTTAGTCCCGGTTCAAACGGAACCTTTAGTCCCGGTTGGAGATACAAACCGGGACAAAAGGTTGTGGCACCTTTAGTCCCAGTTGGAGCCACCAATCCGGACTAGAGGTTTTTGGAAGAAAAAAAAACAGATTTTTTGCCTCTCATGCCCCCCCCCCCCCCCCCCCGCGCGGTAAAAACATCCAAAACGAATAAACAAAAATGATAAAAACTTCAAATTTTAAAATCCTTTTACATGCTTGTACCTCAGGCAACCTACTTTTAGGGAAAATTTAAAACTTTGAATTTTGATTTTTTTTTTTTGCAAATTCTTAGTAAAATGGCAATAACTTTTGCGTACGAACTCGGAATAAATTGTTTAATATGTCAAAACGTTCAGCGCGCAAATCCGCATACGCCTGCAACCGGGTTTTACCCGTTTGGGATTTTTTTAGATTTTTGAAATTCCAAAGGGAACTATTAAAGGAGGAAGATTTTTGCAGAAAATTCAAATTATTTTAATTTTTACATTTTTTGGAAATAATAATTGGTTTCTGCATAAAGATTAGTATTACTTAATCATTGTTGTTTAGGTTAATATAGGTTTGGAATTCAAAATAATATAATGTGCCATCGTACAGGAAGATTTAAGTTTTTGCCGAAAATTCAAATTATTTTATTTTTTTATATTTTATTTGGAATTAATAATTGATTTCTGCATAAAGATTGGTATTACTTAATCATTGGTGTTTATGTTAATATAGGTTTGGAATTCAAAAAATATTATCGTGTGCCATCAAAGTGTAGGGGATAATAAGATTGATAGCATAGTATTATCAAGATGTACTCAATGCAATGTTGGAAGCTAGTTGGGAAGGAACTCAAAAGTTAAGCGTGCTGAGGGTGTAGCAGTGTGAGGATGGGTGACCGATCGGGAAGTTTGTCTATAAGTGTGAGTATGGGTGGAACAGTGTGAGATTAGGGGTGATTCGAGATTAAACTGACAAATAATTCAAAAAATAATTTCAAAAAAAATAAATAAAAATATCGAAAAAAATAGGACCTTTAGTCCCCGTTCGTAACACAACTGGGACTAAAGGGTTGGACCTTTAGTCCCGATTGCGCAGTCCCGGTTGCACAACTGGGACTAAAGTTTAGTTTTCCACCAGTGTGTTTTTATAATACTACTGTTGTTACTTTATTACTGCTGCTATTATATTACTGTTACTACTGATAAATTGCACCAAGCAAGTTACTTTTCAGGTGTGGCTGATCTGACAAATCAGCTGCTAAGGCTTATGAATATTCTTTGACTCCCCTTATGTTGAATCAACAAATTTGGGTTTTACTTCCCTTGAAGACTGTTGCGATCCCTATACTTGTGGGTCATCAGTTCGCAATGGCCACAATTTACCAGTGGCGCATTAGGTTCCAGTGCGCCGCAGGCATGCAAATATCAGTTGCGCATCGCTGACTGGTGCGCCACTGGTAACCTGCACCCTTTCTATAACCAAATACCAGTGGTGCACCTAGCTTTGGTGCGCCACTGGTAAGCTTCCATCACCCCACGCAGTACAGCCGCCACTTAGCCGTGGTGCATGGGCTTGAGGGTGCGCCACTGCTATATGCATACCAGTGTCGCATGCTCACTGATGCGCCACTGGTAACCATCCCACCTATAAGCCTTTCCTATTGGTGTGATAATGGAGAGGAAATAGCAATGGGTTTGAGCACGAGTAGAAACCCACTTCGTTACATTTGTTGTCGAATACCAACTATGAACGAAAATTGTACCACTGCCATATTCTAAACAGTATATAGTGCTTATTACTTCCTCTGTAACTAAATATAACACGTTGGACCAGCTCAATTTAAACTACCGGAACGTCTTACATTAAGCTACAGAGGGAATACAACCCAACAAATGTAGTTAAGAGGTCTCAAAACGAACGAACATCAACACTGCACAACCAGGAGGCAACATCAGAACATAAGCACCTACTGAAACATGAAGCACGGTATATCATCACAAACTCTCACATTTATTCCTCTTGCGGTATCATGAGTCTATCTTAGTAGTACATCAAACATATAGAAAAAACTGAGGTTAATCGTCATAGCAAATCGTGCACGTGCAATGACCATTCCAAGACCTACTACACGTTGAGTGCCAGCTTATGCCATGATCTTCTCTCGCGATACGCTTGCAAGGATTCTCGCATGTTAGCTTCATGCATAAGTATAGCCATTGACTCCATGTTTTGCAGTGCTCTGTGCCCATAAAACATGCGTATATGTTATGTGATCAGACGCATATGAAAAAAATAGGTGATGTCATGTACTTGAAAAAGTTGGAAACGCGTGATTGGACTGCTAAAGAACCCGAAGTCATTCTCCATCCAAAATCTTTACAAATCTCTTAGGCCTCCTTTAAATCACAGGGTAGGAAAGCTAAGGGAATAGGAAATGTAAAGGAATTGAATGTCCTGTCCAGCCCGTTCAGGAATTCGTGCCAGGAATTTTTCATAAGCTCGGAGCTCATGTTACATTTCCTGTGAAAACCAACTATAGAATTCCTACGGGATACGATCCCATGAATCAAACGCCTAGGAAAGGAAAAAATCCAAAGGAACTGAATCCTATACGAATCCTACGTAGCTCCTTAGAATCAAAGGAGGCCTTATACTGATTTTGTAAAGGAAGTCCTCAAAAATCAAATTGAGACTTGCTAGCATACCTGCACAAGCGGGACTTCCCAGCAACAGCAGCGCAAAGAGGAAACATACAGCAGCAGACCTTCCTTCCATTTTGAATGCCACGTTCCAATGGTACTATCTGGTTTCCTTACTTTTTCCCCTTTGTGACGCTAAAATAAAAATAAGTATGTCAGTGGGGGATACATAATACCGTCTCATTTATAGACCTTCGAATACGCAAAAGTGGAAGATATTCTAAATAGCCAAAAATTAATATCGTATCATTAATAGACAAAAAAACAGAAGCCTTATGTTGTGACAAGCGAGAACCATATCAAGGCCGTGGATTTGCGCTTTGGTATCTACAATTAATATAGTGATTTAAAGATACGTGATATTGTAATATCAGGATGATAGATAGGAATACAGGAGTAAATACATAGTCGTATAATAGGTAACAAATACATAGTCGTACAATAGGTAACATAAATACTGACCAGGTACATTCCAATTAATCAGGTACATGTAGCAATCTTGACCAGGTACTTCCGCAAAAAAAAAAAAAAAAAAAAAAAAAAAAAAAAAAATCTTGCCCAGGTAGGTAACAATTCATTTTTTTTGTGATCTTAAAAGGTCGTTTTTTTACTAGTGGATCCTGACATAAAATCTTTTTAATATGTTGAAAGATCTGTTGGCAGCTGCTACATTTAACAGAAAATGAAACACAAATTTTACCTTGTAGAAAATGTAAACATAAAATACGAAATGTTTTATAAAATGAAAGTTTATATTTTTGTGGTCCTAAATTCCTTACTTTGTAATAATGGTTCCCTGATATAGTAAGAATTTCGAAATGCAACAATTTTAATACGTAAAAATCCAGCTATCACAATTAATCAATGTGGCATATACCTAGCCATTTCTTGTGTCAGGTCGGGCCGAAAAAAAACCTACACTAAAAATCCATGCCTGAGTCCGGTCCGACCCGGCCCTCAGGCCATGGAAATCATGCTCGAGCCTGAAAAAGCCCGACTAGGCCCGACCCGATCCCGACTAAAATCATGTTTTGGGTAAACCCGAGTTAGACCCGACTGTCGGGCTGAAAATTCAACCCGAGCATGGCCCAATATTTTCTTGTCCGGTCGGGTCGGGCCGTCCGCGCCAGGCTGCCCATGGCCAGCTGGTTATTGGGGGAAGATAGTCCTGGAAATAAATCAGGAAGGCTAAAGAGCTTAGCACATGGAAACTCTTACAGTGCTCTAAATAAACCTATTCTTTCTAAATTACTGCTCCCTCCGTTCCATATTATAAGACATTTGACAGAGGTAGTACTTTCTTAGGTGCACTTCTTTTGGGCTCTTGGAGCGGCCCGTCTCCGAGCCAATTCTATTTAGGAAAAACTTCTACAACTTTGAAATAACATGCGAAGAAATTTCGGTTTCAAAAGAAATTAATATTTTAAATCAGAATTGGTAGATTATATTCTTGATTTTTTTCATAGGTATATGAAAGATTTATTCTATAACTTTGAAATAACTGACGCATTGAAAATAACGAGGGTCTCGGGAAGAACCTTTGAGCTCCAATCCGGACTAAGCCTTTCAATGATCACTTTTGCAGAACCGGATCCATCGTGCGTGAAGCACAACATGCAACCACCCGAGGTTGTGAAAACCCACTCAACCCAAACTCTTGGGCTAGCCGACGAGGTTCCATGCAGCCCCAAAATATCCCGTCAAGAGGGAAACCACGTCCAAGCTTATCCATGGATTTGAAGAACCATGGCTTTCCCTGGTGAGCAAGTGAGTCTTCCAAAAAGGATAACTTGCTTGCGATCTTGTCAAGCACTGGCTGGAGATCAAATTTCTTAAGTTTGTAGTGGGAGAAAGGTAAATCGAGATAGGTGCAGGGAGGTCGATAACAAGGCATGCCCGAATCATGGTGATTTTCCCGATCAACTTGGGGAACACCGAATAGCGGCTGCAAAGGTTATGATGAAATTAACACGTCCAGATGACTCACTGAAACATGTCAGAGTGGCGCACACCACAACTAGCTCATCGATCTTCAGCTTCGAAATAAAATCACACATCGTCCGTGTAAAGGGACACCCGGTGCTTCAAACTGAGCGAGTTGACATCCACGAGCACCCTAGCCTACACTACACCGGTCAGTTTTTCGGCCCAAAAATGTACAAAAAAAACCTTATTTTATGGATTTCGATGATAGAAGACGTCTGCTTGAAGTGCTCACCGCTGATTAATACTCCCTCCGATCCAAAAAAAAAAAAAAAACTATGAGCTGTCGTATTTTTTTTTTTAAATCATGAGCTGTCGTATTTTGTACAATGAGTGGCAACACATTTTTCCGGATCAGAGGGAGCATTACAAAGTTACAAACGACGGTTCTATTCCAACGGAACTCCCCACGTCACCGATCCGGGCCACAGCCCTCCCACCCCATCCCAGCCTTACGATCATCGTCCCACGGATCGAGCAGCAAAGCACAGACCTCCCGCCCTCAGCTGCCCAAAAAATTTCGCGCTTCCCTCCCAAATCCACCCGATATAAACACACCACCGACGAATCCCCAAATCCATCACAATTTTCAACTCCCGCAGCACTTCCTCCTCCTCCTCCTCCTCCTCTCCCAAATCCCGAACTCTCGGCGGCGGCGATGTCTGGGCGCGGCAAGGGCGGCAAGGGGCTGGGCAAGGGCGGCGCCAAGCGCCACCGCAAGGTCCTCCGCGACAACATCCAGGGCATCACCAAGCCGGCGATCCGGAGGCTGGCCAGGAGGGGCGGCGTGAAGCGCATCTCCGGCCTCATCTACGAGGAGACCCGCGGCGTGCTCAAGATCTTCCTCGAGAACGTCATCCGCGACGCCGTCACCTACACCGAGCACGCCCGCCGCAAGACCGTCACCGCCATGGACGTCGTCTACGCGCTCAAGCGCCAGGGACGCACCCTCTACGGCTTCGGAGGCTAGATCCCGTTCCACGAGTGTGGCCTGTGTGGAGGAGTGCGGGTGCGGTGTGGTAGATGGGATTTACTCCGTTGGCGTGCGTTGTTGTGTTTCGTGGTGTGTGTTCAGTAGTAGCGCTGTAATACCTTGGTGTGTTCAGTGAAACAACTCGGATCCTGAATCTTGACCCAATCCCTGCGTGTTCTAAGACTGTCTGATTCGGTCTTTTCAAAGTTCTCGTTGGAGACTGCAGTCGGTATTGTTGTTGTTTCTGCCAAAATTTTCAAAGAATGGCTTGTGGTTCCTCATTCTAGTTATATTCAATGAAACTGAATCTGTCTTTATTTAGCCTGTTCCTAGTACAGATGCAACATAGATTTTGCCTTCCGCTTACTCAAGAGCTGCTGCCCTATGTGATCTTGTTTTCACATGGGAATGGATCACGAAGCACTGCGAATTGATTTCCAAAATGAATGTGTCTTCTCTATGTTAAAGCCTTTTTTTTTTTTGCGGAACTTCTGCGCGTATAAGGATGGCAATGGGTAGGGTATGGGTAGGGTAGAACAATATCATACCCATACCCATATAGTCTATGGGTAAAAAATTTCACCCATACCCTTACCCGCGGGGATGAAAGTATATCCATACCCATACCCGGCGGGTACCCGTACCATTGGGTACCCGTTGGGTAGATTAAGTAGTACACAAATTGTTCACACATTTACATTTGTTGGTAGCATATTTGAAACAAAAAATCAATTATCTCAACTCAGTAACAGTAATAGGTAGATGAATACATGACAATTATTAACTTTGGAAATCACAATCTCATGGTCATATCTAGTAAGTCAACCGAGTAGGGTCCATATGTTAGTATAAACAGGTAGGATATGGGTATACCCACGGGTATAGGGTTGTACCCATGCCCTACCCGCCAAGTCGCGGGTAGGGCATGGGTACAACCCATGGGTATGAAAATGTGCCCATACCCTCCCCATACGGGTACGGTACCCGCGGTATCCGTACCCATGGGTAAAAATTGCCATCCTTATGCGCGTACGATGTTCTTTGTCCGATCCTTGTCCGATGAGTGAACAGGCGGCCTGCTGTGATTTTGCATTAAGCATGTACGGTTGGATGAGCTGCATCGTACGCGGATCGTACAGAAAGTGTCGTATGCATAGCAGCTCTCTTTTTTTTGTCTCCAATCTGAATCTGTTGAACAGTTGAAGGAACGCAACACAAATTATTCCATCGGCACAATAAGGACCGTTGCCATATTTTTGTTTAGCTTCACATGTGAATGAATCATGCCAGGTTTGTAATTTGCCGTCCTTGTGACCCTATTGCGCATTGCAGGTTTGTAATTTGCGGTCATTGTGACCCTACTGCATATCGTTGTTTCAGTTATACAAGTCCAAATGGAGATCTTGCCTAGTGCTAACAATCAAGGAGCGATGTAACAAGTTATACAGTTGAAATCTTTCATAGTTTATCACAGAGCACATTAGGCTGCATATTTCGCTGCCAAATACACTTATTTATTGTTCTGGAACAGGTTTTTTCTTAGCTTCCTGATATGTTCTGACGCATGGAAGCGTGAAATAATGACCCCTTTCCCTGGAATTCCTTGCTGCGGCATTCATTGCAATATCCAAAGTAAACGGTTATGTTGTTTCATTGCAGGTACTAATCAAAGTCAGCCTTAAGTTTCACCTTATTGTATGAGAATTGAAATTTGCTTCTGGGTACTATGCTTGATATGTTGTGAGTTGGATGTCCACCTATCATTTCGAGTTGTTGCTTGGTGATTAGAAGTCATGTTTACAGCAGTTGGAATAAAATGCCTGATATGGATTAGTTTCTAGTATGTCCTTTTGAAACACATGCAATTGGGATATCATGCTCATCCCCGCCACATCACATGAAGGCGCACTAGACACACGAGCACAGGTAATACAAGATAATACTCCTCCAAAAAACATAGGAGGTGCAGGGGAACTCTGATTATAGATAAGCAATTCAAACAAACCGATGAAAGATGGTCAAAAGTTTGAGGCAGAGAAGCAAACAACATTAACCATAGCAGTAACATAACATCCAAGGAGATCAGAAAAGGACGAGAAACCTTTTACTCAAGTTACAAGTTATAGTTTGTTAAAAGTAGTTACAAGTTAAAGGCTGAGGAATAGCATACATAAAATGCAGTATGAAAATCATACAATCTGTGGCATACTGGCAGAAGCCCATGGACAGTCAGAAAAACTACCATCAGCCCTCAGGTTTAGAGCTACACTGGCTAATAGTTATAATGCAGTTCGATGGATCTCCGGCAGCAGCTGACTTGCGCAGCTCATTCTCACCATGGGCAAAGTGGCATCTATCACCAAAAGTGCAGGATCCTTTTGTGAAGTTCTCGCACAGCTTGGTCTTGAAGTTGCTTCCTGGCCCACCGCTATGGTGAGATCCTCCGGCTAGGTTCTTGCCCGGTGGAGGAGGGCTGCTGTTGCCACCGATGCTGACAATCAGATCCCTGATCATAGCACTGGCATCATTGATCTGATCAAATGTGCCCCCAAGCTCAATATTTTTCAAGCTGGCATCTGATTCGTGATCCCAGATTGCCAGCTTAGCCCCGGTAACTCGGGATATATACTTTATGTTGATTCCACCACTCCCGATGATGGCACCTGCAAGGGATGCATCAACACTGATCTTGGCTGTGGCAGAAGCCCCAAAGCTTGCTGGAGATGTCATGCCAGGGTTGGGTATTGCCGGAGGTGCAAAGTGACTGGTGGGCCTTGGTCCCACATAGAGTGGCATCGAGTTGTTCATGAAAATATGCTTGCCGAGTTCCGTCTCGCCATGCGCAAAATGGCACTTGTCGCCCCATTTGCATCCCTCTGCAGTGTCATAGTTGTTGCACAAGCGGGTCTTAAAAGTTAGTGTAAGGGGACCATCAGGAATAAGAAGTCCCACTGGCATTCTTCCTGGGGGATGTGTCAGGCCACCCAGGTTGCTCATCTTTGCAACCACCTGGTGACTGCCGGGGAAGCAATGGAGGAAGTGGCAACCCTCACCAAAGCGGCAGCCAGTGGTACTGCCACATTGAGAATATAATGTGGGTAAGTAACTTATAAGTAGCAAAAAAAAAAAAAATCTCCAAATTGCAGGATTCAGTAATAAAAACTTCATTGTAAGTGTTTTTGGCTAGTAAGATTCAGACATGAGAATTCTAAAGACAAAAGCCTCACGAATATGATTACAACAGTTGATATGGACTTAAGAACAGCTGATATTCTAGGGTGAACTTTACAGAATATAGTATGCAAAGTGGACTACCATCAAAGTGGACTAGAAAAATGTTTTAGAGTGACTACCACATTCTGGAATAACGTGGAGCTAATCTACATTTTGAATGACTGTTTCTAATAATCAAGTCCTAGATCATAGCCTCATAGGGCTCGAATTTTGTTACGCCTCATGGTTAAAATCACAAGCCTACGATGCCACACAGTGAATCAACAAGCAACTGTTGATGGACATATAATCTAAACCATAGTAAACTTGTTCCTGCATGTAACAAATGTTAGAATCAACAGTATACATCATGAATGACATATATATCTAGTACAGAAAACAAGTCATATATTCAGCCTTCTTTTCCCAATTTGATAAGATGAGGATGTATCATGATATAACTGACTGATTATTCGTCTGAAAAGAAACTACACATCCTTAAACTGTTCTCGTACTTCCACAGATTCAAAGTGATTTCGCACAATCGTGTACATTCCAATTTTACTCCAGCAGAAATTCTTAAGCTTGCATTAGGGACAACCTGTAGCACAGTCTTGCTTACACAATTTGTTAGCAACAAGACATTGTTCCATAAATAGAAGTGGTAAAGCTTTTTATAAAAGTAGTAGCTGTGCAGAATAAATGTTACCAGGTGGAGTTGATTTTAAGTTGGACTATAACCTGAAAAAATTGGTGCATGGTTTCGGTTTGCTTCCTAGGCTGGTTTGAAATGCTTCAGAGTCTGTTAAATCAAATTAATTATGCGCGCCAAGTTAATATGCTGTTGATTTACTAATCTTGGTGCATTAAAGAAAATTAACACAACAGTGACTAATTGTAGAATATATTGCATTATAATCGACATATAGACCACACTAACTTGAGCTTGAATTTTACAGTGCCTCAGCTCCAAACTCTTGGCAAATTATTGAGTAAGGAGCGGGGACATCACAAGTATTATAGGCAGAATCCAGAAAAGAAAGGAAAAGAAAAGGTAGCGAGCTCTAACTGAAGAATGCAGTAATACACACAAACTAGTAGGCCAACATTCATGAGTTAGTGTAAAATTGCCAATCCCCAACAAACCAGCTATGGTGAGTTGGCAAATCTTAAGCGGCGGCGAGTTTTTAATCCCCCAAACCACTCATCTTTACCCATTTCTTTGCGAATGATCTTTACCAATAAACAACTAGATAGATAAACCGAACAACTACAGATCCCGTCAGGTCATCGCATCGCACCACGTAGCTTCCCCTAAAATCCCCTAACAATAGAGCAACTCCGCGACATCTCCGGGACGCTAAACCGAACGCCTCGTTTGCACAAACTTGCAGGGCACCCAAACAAGCTCCCAGGAAAGATGATTTACGGCAGGAGCAGAGATGGGCGGACACTTACCTCGTGTGCGCTTCCCGCCGACGGAGGCGCCATCGGCCGTGCCCCTCTTGCCGCCTCCACCTACCATCGTTGCGTGCGCGCGGCGCTCCCCGCGAGGTCCGTAAGGGTTTGCGGCCTGTGAGTGGCAGCGGCGACGAGGGCCGGACAGGGTTGGGTGGGTTGTATCGGAACGGCACGGAAGGGTCGTGAGAGAGATGCGGACTGATAAGCGAGGGAAATCTTTAAAAAGCGAGCGGTCGGCTGGCTGGCTAGAGGCTTGAGCTGGCGGTTCTAGTTTCATCCTTCTGCCTCTTCCCACCTCCACGTCTCTTCATTCGATTTTAATTCGAGGCATTTTCCAGTTCAAAAAAAAAAATCGAGGCATTTTTTCTAGAAGATCCACCGACCTAATAATTATCAGCACAAAAAGGAAGGTAACGGTAATAAAAATTACAAACAGCTCCCTAGACCACTAATGACGATTGTAAGCACCAGACCGATTCAAAGGTGCGTCGTCGTCCTCGCCCTTATCACCTGAGCTGAGCTGAGCAAAACTTATCGCAATAGAGCTTTTTGTGTTAGACAGATGAAAAGCCGCCGTGCTAAGATTATAAAGGACCATCGCATCATAACAACAACCATCACCAATTAAAAGAACGTTCGAAAGAGCCAAACCTACAATCACATCAAGGAACACACAAAAAACGACTGAATCCCAAGAGATCAGTTGGCCGCTTTAGTGGCGACTCAAGGGTAAAACCCTAGTTTGCAGTGTTGCTCCTTTTCCCCAGCGAAATCTGCTCATCGGCGGGCCGACGCCCTTGATCCTGGGCGAGAGGGGGAAGGGTTCCCCTCTCCCGCGAGAGTGTTTCCCTCCTGGTAAGTTGAGTCGGGTACGAAGCCTTGATGTGCTTGGTCCTGACATTGCCACTCATTTCCCTACGCATCTTGTTTGGTGTTCCCGTCTGGCGTTGTGGTTTGTGCTGCGGTCAGCGTCGATGTTCGTGGGTTGCTGCATGGTGAGGCGGTAGTGCTCATCGTCCTCTACATTGGCCTCTGATACGTTGCAAACGTATCTACTTTTCTAAACACTTTGCTATTGTTTTGCCTCTGATTATTAATTAATTTGTTTGGAACTAACCCGAACTGACACTGTTTTCAGCAGAATTGCATTTGGTGTCTTTCTTTTATGCAGTGTTCAGAAGTTCGCGGAAAATTCCAGAAAATTATAAAAAGTATTTTTGAGGGAAAAGAGCCACGGAGCCAGAAGACCGCGAGGGGGGGCCACCCCAGGAGCAGGGGCGGGTCCCACCCGCGGGTGGGGTCCAGGCCGCGACAGGAGGTCGCCCCTGCCCCTGGGACCTCGTCTCTCGACCCCCCCCCCCTTCGCTTATAAGCCCCCTCTCGACCTAAAACGCGAGCCCCCGAACACTTTTTCCAGAAACCTTACGGAGCTCCACCGCCATCACGAACCCTAAATTCGGGGTCCAGGATCACTGTTCCGGCACCCTGCCGGAGTGGAGATCACCGCCATCGTCACCGCCAACGCCTCTCCATCAACCATCCATGTCGTCCCCCTCCATGTGTGAGTAGTTCCCTGCTGTAGGCAAGGGGATGGAAGGGATTGAATAAGATTGCTCATGTAATTCGATGCCAAATTGTTAGGGCACGATGCCTAGTATCCTCTATTTGTGTTAATCATCGTTGGTGCAACTAGTTATGCTTAATGCTTGTCACTTTGGGCCCGAGTGCCATGTTTTCAGATCTGAACACTTATGTTTGCGTGAGTATAATTATTGTTTGGATCCTATCTACTAATTGTATGCACTTGTTGTCAACCGGAACCGGAGACCCCGAGTGACAGAAACAGGGACATCGATGGGAATGGTTGGCAACTCGAGGGTTACATGTATTCATTGTGTGTTAATGCTTTGATCCGGTGTTCTATTAAAAGGAACACCTTAATTGCCATTTGTTCCTTAATTGGCCCGGCTGAAACCGGATGGCAGGACAAAAGATGTCGTGCAAGTTCTTATTGTAAGCACGTACGGCTAAATTAGGAATACATGCCTATGACTGTTTGATACTTGGATGCTATATATGTATATTCATTTTCTTCGTGCTTAGTTATGTTCATTTCATGAGCTATCTTATTCATGAACGCCCGTCTATCTGTCCCTATGCCTACGGTGTTTTAATCCCGCTGTTTACAATCATTACTTTTACCGTCATCATTGTTGTCTTTATTTTATTACCGTTGTTACTATTCTACTGCTGCTATCAAATCTCTGTTACTACTGATAAATTGCTTCGAGAGAAATCCTTTTCAGGTGTGGTTGAATTGACAATTCAACTGCTAAGGCTTATAAATATTCTTTGACTCCCCTTGTGTCGAATCAATAAATTTGGGTCAAACTACCCGCGAAGACTATTGCGATCCCCTACACTTGTGGGTCATCAAGACTATTTTCTGGCACCATTGCCGGTGAGCATAGCTCAATTTATAAGTTCACCTGGGAGTTTTTTTGTCTGCTGTAATTTACTCTTCATCATGAAGGGTAAGCGAGATCCTAAGTTTCTGTTGCTGTATTAAAATAAGTTGGGTGGTGCCCCAAGCGAAGGCGGAATTATAGCTAGTAGCAGTTTTCCCTCGTTTAACGAACCGAGGTTTATCGAACCAGTAGGACTTTGAAATCAACAACGAGGTGAATGTTGAAGATCTCTGGCGCTTGAACTTCAACAGACGTAGACCTGCACACAGTCAACCAAAATACTTTGCCCCCAACGGCGGAAAGGTTGTCAATCTTTCCGGTCTCGCAGAAAACAAAGCGGTTAATTATACGATGAAATAGATAAAATAATGAAAAGTGACCAGAGGAATAATGATGATTAAAAACAAGTAAATGAGGTTGTAAAGAATGTAAAAAGATGGACCGGGGGCCATGGGTTCACTAGTAGAGTCTCTCAAGTAAATAAAATATGCATATGATGGGTGAACGAATTACAGCTAGGCAATGACAAGATCACGACACAAACCCAATTTAGCTATGACAAAAAGGACATGATAATATTTATGGAGGCATCACGACAAGGAACAAAGACCGTTGAGTCCAACTGCGTCTTTGTCTAAAAAGTCCACCGTGGGATCGCTATCCAGCCTGTCACCCAACGGTATTAAGTTACAAGCAACAGACAATTGCATTAAGTAAAGAGACATTAACACCGCTGTTTTACCCTTAGTAGCAACAGCACACCCTCGCCCTTAGACGTTTCTGTCACTCGTGCCCAGGAAAAAAAGGGGGCATGAACCCACTATCTAGCATAAATACACTCTCTTGGAGATACACACAATCACTTGGCCAAAGTAACTACGCACATCGGAGAGCATGCAAGAACATAAATTACTCATATAAGAATCATGCACAATCTGAACATAACTTCATAATCCATCGGATCCCAGCAAACACATCACATAGCATTACAATAATCGATCTTGATCATGTTAGGGAGCTCGCAAGATCATAAGACATGAGCACAAGAGAGAGAGACTACCAACTAGCTACTGCCATGGACTCGTAGTCCAAGGTGAGACTACTCACAAATCATCCCGGAGGAAGGCATGGCGATGAAGAGCCCTCCGGGATCGATCTCCCCTCCGGCAGAGTGCCGGGATCAGATTCAGATTGGACCCCGAACTAGGGTTTTCGGTGACGGCGCGTCGGGGTCGAGTTTCTGGAAAATAATGGCCGCCTTGACGTTTTTAGGTTTAATGTGAATTTATAGGCGTCAGAGGGGGCCGAGGAGGTGCCCCACGGGCAGGGGCGGGCCCCACCCGCGGGTGGCCCCCAGGCCGCGGCAGCAGGCCGCCCCTGGCCTGTGGGTGGCCCCCAGGGCTGCCCTTTGGTGTCCTGGTGCCTTCCGTCGAGTAAAAATTCCCCGTAAATTTTCGTCCAATTCGAGAATATTTCCAGAAGTAAATTTCTGAAACAAAAAGACAGCAGAAACAGGGAACTGGCACTTGGCATCTTGTCAATAGGTTAGTCCGACAAAATGCATAAAAATGACAGTAAAAACATGTGACAATATCACAAAACTAGCATGGATCACTCAAAAATTATAGATACATTTGAGACGTATCAGCCGCCTAGTCAGTGTTTGGATGAATTTGATAACTTTATTGTTAAACAAACTCATTTTAATATGCAAATTCAAGAACAATTAAATGATAACACCCTGGTTATAAAAAAATTGCATTCTGTCTTGGAGAAAACTGCTATTGATGTCAAAGGTCTTGTTAAGCATTTTCATATGGTCCAAACTCAACTTGAACAAATTACTAAAGTGCAAAAAGACTTGCTTGCTGGAATTCCTACACAAAGTAATAAACAAACTTGTGGTGTTCTAACTAGAGGAGGTATCTCTACTCAAGATCCTCTTTATCCTGAGGGACATCCTAAAAGAATTGAACAAGAATCTCAACTGGTTGAAAATAATATTACTAGTTCCCCTAAAAAGAAAAAGAAAAAGAAGAAACATAAAGAATTAGGAGAAGCTAGTAATATGGAACTTGATAAAGAACCTATAAGTAATAATCCTAATGCTGTCTCTAATTCGGATGCTGAAACTGAAAGTGGTAATGAGCATGATAATGATACTAATGAACCTGAAGAACAGGAGGAGGAGACTGCACCTCCTGTTGCTAAAAAAACATGGTAAAGAGAGAGAGAGCCATGGGTGCAAAAACCCATGCCTTTTCCATCTAAATCTCAGAAGGCTAAGGAAGAAGAACACTATAATAAATTCTGTGAATGGATGAAGCCCCTCTTTTTGCAAATTCCTTTGACAGATGCTATTAAGTTGCCTCCCTATTCAAAATATATGAAAGACATTGTTACTAATAAAAGGAAAATCCCTAATGAAGAAATCTCCACTATGCTTGCTAATTACTCTTTCCATGGCAAGATTCCTAAAAAGCTTGGTGATCCAGGTATACCTACTATTCCTTGCTCCATTAAAAATAATTATGTTAGAACTGCTTTATGTGATCTTGGTGCAGGAGTTAGTGTTATGCCATTTTCTCGTTATAAGAGACTTTTATTATATAAGCTTATTCCTACTGATATTTCCCTTCAAATGGCTGATAAGTCCACTGCTGTGCCCATTGGTATCTGTGAGGATGTTCCTGTTAAAGTTGGTAATTGTTTAATCCTAACTGACTTCGTAGTGTTGGAAATTCCTGAAGATGATAATAGGTCTATTGTTCTTGGGAGACCTTTTCTTAATACTGCAGGGGCTGTTATTGATTGCAATAAAGGAAAAGTTAGTTTTAACGTTGATGATAAAGAACACACGGTGTACTTTCCAAAGAAGATCAATACCAAAATTGGGCAGAACTCCATTGAGAATATTGAATCTATCAAGATTGGAACTATTGATTGTCCTATTCATACACATTCAAGAAAATATGAAACTCTCATGATTGGGACAATTCCTATTCAATATGAGGTAACTTGATTGTCTGTTGAATATTGAATAATTTATGTCAAATAAATTTGGTGTGGTAGCAAGACTTGATCAACCTTGCTAACAAACCAACTTTAGCAACATAATGTTGGAGATATGCCCAAGAGGCAATAATAAATGATTATTGTTTATCATATTTCTCCGTTCATGATATGTTTAATTCCATGCTAGAATTGTATTAACCGGAAACGAATACATGTGTGGAATATAAACGGTAATGTGTCCCTAGTCTTTCCTCTTGTGACTAGTTCGTTTGATTAAGTGATGGTTAGATGTTTCCTAACCATGGATTTATGAATCGCTTAATAAACGAAGTTTGTATCATAGGTGATGATATAATGGACAAGACTCAAATTAAATAGATGTCAAATATAGTTTCCTTAGACCATGAGATTATGTCACTCCCGTTTATCGGAGGAGAACTTTGTGGACATCAAACGTCACTTCGTAACTGGGTGATTATAAAGGTGGCTTTCAGGTTCTCCGATGATAGGTTGTTGGGTGGCATGTTTCAAGACTGGGATTTGTTCGTCCAACAGTTGGATAGATATCTCTGGGCCCTCTCGGTAGGATAGCATCCAAACGCTTGCAAGCATATGACTAAGTGGCTAGTCATAAGGGATCCTATTCTATGGGAACGAGTAAAGAGAACTTGTCGGTAACGAGATTAATCAGATATGGAGATATCGGTGGATTGAATCTCGGACAAGTAATATATCGTGAAACAAAAGGAATCGTATATGGATTAATTGAATCCCGGACATTGTGGTTCGACTAGTAAAGTACTTCGTCGAGTATGTAGGAATTAATATGGACATCCCGGTCCCGCTATTAATATGACATATTCGCGAACCCGCAGAGTCACACACTTAACGTTCGATGTAGTTAGGGTTCGAGATAATTGATGGTGAGAACGAATATTGATTCGGAGTCCCGGATAGGATCCCGGACATCACGAGGAGTTCCGGAGTGGTCCGGAGAATAAGATTCATATAAGGAAAGTTGTTTCCGGAGGTTAAGAAAAGGTTCGGGAATTTATCGGTAAAGTACCGGAATGTTCTAGAAGGTTCTAGAGGAGTCTAGAAGTGGGGCCCATAGGAGTATGGGGCCCACAAGGCATGAAGGGGCAGTGGGCTGGCCTATGGGCCAGCCGCACCACTCCCTTAAAGGCCCATGCGGGCCAAGCTTCTAGAAGGGGGGGGGCCGGCCTAAACCCTAAGTGTTGCTTGGGGGGCAAGCCTCCCCCCCTTGCCCCTTGCGCCGGCCCTAGATGGGGGTGGGGCGCAGCCCCCCCCGGCCCCCTATATAAGGAGGGCTAGAGGGAGGGGTGCGGCACCCCAAGGCCACCCCATAGGTGCCCTAGCCGCACCCCTCTCCCACCTTGCCGCCGCCCCTCCTCCTCTCTCCTCCGACACCGCTTGGCGAAGCCCTGTCCAATCTCCACCATACACACCACGCCACCGTCGTCGTGCTGTTGATCTCTGTGGCACCCCGATCCGGAGATCGAGTTACCCCATATATCAGTCCCAGGAGCACTGAATATATGACCACTTGATAGCAGAACATAACCACTTTATTAAGGGGTCGGTGAAACCGACGATGGATTACAAGGGTCTCATTACAAGGCTGCGCCCTAGCGCACACAACAGTTTGTACATTATTTATCAAACATGACTTCATCAGAGGGCGTCAGCGGAATGGCGGAAGCGTGCGACGAAGAGGGCCTAACTCCACAGGGCTCTGCCTGGATACCGGATCTAGTTCTCGTACAAGGGGTACTCGGCGACGGGGGTAGGAGGATCTGGCCACATGAAAAGCCAGGTGAGTACATGGAATGTACTCGCAAGACATCAATCCACAATCAACCGTAACCAACGGTCCTATATGGCATGGCATGGGTGCAGGTGCGAGTCCAAGCTTAACGGTTGGACTTAACTTACCTACTTACCTGTGACGAAAACCGTGGATTATGAGAACGAGTCTCATTCCCACACAACAATATTCTCAATACTTAGGTTCTCAAGCGTGACCAACTCTGGTCCACCTCGAGCTCAGCTCTTGACCAACTATGGTCCACTTTTCAGCTCATTCAACTTTGGCCAACTCTGGCCGTTTGGTGAATTTATTTCTCCGTGTTCGACTGGACTGACTCTAGTGTGACTGGACCCAACACCGTTCCTTAGGTAGGAACAATACTAGATTCTAGATTTGACACTCTCGAGAGGTTGCAACTTTTATCCACACGTTGGGGTCTAAGCTTGTACAGCCGGTACCTGCCGCACAAACCTATTCCCCCGTAGCCGTCCGCTCTACCAAGACACTCCTTGTATAGCTACCGACTTACCACTCGGGCTAAGTCTTAGGACGAAGTGAATCCGGCACGTCCCCAACTCATGAGCAACGCCTAGCTCCGGAACCTTCACAAGACTAGCCCCGACCACAACTATGCAGTAACCGACTAGACTTGCCAAGTGGGTAGCATCAAAAGAGGCTCGATAGGCTACTAAGCTACGGTCTGCCCATTTCAACGACGCATGGTTGTGCGGGTGTGTTTGGCGAGTGGCACTATTTGACTCAATCTAGTCGACGGAGGTGGTTATCTTTTTAGTCAATTTTATTCTCAACCACAAGACAGCAACAAACGTTAGTCCACAAGATATACATGAGCATCAAATAATCACATAGTAGTTCAGCAAAGTAAAATAAGGTCAACCGGGCGATGGCGGAGTTTCCTCCGACCAGTGACAGCCACAGGTTGGGTAAGGATAAAATAACAAAATCAACCGGGCGAGGACGGAGATGTCTCCGGCCAGTAGCAGCCACGGGTCGAGTAAGAAGATAAAATAACAAAACCAACCGGGCGAGGACGGAGATGTCTCCGGCCAGTTGCAGCCACGGGTTGAGTAAATAAATACGCACACCCCACTCTACGGAAAGTAGACGAGATTCAATCCACGTGGGCGGAGCCCGACATGTATTTAGTCGCCGGCCGGAACTCAACCCACACTTGATGGGTTTATCGTATTGCAGGAAAGTAAAGTTACTTGAAATAAAAGTACTGAAAGTAGGCGAGATTCAATCCACGCGGGCGGTGCCCGACATGTATTTAGTCGCCGGCCGGAACTCAACTCACGGAACATGAGTTTATCGTATTGCATGAAATAAAGGTGACAATAATAAATTGCATGAAATCATAAGCATGAAATATTAGCATAGGGGTGACATATGAGATGCAACTACCGCTCAATCAAGCAACAAATGAAACATTGAGGACTTGGAACAGATGGTTGGGGGCTGATGGCTTGCCTTCGGGTGTGGGATCGACTTCTCCTTCGTTGAAATGGTCGGAATCTATTAGAGAATTCAAAAATAGGCATTATAAACCTTCCGATAGCTACTCAACTACTTCCCAAGCAAATAAGCTTCAAATATTTCAAAACCAGTGTCATTAGATAGAGAATTTCAAAACAAAGCCAATGCAAAAGGATTCATATTTTTCGGAATTTTTTTGAGGGAGTTATGACCTCCCAAAGTTTGACCTAGAATCTGCCTTTTCTAAAAACAGAGAAAATAAAAAGAAAACGGTTGGTTTATGTTTAAAAATCTGACTGGTGGGGCCCAACTGTCATTGACCCTTGTGACCGAACCGGTACGCGCGAAGGAGAAAGAAGAAAAAGAAAGGAAACAGGGGAGGCGGGGTCTTCTTCTCCGACGAACTCACCGTGCTCGGATGGCAGCGTGGGGGCAGAGGGGAGGCAGGGAGTAGGCGTCCGTGGGCTCCGGGACGGTTGGGGGAGGCTCTCGGCGGGCTCTCGGGCAGCGGGGTGGGCTGGGACGGTGGCGGCCACGTCGGCCGCGGAGGCCGTGGGACGGCGAGGACGGTGACGGCGGCTCAGGCCATCCCGTGCCTCGTCGAGGACGGCTACGGCTTCCCGGTGGGTTTAATTGGAGAGTGGGGCGAGGAGGTGGTGGCGGGGTTGCTCTAGAGGGAGGAATCGACCCACGGCCGAGAGGCGGAAGCGGCTCGTCGCCGGCGACTCGAGGATCCCTGGGACCCGATACTGGAGGAGGGGAAGGCTGAGGGGGAGGGCGAGGTGGTGTGTTGCTTGGAGGTGGCCGAGGCGCGCTTTTATAGCCTCCCGACGGGGTGGTTGCCACGGGCGCACGGTGAGGTGGCGGGGCGAACAGTCCGGTGGCAGGGGAGACGACGGCCGGCGCGTCGTCGGTGTAGCTCGGAGGCGCTGCAGTCGACGGAAAATCCGCGGCAGGGGATAGGACCGGGGTGGCGTGGCACATGGTGGTGGTGGGGGGTCCGGGTGGTCACGGCGGGCGGCGACACGGGGAGGGCGGGGCAGAGGCAGTCGACGGACGGCACGATGATGGTGTAGCAGCAGAGGGAGCTGGACGACGGGGTTTGCGGGGAGGGGATAAGCATGACGGCCTGTGCGGCGCTGTGCGGTGAGGGACCCGCGGCGGCCCGGTTCGAGCGGCGCGTCGGCTAGTGCCCGACGGCGCACGGGGGAGCAGTGGCGGCGGTGCTTGGCCGAGGGGGTGGTCGAGGGCGAGGTGGTGAAGCTGGGGCACGAGGAGAGCAGCGGGGAAGGCTTAACGGCGACGACCACAAACCGGCGGCGTCCTCCTGGCATGAACATGCCCGTGGTGGCCGTGCCACAGGGCATGCCATGACCGGCATGGTCATGCCATTGGCACCATAGGGCACCCAAAACAGAAAAGTAATCGTGTCACTAGATGCATAATTTGAAACTCTATCCAAGTCTAGTTATGTGCTCGAGCTACATTGCAAGTTGGGAGAAGAGAAAATTTCATCGAACACCTTCGGCTGAAAAGGGGAATTGGGTTTTGGGCAACTAAAATAAAATATATTTGGCCAGGAAAATTCACAGAGGTAGGGGTTGGTTAGGAGCATCTACCCTGGGGTTTTGGGAATTTTTTGGAAAATGTTTAGTAGGGTTTCCAAAATTAACAAGTTTAGGCCAGAAAGTAAAACAGGGAAAAACTCCCATATTTTCTTAACAAGGTATGGAATATTTTTGTATATTTGGTCTACATACTGGTTAGGTATCCTCCCTGAATTTTTGGAGAATTTTTGAAGATGGTTTTGACCTACTTCCTTTGAAAAGCTAGGGTTTTGGGGTTTTTGGCAGAAAATAAATCAGGGAAAATGTCAACCCTTTTCTTAACAAGTCACCCAATATTTTTGCATAAATGGGTTCTAGGCTAGATGAGGATCACTCTGGAATTTTTGGGGAATTTTTGAAGTCACCCTTGATATAGCTCCTTTGGAAGGCTAGGGTTTAGGTCCTTTTGCATTTAAAGAAAAGACAACTATTTTGGGAAATCCTGGGGTTTTAGAAATGTAGAAGAAAATAGAGGTGCCAAGATCAAAGGGTCCAAATCCAAATCCAAATTTTGGTTTTGTCAAAGAAAATTTTATGGGGCCAAAATTCGGGATGTGACAAACCTTCCCCCCTTAAAATGAATCTCGTCCCCGAGATTCGAGTTGCTCGTGGAATATGTATGGTTATTCCGCTCTCAAGAATTCTCTCATTTCCAGGGGCTTCCTCTTTGGTGGTTTGTCCTCTTTTTACTTATTTATCCTTGTGATTCTGCTGTGGGTGTGGCGCTCTGGCTGGTCCAAACCTTGGAGGGGACATTCCTCACGCGTGAACTCGTGGCTTAGGCCCAAGTCTAGGGAAAACATAAAACGGTGCCTTGCAACGAAACCTTATGACGAGGGAGTGGGGAGCTCCATGGTCAACAAAAATTACTGCAAGTTTAGCGTTGGTGGTTCACATACCAAGCATCACATCTGAAGCTTCGTAGGTTTCTTCGACGGACATGTGGTGGACACGAGCGACTTGAGGTGGCTTCATTGTTCCGACGGGAGGGTTGTTGAGGTTGCTATTGTTGTTACTGCCATTGTTGTTCCTCGTTAGCGGGCAATCAGCGATGTAGTGCCCCTTTTTGCCGCACTTAAAGCAGGAATTTTCCCTCTTGCAGTCATCCACGAGTGGACGCTTGTGGTAGAACTCATTGCGGGGGTATCCTTCCTTTCTGGGTGGGGTCCAAGTGGTTGGAGGTGTAGTGTCCTGTGCGTTGGGTGGCCAGGTACGGGGCTTCTTGTGAGCTTCTTCAGGCTGGTGTTTGCGAGACTCAAACTTCCTCTTGTGGGAATCATAGATGGTGCGGTGTTCCTTCTCTGAAATCAGTGCGGTGTTTACCATGGCTTGAAAATCTGGGAACTGTAGGACGCTGAGCTGAGTCTTGATGGCCTGGTGCATTCCATGGAGAAATCTGTCCTTCTTCTTCTCATCTGTGTTGACATCATCAGGGGCATAGCGGGCAAGATCGTTGAACTTGGTCAGGTACTCGCTTACAGTTGAGTTGCCTTGAGTGAGTGCTAGGAGTTCTTGCTGCTTCATCTTCATAAGGCTTGAGGGTATGTAGGCCTTGCGGAAAATCTCTTGGAATTCTGTCCAGGTGATAGTGGTTCCATTTCCTCTCATATCTTTCTGATTGTCCCACCATACATCGGCTGGTCCTTCAAGATAGTGAGTGACAAAAGGTACCTTGTCTTGCTCATCAACGTGAGCGATCTCTAACTTCTTCTCCATGGTACGGAGCCAATCATCTGCTTCAAGTGGGTTGGTGGCCTGCGAGAACTGGGGTGGCCGAGTGCGCTGAAAGTCTTGCAGCTTGGACCGGGTCGGGCGAGGGGCGTTCTGTGCTTGCATGTAGGTGCCAAATTCTCTCATAATTTGAGTCATCTGCAGCTGGTGGCGTTCATCCATCATCAACAATAGCTGGCTTGGAGTTGGTTCCTGTGGGGTTGGCGGCTGTGGGGGCATCGGGTCCATGCCGGCTTGTCGGGCTGAACGGCGGATTGGGGTTCCTTGGTTGCCACTTGTACCTGTGTTGGGCCTCATCCTGGTTGGTTGAAGGTGGGGGTTTACGGGTGCCATGAGCTTCCATAAGGGGAGAAAGAAATGCAACATCCAAGAAGATCCAAATAAAATCAAGAGATAAAACCAAGCCGTTTTTATACAATGGAGAGTTGGGTTACATGACACATGGTACACAATATTATATGCGGGACAAGCCATTACTCCTACATTATTCACGCGCGCGTCGGACTACGCGATTGTCGACTACATAACTAGGATGCAAGCGCTACTGCTCCTGAGGCTAGCGTCTAGAACTACATCTCGAGGGGAGTAGCAGGTGCGATGATGTCGATGCCGTCGATGCTCCTTCCCAGCGCTATGGGGGTGTACGAGGGGAAGGGTGTGCCGATGTCGACGCGGAGACACTGGGCCTGAGGTTCCTGAGTGTATCCAGTGAAGAAGCGAGGAGGGGCGCTAGAACTACGGAACGCGGTGGCTCGAGCGGGAGTGGAAGCGAGTTTTGCTCTCAACTGGTCAAGAGTACGGGGAAGGTGAGCTGGGTACGAAGGGATCTGGTGGGAAGGACCGAGTCCTGGTGCTCTTGTTGCTTCAACTGCAGCCATGCTGGCGTGAGAATGGGTGTCGTGCAGATACTGGTGGTGGTAGGATGTGTACCGGAGAAGGGCGGTGAGTTTTGAAGAAAGATCCCTCGGGTTGGGAAAGAGGACATCTCCGTTGTCCCAATCCAACCTTGGGAGGTGGGCATAGCGGGGGCACCTCCTCATGATAGGGTCGTGGGTGCGGAGAAGAACGATGGCATCTGCAGCGGCTTCTTGGATGGCTCGGGTCTCCTGGGGGTGGACGCCGGAGGAGAGGGCGTACATGTGTCCTTGGCCCACGGGCGAGGCGCACAAGTAGACGGTGGCGATAAACTCCGAGTGGGTCCCATCACGACGGGAGCATAGCACGCGGTAGGTCGGAGGAGGAGAGGTTGGGTAGAGGTGTGCCCAAATCTCGCGGAGGAATTGCGGCATGCCGGGAACGTTCCAGGCGGGGGTTTCTACGGGTAGCTCAAACATCATCTGTACCAAAGGTAGAAGCCAAAAATGTGAGTTGCAAGGTTAGAAAAACACAAACAGATAGAGAAACAATTAAAGTAAGCAAAGCAACGTTCGCTATCTAAGGTTCCGTTTAGAACTAGGGTATCCTATAGGCAGTTAGGCTCTGATACCAAGCTCTGTGGCACCCCGATCCGGAGATCGAGTTACCCCATATATCAGTCCCAGGAGCACTGAATATATGACCACTTGATAGCAGAACATAACCACTTTATTAAGGGGTCGGTGAAACCGACGATGGATTACAAGGGTCTCATTACAAGGCTGCGCCCTAGCGCACACAACAGTTTGTACATTATTTATCAAACATGACTTCATCAGAGGGCGTCAGCGGAATGGCGGAAGCGTGCGACGAAGAGGGCCTAACTCCACAGGGCTCTGCCTGGATACCGGATCTAGTTCTCGTACAAGGGGTACTCGGCGACGGGGGTAGGAGGATCTGGCCACATGAAAAGCCAGGTGAGTACATGGAATGTACTCGCAAGACATCAATCCACAATCAACCGTAACCAACGGTCCTATATGGCATGGCATGGGTGCAGGTGCGAGTCCAAGCTTAACGGTTGGACTTAACTTACCTACTTACCTGTGACGAAAACCGTGGATTATGAGAACGAGTCTCATTCCCACACAACAATATTCTCAATACTTAGGTTCTCAAGCGTGACCAACTCTGGTCCACCTCGAGCTCAGCTCTTGACCAACTATGGTCCACTTTTCAGCTCATTCAACTTTGGCCAACTCTGGCCGTTTGGTGAATTTATTTCTCCGTGTTCGACTGGACTGACTCTAGTGTGACTGGACCCAACACCGTTCCTTAGGTAGGAACAATACTAGATTCTAGATTTGACACTCTCGAGAGGTTGCAACTTTTATCCACACGTTGGGGTCTAAGCTTGTACAGCCGGTACCTGCCGCACAAACCTATTCCCCCGTAGCCGTCCGCTCTACCAAGACACTCCTTGTATAGCTACCGACTTACCACTCGGGCTAAGTCTTAGGACGAAGTGAATCCGGCACGTCCCCAACTCATGAGCAACGCCTAGCTCCGGAACCTTCACAAGACTAGCCCCGACCACAACTATGCAGTAACCGACTAGACTTGCCAAGTGGGTAGCATCAAAAGAGGCTCGATAGGCTACTAAGCTACGGTCTGCCCATTTCAACGACGCATGGTTGTGCGGGTGTGTTTGGCGAGTGGCACTATTTGACTCAATCTAGTCGACGGAGGTGGTTATCTTTTTAGTCAATTTTATTCTCAACCACAAGACAGCAACAAACGTTAGTCCACAAGATATACATGAGCATCAAATAATCACATAGTAGTTCAGCAAAGTAAAATAAGGTCAACCGGGCGATGGCGGAGTTTCCTCCGACCAGTGACAGCCACAGGTTGGGTAAGGATAAAATAACAAAATCAACCGGGCGAGGACGGAGATGTCTCCGGCCAGTAGCAGCCACGGGTCGAGTAAGAAGATAAAATAACAAAACCAACCGGGCGAGGACGGAGATGTCTCCGGCCAGTTGCAGCCACGGGTTGAGTAAATAAATACGCACACCCCACTCTACGGAAAGTAGACGAGATTCAATCCACGTGGGCGGAGCCCGACATGTATTTAGTCGCCGGCCGGAACTCAACCCACACTTGATGGGTTTATCGTATTGCAGGAAAGTAAAGTTACTTGAAATAAAAGTACTGAAAGTAGGCGAGATTCAATCCACGCGGGCGGTGCCCGACATGTATTTAGTCGCCGGCCGGAACTCAACTCACGGAACATGAGTTTATCGTATTGCATGAAATAAAGGTGACAATAATAAATTGCATGAAATCATAAGCATGAAATATTAGCATAGGGGTGACATATGAGATGCAACTACCGCTCAATCAAGCAACAAATGAAACATTGAGGACTTGGAACAGATGGTTGGGGGCTGATGGCTTGCCTTCGGGTGTGGGATCGACTTCTCCTTCGTTGAAATGGTCGGAATCTATTAGAGAATTCAAAAATAGGCATTATAAACCTTCCGATAGCTACTCAACTACTTCCCAAGCAAATAAGCTTCAAATATTTCAAAACCAGTGTCATTAGATAGAGAATTTCAAAACAAAGCCAATGCAAAAGGATTCATATTTTTCGGAATTTTTTTGAGGGAGTTATGACCTTCCAAAGTTTGACCTAGAATCTGCCTTTTCTAAAAACCAGAGAAAATAAAAGAAAACGGTTGGTTTATGTTTAAAAATCTGACTGGTGGGGCCCAACTGTCATTGACCCCTGTGACCGAACCGGTACGCGCGAAGGAGAAAGAAGAAAAAGAAAGGAAACAGGGGAGGCGGGGTCTTCTTCTCCGACGAACTCACCGTGCTCGGATGGCAGCGTGGGGGCAGAGGGGAGGCAGGGAGTAGGCGTCCGTGGGCTCCGGGACGGTTGGGGGAGGCTCTCGGCGGGCTCTCGGGCAGCGGGGTGGGCTGGGACGGTGGCGGCCACGTCGGCCGCGGAGGCCGTGGGACGGCGAGGACGGTGACGGCGGCTCAGGCCATCCCGTGCCTCGTCGAGGACGGCTACGGCTTCCCGGTGGGTTTAATTGGAGAGTGGGGCGAGGAGGTGGTGGCGGGGTTGCTCTAGAGGGAGGAATCGACCCACGGCCGAGAGGCGGAAGCGGCTCGTCGCCGGCGACTCGAGGATCCCTGGGACCCGATACTGGAGGAGGGGAAGGCTGAGGGGGAGGGCGAGGTGGTGTGTTGCTTGGAGGTGGCCGAGGCGCGCTTTTATAGCCTCCCGACGGGGTGGTTGCCACGGGCGCACGGTGAGGTGGCGGGGCGAACAGTCCGGTGGCAGGGGAGACGACGGCCGGCGCGTCGTCGGTGTAGCTCGGAGGCGCTGCAGTCGACGGAAAATCCGCGGCAGGGGATAGGACCGGGGTGGCGTGGCACCTGGCGGTGGTGGGGGGTCCGGGGGGTCGCGGTGTGGCGGCGACACGGGGAGGGCGGGGCAGAGGCAGTCGACGGACGGCACGATGATGGTGTAGCAGCAGAGGGAGCTGGACGACGGGGTTTGCGGGGAGGGGATAAGCATGACGGCCTGTGCGGCGCTGTGCGGTGAGGGACCCGCGGCGGCCCGGTTCGAGCGGCGCGTCGGCTAGTGCCCGACGGCGCACGGGGGAGCAGTGGCGGCGGTGCTTGGCCGAGGGGGTGGTCGAGGGCGAGGTGGTGAAGCTGGGGCACGAGGAGAGCAGCGGGGAAGGCTTAACGGCGACGACCACAAACCGGCGGCGTCCTCCTGGCATGAACATGCCCGTGGTGGCCGTGCCACAGGGCATGCCATGACCGGCATGGTCATGCCATTGGCACCATAGGGCACCCAAAACAGAAAAGTAATCGTGTCACTAGATGCATAATTTGAAACTCTATCCAAGTCTAGTTATGTGCTCGAGCTACATTGCAAGTTGGGAGAAGAGAAAATTTCATCGAACACCTTCGGCTGAAAAGGGGAATTGGGTTTTGGGCAACTAAAATAAAATATATTTGGCCAGGAAAATTCACAGAGGTAGGGGTTGGTTAGGAGCATCTACCCTGGGGTTTTGGGAATTTTTTGGAAAATGTTTAGTAGGGTTTCCAAAATTAACAAGTTTAGGCCAGAAAGTAAAACAGGGAAAAACTCCCATATTTTCTTAACAAGGTATGGAATATTTTTGTATATTTGGTCTACATACTGGTTAGGTATCCTCCCTGAATTTTTGGAGAATTTTTGAAGATGGTTTTGACCTACTTCCTTTGAAAAGCTAGGGTTTTGGGGTTTTCGGCAGAAAATAAATCAGGGAAAATGTCAACCCTTTTCTTAACAAGTCACCCAATATTTTTGCATAAATGGGTTCTAGGCTAGATGAGGATCACTCTGGAATTTTTGGGGAATTTTTGAAGTCACCCTTGATATAGCTCCTTTGGAAGGCTAGGGTTTAGGTCCTTTTGCATTTAAAGAAAAGACAACTATTTTGGGAAATCCTGGGGTTTTAGAAATGTAGAAGAAAATAGAGGTGCCAAGATCAAAGGGTCCAAATCCAAATCCAAATTTTGGTTTTGTCAAAGAAAATTTTATGGGGCCAAAATTCGGGATGTGACAATCTCGAGCCTCTCCACCACCTCTTGCGGGATCAAGATCGTGGAGTCTTCATCGAGCTGAACGTGTGGATCTCTCGGAGGCGTTGCTCGTGCGGCGCTTGGATAACACATCTCCTCGCGACTAGACAAGTCTAGTTGCGGGGATCGACTAGCCAACCCCTGCCTCGACAAAACGCTCACGGTTTTCTTCGAGGGTGAGATTCGATCTCCTTCTTGCTACCAACCTCTCATAGATCGGATCTAGATGTTGGGTTTATTCCGCTATCTTTGCGTAGGAAAATTTTTGTTTTCTATGCTGCGACCCTTCAGTGGTATCAGAGCCTAGATCTATTCGTAGATGTTGGTGCGTTTAGACACAAGTGTTGTGGGCGTTGATGATTTGAGTTGCTACCTTCTCGCGTGCACTTTGCATCTTTGCGGTACTGTAAGATTGAAGCGGCCCGGACCAACTTTACTCGTCCACGTACGAGAGACCGGTTCCACGACTGACATGCAACTTGTTTTGCATAAGTGGCTGGCGGGTGTCTGTTTCTCTTGCTTTAGTGAAGATGCAATTTTCAATGGAAGGCCTTTCAAAAGGATGAGTAAATCAGCAACTATTTTATCACCGTTGTGGCTTTGCGTAGATTAGAACGGTTCTATCTAATGACCCATTAGAAGCCACGTAAAAATTGCATAAACAAAGTAGAGGCGTCTAACTTGTTTTTGCAGGGTTTGTGATATGGTATGGCCTCAAGATATGATTATGTGATGTATGCAATGATCATGTTTTGTAATTATCACGACTTGCATGTCGATGAGTACGGCAACCGGCAGGAGCCTTATGGTTGTCTTTGATTTATTGTATGACCTGCGTGTCACTTTAAACACCATGTAATTGCTTTACTTTATTTGCTAAGAGTAGCCAATAGTAGTAGTTGCAATAGTTGGTGGAGACAACCATGGTGATGGCGTTTGAGCTGGTGATGATGGAGATCATGCCGGTGCTTTGGAGATGGAGATCAAAGGCATAAGAAAAGGCTATACCATGTCACAATATTGAATTGCATGTGATGTTAATCCAATTATGCACCTTATGGTTTATGCTTAGATACGATCTCGACGGTAGCATGATAAGGTGATCTCTCAATATCAAGAAGTGTTCTCCCCTAGTATGCGCCGTTGCCAAAGTTCGTCGTTTTGAAGCACCACGTGATGATCGGGTGTGATAGATTCTACGTTCACATACAACGGGTGCAAGCCAGTTTGCACATGCGGAAATACTACGGTTTACTTGACGAGCCTAGCATGTACAGACATGGCCTCGGAACACAAGAGCCGAAAGGCTAAACACGAGTCATATGAATGATATGATCAACATGGAGATGTTCACCATTTGAAACTATGCCACTTCACGTGATGATCGGTTGTGGTGTAGTGGATTTTGGATCGTGTGTCACTAAACAACCGGAGAGATGTTGAGTTTAGTGGGAGTTCGTTTTATAATTAGATTATCTTTCGAACACAATATCATGAACATAGTCTAAGCACCTTGCAAATAATGTTGTAGATCAATGGCCCTTCCCAACATCACCATGAACTTTAACGCGTTCCTAGAGAAAGACAAGCTGAAAGACGATGGAAGCAATTTCTCGGATTGGTTTATGAATCTGAAAATTATCCTCAAAGCTGCCAAGAAACTGTATGTCCTAGATGCACCGCTAGGTGAGGCTCCAGCAGAGGGAGCGGCTGAAGACATTAGGAATGTCTGGGCAGCCCGTTCAGAGGACCACGAGATAGTTAAGTGCGGTCTGTTGTACGGCTTAGGACCAAAGCTTCAAAAGCGTTTTGAGCACCATGGCGTTCATCAGATGATCGTTGATCTGAAAGCTATGTTTCAGACTCAAGCCAAGGTGGAGAGGTATGAGGCCTCTTCTAAGTTCTTTAGCTGTATGATGGAAGAGAACAGTTCCGTTAGCGAACACGTGCTCAAGATGTCTGGGTACGGTGATCGTCTGGCGCAGCTGGGTGTTGTGATTCCCAATGAGTTGGGGATTGACCGTGTTCTCCAGTCACTTCCACCGAGCTACAAAAGCTTTGTGATGAACTATAACATGCAAGGGATGGAGAAAACTCTCCCTGAGCTTTTCGCGATGTTAAAGACCGCGGAAGTGGAAATCAAGAAGGAGCATCAAGTGTTGATGGTCAATAAGACCACCAGTTTTAAGAAAAAGGGCAAAAGAGACAACTTCAAGAGGGACGGCAAGCGAGTTGCCGGGTCTGCGAGGAAGTCAAGGAAAGGCCCTAAGTCTGATACTGAGTGCTTCTACTGCAAGGGAACCGGACACTGGAAGCGGAACTGCCCCAAGTATCTGGCAGACAAGAAGGCTGGCACCGTCAAACAAGGTATATTTGATATACATGTTATTGATGTGTATTTGACAAGTGATCGTAGTAGCACCTGGGTATTTGATACTGGTTCGGTTGCTAATATATGTAACTCGAAACAGGAGCTGCGGAATAGACGGCGCTTGGCAAGGGACGAGGTGACGATGCGAGTTGGAAATGGATCAAAAGTTGAAGTCATCGCTGTCGGCACACTCCCTCTGCATTTACCATCGGGATTAGTTTTAAACCTTAATAATTGTTATTATGTGCCTGCGTTGAGCATGAACATTATATCTGGATCTTGTTTATTGCGAGACGGTTATTCATTTAAGTCTGAAAACTTGGTATTTCGATTTATATGGATAATACTTTTATGGTCATGCACCTGAGAGGAATGGTTTATTTCTATTGGATCTCGATAGTAGTGATACACATGTTCATAACACTGATGCCAAAAGATGCAAAGTGAATAATGATAATACCACATTTTTGTGGCACTGCCGTTTGGGTCATATTGGTGTAAAGCGCATGAAGAAACTCCATTCTGATGGACTTTTGGATTCACTTGATTTTGAATCATTTGAAACTTGCGAACCATGCCTTATGGGTAAGATGACTCGAACACCCTTCTCCGGCACGATGGAGAGAGCAACAGACTTGTTGGAAATCATACATACCGATGTGTGTGGTCCGATGAGTGTTGCAGCACGCGGTGGATATCGTTACTTCTTAACCTTCACCGATGATTTGAGTAGATATGGGTATATTTACTTAATGAAACATAAGTCTGAAACGTTCGAAAAGTTCAAAGAATTTCAGAGTGAAGTTGAGAACCATCGTAACAAGAAAATAAAGTTTCTTCGATCTGATCGTGGAGGCGAGTATTTGAGTTACGAGTTTGGCATGCATTTAAAGACGTGTGGAATTGTTTCACAACTCACGCCACCCGGAACACCACAGCGTAATGGTGTGTCTGAACGTCGTAATCGAACCTTATTGGATATGGTGCGATCTATGATGTCTCACACAGATCTGCCACTATCATTTTGGAGCTATGCATTAGAGACAGCCGCATTCACATTAAATAGGGCTCCATCAAAATCCGTTGAGACGACTCCATATGAGTTATGGTTTGGCAAGAAGCCAAAGTTATCGTTTCTCAAAGTTTGGGGTTGCGATGCTTATGTGAAAAAGCTTCAGCCTGATAAGCTCGAACCCAAATCGGAAAAGTGCGTCTTCATTGGATACCCTAAGGAAACTATTGGGTATACCTTCTACCACAGAACTGAGGGCAAGATTTTCGTTGCCAAGAATGGTTCCTTTCTGGAGAAGGAGTTTCTCTCGAAAGAAGTGAGTGGAAGGAAGATAGAGCTTGACGAGGTTATTGAACCTGTTCTTGAGATGCCGAGTAGCGCTGAACTGGAAAGTGTTCCAGAACAGCCATCGCCACCTGAAGAAGAAGCAGATGATGGTGATCATGCTGTTCCAGTCAAGGCTGCTATTGAACCTCGCAGATCAACGAGGGAACGTACCGCTCCTGATCGGTACGACCCCGTCATGAATGTCATGTTGTTAGACAATGATGAACCTGCGAATTATGAGGAAGCAATGATGAGCCCAGACTCCGATAAATGGCTAGGAGCCATGAAATCCGAAATGGAATCCATGTATGAAAACCAAGTATGGACTTTGGTAGACTTACCTAACGACCGTAAGGCCGTTGAGAACAAATGGATATTCAAGAGAAAGACAGACGCTGACGGAAACGTCACCGTGTATAAAGCTCGACTTGTCGCAAAGGGTTTCCGACAAATTCAAGGAGTTGACTACGATGAGACATTCTCACCTGTAGCGATGCTGAAATCTGTTCGGATTATGTTAGCAATTGCCGCATATTATGACTATGAAATTTGGCAAATGGATGTGAAGACCGCGTTCCTTAATGGTCATATTAAGGAAGAGTTGTACATGGTACAGCCCGAAGGTTTTGTTGATCCAAAGGATGCTAACAAGGTATGCAAACTTCAGAGATCCATCTATGGACTGAAGCAAGCATCGCGGAGTTGGAATCTCCGGTTTGATGAAGTGATCAAAGGGTTTGGATTTGTCCAAACTTATGGAGAAGCCTGTATTTACAAGAAA
Organism: Puccinellia tenuiflora; assembly: GCA_012064385.1. Lineage (NCBI taxonomy): Eukaryota > Viridiplantae > Streptophyta > Magnoliopsida > Poales > Poaceae > Puccinellia > Puccinellia tenuiflora. The sequence goes on along the minus strand of QRDG01000451.1, from coordinate 1,244,279 downwards.
GTGAGTGGGAGTTCAGTCGCATTTCTAATACTATATGTGGATGACATATTGTTGATTGGAAATGATGTTACACTACTTGAAAGTGTAAAGTCTTATTTGAATAAGAGTTTTTCAATGAAAGACCTTGGAGAAGCTGCGTATATTTTAGGCATAAAGATCTATAGAGATAGGTCAAAGCGCCTAATAGGGCTTTCACAGAGTACATACCTTGACAAGGTTCTGAAGAAGTTCAGAATGGCAAATTCAAAGAAGGGGTTCTTACCAATGTTGCAAGGAAAGGTTCTGAGTAAGACTCAGAGTCCTGTTACGGCAGAAGATAGAGAGATAATGGACAAAGTTCCTTATGCCTCTGCGATAGGCTCTATCATGTATGCCATGCTATGTACTAGACCAGATGTGTGCCATGCTGTAAGTTTGACTAGCAGGTACCAAAGTGATCCAGGAGTGGAACACTGGTCAGCTGTCAAGAATATCCTTAAGTATCTGAATAGAACTAAGGAAATGTTTCTCGTATATGGAGGTGACCAAGAGCTTGTCGTAAGGAGTTACGTCGATGCTAGTTGGGACACAGATCCGGATGATTCTATGTCTCAGTCCGGATACGTGTTTATTCTGAATGGTGGCGCTGTGAGTTGGAGGAGTTCCAAGCAGAGCGTGGTGGCGAAATCTTCAACAGAAGCGGAGTATGTTGCGGCCTCGTCGGCAGCAAGTGAAGCAGTCTGGATGAAGGAGTTCCTCTCAGAGCTGAGCGTGGTTCCAAGTGCGTCAAGACCTCTGGCCCTGTACTGTGATAATACAGGTGCAATAGCTCTTGCCAAGGACCCGACTTCACACAAGAATACCAAGCATATCAAGCGCCGCTATCACAATTTGCGTGAGAATGTCAAGGATGGTGACATAGAGATTTGCAAGGTGCATACGGATCTGAATGTGGCAGACCCGTTGACTAAACCTCTTCCACGAGCAAAACATGATCAACACCGTGAGGCCATGGGTGTTAGATTGCTACAAATGTAAACTAGATTATTGACTCTAGTGCAAGTGGGAGACTGTTGGAGATATGCCCAAGAGGCAATAATAAATGATTATTGTTTATCATATTTCTCCGTTCATGATATGTTTAATTCCATGCTAGAATTGTATTAACCGGAAACGAATACATGTGTGGAATATAAACGGTAATGTGTCCCTAGTCTTTCCTCTTGTGACTAGTTCGTTTGATTAAGTGATGGTTAGATGTTTCCTAACCATGGATTTATGAATCGCTTAATAAACGAAGTTTGTATCATAGGTGATGATATAATGGACAAGACTCAAATTAAATAGATGTCAAATATAGTTTCCTTAGACCATGAGATTATGTCACTCCCGTTTATCGGAGGAGAACTTTGTGGACATCAAACGTCACTTCGTAACTGGGTGATTATAAAGGTGGCTTTCAGGTTCTCCGATGATAGGTTGTTGGGTGGCATGTTTCAAGACTGGGATTTGTTCGTCCAACAGTTGGATAGATATCTCTGGGCCCTCTCGGTAGGATAGCATCCAAACGCTTGCAAGCATATGACTAAGTGGCTAGTCATAAGGGATCCTATTCTATGGGAACGAGTAAAGAGAACTTGTCGGTAACGAGATTAATCAGATATGGAGATATCGGTGGATTGAATCTCGGACAAGTAATATATCGTGAAACAAAAGGAATCGTATATGGATTAATTGAATCCCGGACATTGTGGTTCGACTAGTAAAGTACTTCGTCGAGTATGTAGGAATTAATATGGACATCCCGGTCCCGCTATTAATATGACATATTCGCGAACCCGCAGAGTCACACACTTAACGTTCGATGTAGTTAGGGTTCGAGATAATTGATGGTGAGAACGAATATTGATTCGGAGTCCCGGATAGGATCCTGGACATCACGAGGAGTTCCGGAGTGGTCCGGAGAATAAGATTCATATAAGGAAAGTTGTTTCCGGAGGTTAAGAAAAGGTTCGGGAATTTATCGGTAAAGTACCGGAATGTTCTAGAAGGTTCTAGAGGAGTCTAGAAGTGGGGCCCATAGGAGTATGGGGCCCACAAGGCATGAAGGGGCAGTGGGCTGGCCTATGGGCCAGCCGCACCACTCCCTTAAAGGCCCATGCGGGCCAAGCTTCTAGAAGGGGGGGGCCGGCCTAAACCCTAAGTGTTGCTTGGGGGGCAAGCCTCCCCCCTTGCCCCTTGCGCCGGCCCTAGATGGGGGTGGGGCGCAGCCCCCCCCGGCCCCCTATATAAGGAGGGCTAGAGGGAGGGGTGCGGCACCCCAAGGCCACCCCATAGGTGCCCTAGCCGCACCCCTCTCCCACCTTGCCGCCGCCCCTCCTCCTCTCTCCTCCGACACCGCTTGGCGAAGCCCTGTCCAATCTCCACCATACACACCACGCCACCGTCGTCGTGCTGTTGATCTCGAGCCTCTCCACCACCTCTTGCGGGATCAAGATCGTGGAGTCTTCATCGAGCTGAACGTGTGGATCTCTCGGAGGCGTTGCTCGTGCGGCGCTTGGATAACACATCTCCTCGCGACTAGACAAGTCTAGTTGCGGGGATCTACTAGCCAACCCCTGCCTCGACAAAACGCTCACGGTTTTCTTCGAGGGTGAGATTCGATCTCCTTCTTGCTACCAACCTCTCGTAGATCGGATCTAGATGTTGGGTTTATTCCGCTATCTTTGCGTAGGAAAATTTTTGTTTTCTATGCTGCGACCCTTCACATAAAGATATCAAGATTCATTAAATTTTCTTCTTTTGCTCATCTTTAGTTTTTCTGTAATTTTTATTTCTTGATTAGTTTGTCCCTTTTAAATGTCAAATTCCTGTTTTATTAGCTTAATTTTAATCTTTTATAAGTTCTTCGGAAAAAAGTTGTCGAAAAATTCCAGAAAATTTACACGATTTTTATCTTTTGAAATGAGCCACAGAAGTGGCTGGAGCTGACCTGGGGGACCCCCCATGGGCAGGGGCGGGTCCCACCCGCGGGTGGCACCCAGGCCGCGGCCAAGGGCCGTCCCTGCCCTGTGGAGGGCCCCACCAGGTGAGTCTCCTCCCACTCTCTCTCTCACTCGAAAAGAAACACTTCCCCATTGTTCAAACCCGAGTGTTTGCTTTTGAGTGCTGGGATTTTCGATCTCTTTGTTCAGCCCATTATTCTTGCTGAAATTTGGAGCAAATTCTCTCCGGTATGTGACTCCTTCACCCCTCCAATTAGAATCTTGAATGGTTTTGTATAAATTGAGTATTTTGCTGTTGTTTATGACTTTGAGTATGAGCTTGCATGCTTGATTTGTGACTTGTTAGATGGATTTGATGCATGTACTAGTTGATATTGAGTTATAGGAATAGTCTAATGCACTTCCTATATTTTATTTTCAAGTTTTTTGGGGTTTGTTGAAAAAATACATAAAAGGAAGAACGTGCCTAAATTCAATTTAGGTGTGATCTTTAAGAAGAAGGAGCCCTCTTCTCGTCGAGAAACAAGAGGGTCAAGTTCTAATGCACCAATGAGGCCTTCATATAATAAAGATTTGGAGCCACTTGGTGTTATTGTGCTTGCTCAAGAGACGGATGTGCATTCATCGGTATACCCATGTTATGAATTTCTACAAGTTGCAGCTATACGCAATGAATTTACTAGTCTTGTCACTAATGCATCGTTGACAAATATTGTATTAGTGGAGAGGCCCCAATATCTTAAGCTCACTAACATCTTTGTGCAAAGCTTTAATTTCAATGATGATCCATATCACCCTAGTGTGGAGTTAATGCTATATGAGCGACCTTGTAGAATGCCTTTATCTGAGTTTTTCAGCACTTTAGGAGTGAGGAACTCGGGGCTCACAGGCAAGATGAACACGCAGCCCCAGTACATCAAGGAGCTCGATGCTGGAATCTGTCATGATGATTGGAGAGACTCTACGCGTGCAAAATTTGGGAGCATTCATTTTCCAGCTGTGAGGTATTTGGGTTATGTCGTTGCTCGTTGTATCCTTCCCCGGGATAACACGAGTAACATGTCTAGTCCTGATCTTGCTATTCTTGCCGTTGCAATTAATCATGATGATTCCTATAATATTGGTGCTCTTATTGCTTGTCACCTTAGCTCTAACAAAATTAAAGGAACTATTTATGGAGGTATTATTGCTTCAATCATGCTTACTACTGCCATGCTTCCTCCTAGAGTGGATGATCTAGAGTTGGATTTTATTAGGCTTAATCTTGCTGCAATGAAAACTCACCACTATGTCACTTATGATTCCACTTTGGAGAACTTGCAGTATAGATTGTTATTTGGTTTTGATTTGGATAACCCTCGCTTTGTGAGATTGCCTGCTCCTGTTTTGTTTAACTCTGCTGCTAGGGACGGATACTCGTTTCCTGAGGAGGTGCTGGATGAGTACCTCGCATCACTAGCCCCTGAGGAGGAGCCAGAGGAGGAGCCACAAGACTCGTAGTGGCAGCCACAGACGGGCGCCAACTGGGGCGTGCCGCCGCCGTGGTAGATGGATCCCACTTAGGCCAAAAGCCTAAGCTTGGGGGAGTACGTATTTCTCACCGACATCTTTTTATTTCGTTCACTCAACTATCATATGTCGGTGTCTTCGTTATTCCTTTGTATATTCATTAGTTCTCTTTCTGCTTTCTTTTCGCTCTTTTCAATTTGCTCAGTCGCCTTAGTTGTTCTTATTGTTTATTAATCAAAAACCCAAAAAGATTTCCTCTTTGTTTGCCTCTTCTTTCTCATAATCAAAAAGACCAAAAATATTTTCTTTTGTTTTCTACTTCGTTTTTACTCGCTTCTTCCCAAAATGAAAACAGCAAAAAATTTGTCTTCTATTTCTGCGCTTTTCCTTTCGCTATTCGAAAAACACAAAAATATTTTCTCGTCTTCTTCGTTTTGTAGTTGTTTAAGAGTTCAACCTGTGTTTGTGACGACACTTGCACATTTTTATTATTTCCATATCTTTCGGTTGTGCAAGCGTCTATGCAATAATGATGATATTTGGCGATGCGGATTTGATGAGGAAATTCGGTATGAACTCTATTTGTTTTCATTTTTGTACAGATGCTTATCCTCATGCTCATGTTTTAGTTTGCTATGGTAGAACGTTGCATAGATGATATTACTTAGTTTTTATGGATTCCTATGCTTAGCCTCAACTTGTTAAGAGTGGATAATTTGTCATGTAGACGTGAGCATGTTTTGCATTGTTTATAACATGGTATGGTGAAGTGAGATCCTCCTCCAAAAGATTTATTTGGATTGACTTGGCACATGTTCACACATGTAAAAGACTAAAAATAAAGTCTGTTAAGCCTTGACGGTTTATTGTGCTTAGAATTGTAGTATCACTCTTATGCTTTATTCATTGATTGATTTTGTCGCAAAGCATGATTATGACAGTAGTGCTCTTGATCGGTCGCTCCCGAGTCTTTTGCTAGCCTCCATTTGCACTGGGTGTAATTGTCCATCCGTGCATACATTTTCCTTAAGCCAAAGTATTTCATTTGAGTCCACTATATCTTCCTACATATGGTATTTCACCGCATTCCAAGTAAATTTGTCATGTGCTACCTTTAAATCATTAAAAAAATGCTTCTTTTTATGTATCTGTTTTTAGCTCATGGGGAAGCAGTAGATGGCTAGATATAACTTGTGACAAGCAAGCTCATTTCCCCCTTTTCACCCGGTGTTGATGGATTACGTCTTCACTTGAACCAACCCGAGAGCAGCTTAAGCAAAATATAAATATAACTCACCATTCTCCTCCGTGCAATGTAAAATCTGAGAAATCAGCTCAAACATTGGACAGTGGTGAAACCAAGGAGAAAGAGGAGCGTACTCGCTCCTCTAAAGAACCAGCTGCTCTCACAAGTCTAAAAGCCCTGCTTGTTATGAGGGACTAGATAGCCTATCTGTTGTGAAATCGTTGACGAAAGCATGCATCTCTCAAAACTGTTTTACTTCTGCTTATAAAAATAAAAAGCTCTAGAACATGATTAATCCCTGCTTTCCTTTGCGAAGGGCCTTTCTTTTATATATTTATGTTGAGTCGTCATCCTTCTTTGAGCACCATCTTATAGAGCATTGCTTTTATTCTGAGTATAACGTGCTTTATCCCAAAATTTTAATGATTGGAGCATGTGTGAGATACTTCTCAATTCTGATAACTTTACATCTAGTCACCGTTTAATGTCTCAAGAGGTGCCCGGCATTTATGTTTTGCCCCACAAAAGGGGCAAGCGAGAGATCACTTTACCATGCCTAGTTATATGCATTGCATCGGTGCTATTTGTTTGCATGTTTAAAATTATTACTTGTTAGCATATTGTGAGTTTTGCATAAGTGTCCATGATTGCTTTAGTCTATTGTTTTTGTAACTTATCTCTTGTGCTTATTAAAATACTGATCATGGTTTAAACTTCTATGCTCTAAATGAAACAAATGTGTTTGTCAAAGTTTCTTTTATCGCATCCAGTTTGTCAACTTAATTGCTTGAGGACAAGCAATAAGCTAAGCTTGGGGGAGCTGATACGTTGCAAACGTATCTACTTTTCCAAACACTTTTCTATTGTTTTGCCTCTGATTATTAATGAATTTGTTTGGAACTAACCCGAACAGACGCTGTTTTCAGCAGAATTGCATTTGGTGTCTTTCTTTTGTGCAGGGTTCAGAAGTTCGCGAAAAATTCCAGAAAAATTATAAAAAGTATTTTTGAGGGAAAAGAGCCACGGAGCCAGAAGACCGTGAGGGGGGCCACCCCAGGAGCAGGGGCGGGTCCCACCCGCGGGTGGGGTCCAGGCCGCGGCAGGAGGCCGCCCCTACCCCTGGGACCTCGTCTGTCGACCCCCCCTTCGCTTATAAGCCCCCTCTCGACCTAAAACGACGAGCCCCCGAACACTTTTTCCAGAAACCTTACGGAGCTCCGCCGCCATCACGAACCCTAAATTCAGGGTCCAGGATCGCTGTTCCGGCACCCTGCCGGAGTGGAGATCGCCGCCATCGTCACCGCCAACGCCTCTCCATCAACCATCCATGTCGTCCCCCTCCATGTGTGAGTAGTTCCCTGCTGTAGGCAAGGGGATGGAAGGGATTGAATAATATTGCTCATGTAATTCGATGCAAAATTATTTGGGCACGATGCCTAGTATCCTCTATTTGTCTTAATCATCGTTTGTGCAACTAGTTATGCTTAATGCTTGTCACTTTGGGCCCGGGTGCCATGTTTTCAGATCTGAACACTTATTTTTGCATGAGTATAATTATTGTTTGGATCATATCTACTAGTTGTATGCACTTGTTGTCAACCGGAACCGGAGACCCCGAGTGACAGAAACGGGGACATCGATGGGAATGGTTGGCAACTCGAGGGTTACATGTATTCATTGTGTGTTAATGCTTTGATCCGGTGTTCTATTAAAAGGAACACCTTAATTGCCATTTGTTCCTTAATTGGCCCGGCTGAAACCGGATGGCAGGACAAAAGATGCCGTGCAAGTTCTTATTGTAAGCACATACGGCTAAATTAGGAATACATGCCTATGACTGTTTGATACTTGGATGCTATATATATTCATTTGCTTCGTGCTTAGTTATGTTCATTTCATGAGCTATCTTATTCATGCAACGCCCGTCTATCTGTCCCTATGCCTACGGTGTTTTAATCCCGCTGTTTACAATCATTACTTTTACCGTCATCATTGTTGTCTTTATTTTATTACCGTTGTTACTATTCTACTGTTGCCATCAAATCACTGTTACTACTGATAAATTGCTTCGAGAGAAATCCTTTTCAGGTGTGGTTGAATTGACAACTCAACTGCTAAGGCTTATAAATATTCTTTGGCTCCCGTTGTGTCGAATCAATAAATTAGGGTCAAACTACCCGCGAAGATTGTTGCGATCCCATACACTTGTGGGTCATCAGCCTCATATTTTCTAATGTCCATGCGTGCTCAAGGAGAGCTGCTACACCTCGGCAGGGGCCTTCTTCTAAGGTGGAACAAATGGCTTTTGGCAGTGATTGACCTCCCGTGGGCGACGATAGCGTGGGTCCTTCCATGGCGTGATCCCTCCACTCGCTTAGCCCCTTCTCCGGTTGGATGGGTGTTAGACGAGGGTTTCAAGCTCAATCTATGCTTCATCCTTTTTTTTGCATGGTATGCTTCATCCTTTGCTTTGTCTTTTCTTGATTTATCCGTTGCCTCTAAGCTGTCTTTCACCACTTTGTAAACTCTGGCCGTTCGTGGCTTTATTAATTAAAAGTCAGGAGTTTGGCATCCTTTTTTTCAAAAATAATAAGCGAAGAGATAGCTATTTGAAATCTTTCTGGCAAGCTAAACTGTGACGTATTCCCACTACTTATTAGGGTTATGACAAGTCACTGGAGCAATACACTCACTCATGATGATCATATTGTGCAAGATGGATAACACATACATTCATGACCTCTTGATGATCTTTCGACTAGGTAAGAGCAGGGTACCAAAAAATAGGAAAATGAGATTGTAGCACATCAAATGCCCGCTCGACATCCTTCTTACAACTCTCTTGGCACAAAACAAACCAAGATTTTCTACCTAAAGGGTTGGAGATTGTCCTCACAAATTTCGATCATTTTGGATAGATGCCATCAACTAGGTAGTACCCCTTGGTGAATTAGTGGCCATTGATCTCATAGTTGTACTCTCGAGCATGGCCTTCAGCCAGTCTTGCGAAAATCGGAGAGCGTTGCAGCACATTGATGTTATTGTGAAATCCCTTCATGCCAAAAAAAAGTGTGTCAGATACACATGTCATAATCTGACACAACTTCAAGTACGACTCTTCTATGACCTTTGTACAATCGTTGCCAAGTGAACGGACAATTTTTCAGCCCCAATGCATGTAATCTATGTTTTCAAGAATTTCAGGAAATCTTCTCGTTGTGTTTTGTGCTAGTATCCAAGCTACGTCTTCTATATTTCGAGCTCTCAGATAGATCGGTCTAAACGGTGCCACCATACAACTCTGCAAAACTTGTACATACTCCCAATGCATGTGGACTCAGCCATCATAGTTCATTGTCTTGTGTATCTACAACAACACCATATGAAAGACACCACAAATCAACAGAGCATTTATGAATATATGAGAAACCAACCATTCATGTGCAGTCCCTCTTGCACATGAAGTAGCCATCATGCTCCCTCACACCTTGCACAAGACGCATGAACACCTCTTTCTTCATCCTAAAACGTAGTAAAAAATCTCATGACCCATGTGTTGACTCATCGACAAAATAGTCAACCCCTATCATCAAATGAACCTCCATCCTTTGGCGAGCTAAATTACATGCTACCTATTTACATAGTAGACAAGAGACGATCAACAAGAATGGAAGAAATATCTTGGCAAACGATCGAACACCTTGTGTGCGAGCTAGGAGGGTGTGAGGTGGTCTTGGCCTGGGATAGTGTGCCCGACGAGTCGACGAGCACCAATGGTGGAGGAAGAACCGATGACCGGCCCAGGCGAGACAGAGAGGAGGTCAGAAAGCGATAACGGTACAAGCCGAGCCACCAGAACCATCCAGGTAGCAGCAGCCGAAGCGAGGGGGGGGAGGGCTAGATGTCGTTGGGCCCGTAACGGGGCGCCGAAATGGCGACAATGTTGGTGATTCTTTTGGGATGGGAGAGGACGCCACATAGGAAAACGAGGTAGGGGTGGAGAATGTATGGATCGCTGCTATGTGGTATCCACCTCCCGGTATTTAACGTGGCGTTGTTTGCCACTTTTGTCCGGCAATCCCTCACCACTATGTATTGACCGGGACCATGTGAGAGTGCCGGAGAGTTTATTGGTTGAGTCCGGCAACTTCGACGCTACTGAGGCAGCGACTGGACGACTTTCTATATATGGCGCCCCAGTTGTCCTGTTGGGAGGGCCATTGGGGGGCGCCAATGATGATGCTCTTAGGAGTCTCCGGGGCAACATTACTGAATTTATAAATGTGGAACACAAGTATACAAATCTCAGTTTACATACAATTGACTCATTCAAAACAACAACAAGAGGCGGAAAATAGGAAAAGCGTCGAACATGTCACACAAAACTTGCTGAAGAATCGGTTACACTTGCTTTCCAAAGAGACAGAGTGGCAAAAAAGTAAAATGTAGAACTCGTGAAGAATCTGTTACGCTTGCTTTCCTCTGACCTTGTTGAGGTGCAGGAAGTCAAAGGCCACCACGACGGTCCCGTCCATGTAAGCCAAAAAACCATAATTTATAGAATCTTGGCAACACTTAGATTCAACAAACATGCATGAGATTTCTACATAAAGTCATAAACTCACCTTGCTCCATGTTGGTAACGGACATGATGTATTTCTTCTTCTCTCTTCCTCTTAGCTGTTAGTGTTCTTCCGATGGATGAAGAACTAGCACTTCAATGGATATGTAGCCTTGTACCAGAGCAGAGACTCCCTAGTAATGCGGCACTGCCGCTGGAAAACTCTGGTGTCAAATGAGACGGGGCAGCCACTATTTATATATAGGTTTCAAGAGATGCGACGTTTCACACGAGCAGGCGCGTCCCTTGTGTGCGCGGGCATTGTCTCTTGCATATATACGTGTCACATATACACTACTATTTATAAATTAACAGAGGGAGAAAAGAGGGAATTAAAACCCAGATTCCAATCTATTATTTCTAGCAACCATCGTACTAGAACCTTTAATTAAAATCATTCTATAATTTACATTGGCCACTTATATATTCTTACAGTCCATCCTCCTGACGTAGCGGCTGAAGCAGCAGGTGGTCATGTCCTCCTCGAGGGAGCACGCCCTGACGAGCCCCTTGCGCTTGCCCGTGGCGACGACGACGTACGTAGTAGCGGTTGGAGGCGAGGGGCGGGAACGAACATGACGCACTCGGTGTAGGTGTTGCTCTTCCGCTTCCGCCCCTCCCGCTCCGAGTAGCTGAGCGTCAGCACGCGGTCCTGTGGGAACGGGAGGTCGCGCATGCACGCGCGTCCCGCCGCACTCACCCCAGCAGCACGTCTCGTCGCCCTTCACGACGAGGTAGCAGCCGCCTCCGGGTGGCTCTTGAAGAGAGACAGCGGCTTGGTCGTGTACATGGCAGACTTCGATTTCCTTCTGCTGTGTATGTCTTTCAGGTTTATTACTCCTGCGTCGATGACGACGAGCAACTGATTCTGTGTACAGATACTGTTCTACGGTGCCAGTATTATACGGAAATCGTTGCTCTAAAGAAAATACGGAAAGTATACGGCACCGCTTCTGCTCTTATCGTTGTTTTTATTAACTTGGTACTTATGCGCCTGCACGGCCAAGCAAAGCTAAATGGTCAAAGCTATTTCAATGTTCTTTTGATAGACGATTTTAAAAGCATGCGAATGTTACTTTGTTTTGTTCTGAGATGGAATAATAGTATTCGAACTATTAATGTTCAAAATGATATGGCTTAAATCTTGCAATTAATGTTCAAACTCAAGCTGTAATTTCAGTATAGATTATTCCAATAATAACTACTAGTATGTCTTAATTTTTTTGAATGTTAGTGGGAGAGCTGCTAAATTCATTGATCGGAAAGAAAACTGATCTAGTTTATGAGAAAAACCGGACCCAAAACTCATATTTCGCCTTACAACACACAACCACACACATACGGGTTCCTCTGACCGGATCCACCTCAAGACGATGACTCCAAGAGAGCCAAGAGAGAACACGACGCCGGGTAGCGCCACCATCATCCGATCTAGATGACTAGATCAATGGTTTCCCCTAGAGCACGCCGGGAGAGGCAAATGGGAGCAGCTACATCGATGCCTCCAATAGGCACTGCCATCGACGACTCCGGCCGTAGTCCTCACCCGTATAACCAGACACCATGACCCGATCAGTTTTCACAACCTCCACGCAACAGGGCCACTCACCACTCATCTTCCTTCGGGAGGATGCAACCCACGCCGGCACCATTCGTCTCCTAGAGGATGCAACACCCGCAGACCATTCATCTCCCAAGTGGAGGATGCTCTTAACGTACAGTACAAGTATACGGCACCGCTTCTGCTCTTATCGTTGTTTTTATTAACTTAGTACTTATGCACCAGCACGGCCTACCAAAGGTAAATGGTCAAAGCTTTATCAATGTTGTTTTGATAGACTATTTAAAAAGCATGCAAATGTTACTTTGTTTTGTTCTGAAATGGAATAGTAGTATTTGAATTATTAATGTTCAAAATGATATGGCTTAAATCTTGCTAGTAATGTTCAAATTCAAGCTGGAACAGGTACCGCCCCAAACCCGCGTTAAAAGGAAACCTCCACTGCTGGGACCTGAAGAATCGGAGGAACAGAATCTAGTACCTCAACCGGAGGAATGAAATGTGATTGGATACAAAGCAATGACCTGCATTGCATTGCTGCATCTTACAATCCTTCCAAAATGGATTCTTTGCTGCAAGGAAACCATGGCTAGGAGGAAATGAACACGGAGAGAAAAAGGAAACAAGAACAAAATGAACGGGGGAACCAGCTACACTACATCCCCTGCACGACATCACAGATTCACAGCTGGATCACGGTTGAGCCAAAAGGCCCTAACCTGTGATTGTGACTTCAATGCAAAGTTCCAGGTGCGGAACGCAAACAAAGATACCGAGATGGCGAGATCCCATGGCATTAGCCCCCCGCGGTTAAATTACATGGTGCCAACATTTTCAGTACGCTTGCAGGAATCGACGGGTGACAGTTGCAGAAACACTAATACAAGGAAATGCTAAGTTCCTAACTGACTAGAGAAAGCTGCTACAAAAGATTAGCCAGCTTGCAAACGGTTGCTGACACATTGTCATTTTGCGAAAAGAGTCATTTGCCTGACAAGTTTTGCCTTCATAGATGTACCGGGAACAGCTAAAAACCAAAAAGTTACAGATGTGGACCGCCCAACTTTGCTGGAACCTTTCTTCTCACAACTTCATCACAGGAAGGGGCTCCTGAGAGATCCGCCCCAAATAAGGACATCTCACATTCAATTAGGTGAAGAGAAACGCCTCCGGCAGAGAATAAGGATCGAGCTCCAAACAGTCTCGAAGCTTTCCTCCCTTCTCATTTGTCAGATGGAAGCAAGGAACCTGGTGAGAGAACTTTAGGTACTCATCCTTACTTATTGTTTTTACAGCATCATCTCTTCTAAATACTGCCCTGTAACCATCCACCTTTCTTAAAACCTTAGCTTCTATGGACTTGTCAGTGGTATGCTCAGATATCTCCACCAACTCATACTCGCACTTTTTGAAGTCTTGTGCAGTCCATCCAGCCCTCCAGTTCTTGTAAATGGCCCAGATCTCACCAAGGCGAGGGATTATTTCATATTCGTTTTTTCTACCAGTTGGTCTAGCATCTACACGATGAGAAAAGGGTTCCGTACCAGTGTAAGTGATGTTACCATCTCGCTCAACGGAAACCTTAAAGGTACCACACCCAACAGTCAGTTCTTCTTTTACCAATCGTTTCTCCTCCTCTCCCGCAGGACAGACATCAAGCCATCTCGCTTGTACTATATTATTCTTGAGATCAACCTTCTTTATGAAGGCATAGTAATTGGGGAACTTATCTACATCACTGTAGAGGGCCCAAATATGCCCAGTTTCGAACTTGTGAAGCAATCTTATTTCTTGAAATTCATAGAATTCTGAATCAGGCAATTCAAATTCTCCTCGGACCAGATCATCAGCTTCCTCGTCATCTGTACCTTCTACAGCAGGTGGAGTGCTATGCTCTATGTTCTTTTGCTTTGCTGTCTCCTCAACCCTCATGGATCCCTTCGCAGAAATATTTCCACTGGACAAGCCCGCACAATTGGTGTCAAACTCCTGGCCTTTTACTGAACTGCTTTCTGGAACAACAGAAGCAAAAGCCTCTTCCAAGTTGAGGGGAAGCGCTGCAGGATCGAGTTCAAGAGCTCCTTCTGGAATGCCTTCTTTTTCAGTCCCACACATCACATGATAAGGGACAAGATGTGAAAACCTTAGTGTGTTATCCTGAGGTATCACGTACGGAGTTGCCTCTTTAGACTGCATAAATAAGCTAACAAAGCCTTTTATTTTGACAAGTGGCATGACAATAATGCTAGTGCCTGCCGTGAAATCAGAGACAACTTGAACAACTTCATACTCAAAGTCCTTGTGGTTGTCAGCATCAGAACTCCAACTAATGTCCCATCCCTTGAAAAGGGCCCAAACTTCACCTTTCCTAGGATATATTTCAAATGTGTCTCTTGTCTTGCTTTTCACACTGTGCATAGCATGGGAGAACATATTAGCTTCTTTAGCTGTTCCACGATCTCCAAACTTAAAATGTCCACAAGCAGCAGGCAGTTCCTCACTAGACCATACCCCCTCTGCTTTATTTGTGGGATCAAATTCCAGCCAAAGGAAGTGTACTATAAACTTCGGGGCCATTTTTACCTTTGTAATCCGAGCATAAAATCTTGGCATACAGCCTTGAGTATCATAGACAGCCCAGATTTGGTTGGCTCTGAACTGACTTACATCTCGAAGTTGGTCAAAGTTAAAAAATTCAGGATCCGCACAATTAAATTTGTCCTCATCTGAAGCATCAAGGTTTGGGTCTAGACCATTGCTGCTGACAGAATTGTATATTTTCTCATGGTTAAGACCATTTGCTGAACCATTCTGTACAGTTTCGTCTTCATTCAACTTCGTCTCATTGCTTTGATCATCACTATGAAACATACCACCTTTCCTTATCCTTTTGAAATTGGAAGAGTTGACAGTACTATCGTCGTTGTCATTACCATCATCATAAACATCTTCATCATCACTCTCTTCTTTGTACTTAACTTCTTGCTTCTGCCTGCTTGACCTGCGGCTTTGTTCGCTAGGCTTTGCAGCAGCGCCATCTACAGTGATCTCCTCTTCTTCACTATCAGTGGTGCTCTCCGAGCCACTAGATTCAACTATGCATCTCCTGCCCCTTTTCAATCCTGAAGTCGATGAACCTTTAGAAGTACGAGCAGATTTTGCATTGTCTTTTGGCCCACCTGCAGCACTAGCTCTATTAGCATCCTCCCCCCTGTTTGTATTCACAGTTGCATTATGCGATCCATAATTAGCACGAACCCCTTGAGTGGCATAATTCCGAGCTTGCTGACCTGGGACATTTATCTGTGGACCTGGGAAATTCTGTGGTGCTCCTGCACTTCTGTTCATCCCAGCAGACTGTTGATTTGGTCCAGAAGGTGCACCTGCCCTTCTGTTCACCCCAGCAGACTGTTGATTTGTCCCAGGAGGAACTTGATTAGTTAAATCATGTGCAATAAAAGGCTTCATGCAACTATGACAGCGGATAGCTTTCTTCAACAGTGCTGTGTAGTACTGATATCTCATGCCACAGTTTGAACACATGGTCCAAAATGTTTGTGGCCCGGCTGAATTTGAGGGCTGATGAAGATTCACAGGTCTAACAGGAGCAGCTCTCCTTGCCTGCTGATAAGGGGATGGCCTTGCTGCAGCAACTCTGACTGAGGCTCTCCTTTTCATGTCATAGACAGAACGTTTTGAGATGTCTGTAAGCGTCATGTTTGCTTCTCCCACTAGTTTGAATGCTGCCTCTGCACCTGCGAACTTGTTCTTGTCCGGATGTAGCAAAAGGGCAAGCTTACGGTACTGTTTCTTTATTAGTGTGTCATCATTTGTGAAAAGTGGTACCTGAAGTATTCCGTACCAGTCAATCTCTCCATTAACCTTTGTTCCAGCAGCGCAGTGAACATCACAGACAGTTAACATTTGTGAAATATTGTCAACCTCGGAGTAAAGTTGCTGTGCCTTGTTAATCATTTTTCTTGCACCAACAAAATCCTTCTCCAGCATTTTTCTTTCAGCCAGAGCTTTTGCTCTAAGAGCCTCATCTTTGTTGCATTCCATGATAACAAGAACAGCAAAAGGATATCCAAACTCCTGATCACATTCATGTAAAAAGTCCCAGTAACATGACCATTCGTTTTTCCCGTTAACAATGTGGAGGATGTTGCACCTTACTGTGATACCGTGTTCAGTTAATTGTATCCTCGGTAACCAACCTCAAGGTACTACTTAAAGAGCAGTACACCAATAAATTAACTGGTCAACCTGCATCAAATATACAAGGAACTATGGTTAAGAAAGATGATAAGTATATTCGAGAACAAAATGACAGAAGGCGACTTTCGGTACATAAAAAGCAACAAAAGAAAAAAAAATGTCAGCACTTCCTGCCTTGCTAAGAGATGAAATCATCTCAGGTGATTTTTCTTTTCTTTTTTGCTATAGCATTAGTTCGGACATGAACCCAAGATGAAATTCTTATATAGTATACCAGCGATTTGCGAAAATTAAGCATTGGAAAACAATAGCTATTTATCACCCAAAAGACGACGCACATACAAGTCGTCCAAATTGGCTTTGGAAACAGCCATGAGCATTCAAGATCCACCAATTAGCGTGCGCGTTGTAACGAAAATTTAGGAAAAGATAGTGAACAATAACAGGAAAAGAATGCTTTCCCACAAGAATGACATATTCAAAATTAGCACATGAGAGAAACAGGACAATTTAATAATGTTATCAATTAATTATGATAGTCAAGGCCCCTGCATCTGCTCCTCCCCATCCACATCGACAGAGGAACAAAATACCAAACTGAAAAGGAAACAGGAAATGCTTCACATCTTCAGGCAAAAAAGGTACCCATACCCCCTAAGGCCCCTTTTTGCCTGAATAAGGAAAACGGCCTCTCTACATCTGCACAACACGCATCTTTGCCCAAGTACTACGACCTCAGAACACACTTGAGTTTTACCCCAAGCCCAAGTTCGCCGCCCCAAGACGCCACGGCAGGGCACCATTGAACGAAGAGCTCCCCGGATTATCACCATACGCGCGCACCAGTATCGTGCCGCCACTGGCCCCCATGGCAACCCCGGGCATGAACCACCAGATTAGGGTTTTTTCGGCGTTCTCGAGAAAAAAATTAGGGTTTTGTGGCCGCAACGGTAGGGAGAGGAGGGTCGTACCTAATCGACGGCGGGGCGGCGGGAANTGTAACGCCCGGGATCGGTACTATGTAGATTTGAGCGCTACCGCCAAATCCGCATAATAACGATCCTAGGACGCCCACCAGGCATAACGTGCACGTCGCAACACACACGTTATGCGGGTGGAATTGTGATGATCATTACAAGTTCTCGATGGAACCCACAAAACAACATATATACAGCAACGACTCCACGAGTCAAGAATACAAAAGATCATTACAAAGATGCAATAACAACGGAAGCGAAATAGTGTCCGGCTACGGACAAGATACAAATTGGACTAAGAGTCCTGAAGATAAACGAAGGCACCATAACCCTGCCCAGGCCAAGCCGGAGGGATTCCCAAGCTAACGTCGTCAGACTTCAAACCTGTCGGCTGCATTGGAATAGCAGCCCCGAAGGGGTCAGTACTAGTAGAAGTACTGGCAAGTAATACTCACAAGATATCAAAGCTGGAATTCCGGGGAAAGAGGGTAGCGATTGAGGCGGCGGCAAGCAGCACTAACAACTTATAGAGACACGCTACAACTTGCGTCTAATTAGAATGAGGGAAGAGAGCGCTTGCGCTACTGGGCTAAACTACTCACCAAGCAATACCCGTCCTGAGACAACTCCATCGTATCATATACCCACGAGGAAGAAGTCCGGACACTCACACGTTGATCAAGTTTTAGCAAGTTATTATTTGAATATGGCTATTTAAGTCAATTTAACTATTTATAGATATACGGTGATGTCTATGATCTTTTTAGCCAGCACATTACCCAAGTCGTCCATAACCGCGGACTCGGCTTTTCGAAAAGATTTAACCCTGCAGGGGTGCCCAAATGTAACCATACACGTTTGATCAACCACACACCACAAAGGCAAAAGGTATCTCAACACGACCTTCCCCTTCACTACTACATTGGGTAGAGAGCCACCTATCTGAGACTGATCCACATGGGGAGCCCAGCCGAAACTCCTTGCGGGCCCAAAAGTTGCGAGAACGGCTTCGGGAGGATAACACTCATACGATGCTCCTCCGTCCACATGCGGTTAACGCCCATTCCGCAAACCTATATGCGCCCCCCATAGTTGTAACCTCTCATCTTCAACATGCATCGTGCGTATGCTCCAAATGGTAAACCCGAACTACTTTGTGGCTCCCTAACCAATATAGCAGATCCGGTACTGAGTTGCGGGGGGTTCCATAAGTCTTCCCACGTGTGGGTAGGGCGCTCTTCTTGGATAAGCGGAAAAGAACGGTTTTTTGCTAGGCGACACTAGCAGAACAAATCACCATAGCTGGCCTTCCGCCGGTGCCTTATCTTTATTATAATAACAGTTTATACCCACATAGCATGTCTTCAATTAATTAAGCTATACCAACTAAACTTCAGTATAATATGAGATATACCACAATCAACTCCTAAGCAGCACTACGACTCGCAAGGCTATCAAACAACAGGTTAAAAGGATGTGGGGAAGGTGGCTGTATCATGGCTGCAAGGTAAACATGCTAATAGGAACGAGACACAAGCATCGATACATAGAGCTAGCAAGGAACAAAAGATAGGAGGAGTGAGAGACAGAAAACGAACAAAGATAGCNGGCAATTATGAGAGGATGCAACTTAAGCAAAATTAAACGGAACCGAGATTCCGACATTTAAATATATGGTTCAAGTTATTTTTCTAACCATCAAATTTAAATGTTCATCAACAAGGCAAAACATTTCATGTGTGAGCTATTCAAAATTAAATGGAATAGGGACAACGATTAAATTAAATCCCACATATTCCATATGTAATTAATTAGGTGACATATAAAACACAACTAAGGATTAAGCTACATGATGCAAAACATGGATGGGATGGCATATTTAAATTCTACACATTTTTCTGATTATTATAGACATATAATTTATAATATTTGCATTTATAAAAATAAAAGTTATGAAAGGTACAAGATTCACAAAAGAGGGAAAAAGAATGGGTTTGCAGCCGAAGCTGGGAGTTGAACTTGGGCCGGCTGGGTGGAATAACTGGAAGCATACCAGTGGGTTACGTCTATGTTTGTGCTAGGATGCGAATCTAACAGGATAAGAGGCATTGGACAGCGTTAACTGAATATTTGGACAGAAGATTCAGACAAAGACGAGGTGCGTCGTCGTCGAAGTTCGGCAAAGCCGCGGCTGCTCGCCTGGGAGCTCGAGGATGTGGATGTGTCTGGTGCTGGGGTGCTGGTCCGTGTGCTGCAGCGTGCAAGTGAGCTGGAGCTGGCCAGGGCGTGGCTGTACAGGTGCAAGAGCAGCAGTAGTTCAAGGCGGCCATGACGGGCGGTGCTGCGTGTTTCCTTGGTGTGGCCTCGAGGTTACGGTGCAGGTGCAGCTTGTTTGCGTGTGCAAGGGAGTCCGCAGCAGCGCGTGCGTGCGTGTGTGCTGTGCAAGGGCGCGGGTGCAGGTGTGCAAGAGGTGGCTGGGGTAGAGGAGCTCGTGCTCGTGCTCGTGCCCGTGAGCGTGGACAACGGCCTACGATGGTGAGCGCGACGGCTGCACCCAGAGCAAAAGGGGGGAGAAGGAGGAGAGGGATAGCCCGGCGGCGGTGTGCTCACCGAAGACGTTGGAGAGGCAGAGGTCGACGACGGCGACTGGACGGTGTCGGGGAAGAAGAGGTAGACGACAGTGACCGTAGATGTCGTAGAGGAAGAAGAGGAAGAAGATCTCGCGCGTCCGGCTCCTGATCCGCGCGGGAAGTAGACGTCGACGTGCTCCTGTTCGCTAGCCCGGTGTAGCATACTCCATGGCGGCGACGGCGTGCTCTCCTCTGGCTAATTTAGGTGGGCTCTCGGGAGGAAGAAACAGAGGACGAAGAGAGGAGAGAAAGGGGGCGGCGGCTGAAAGAAGGGAGGGCAGAGAGGCTAGGGTTTTGGGGGAGGCTTCTCCCTGGTTTTATAGGAGAGGGGAAAGGTAAGGAGGCGCTGGTGGCGACGGAACGGCCGCAGCGACAGCGACCTGCTCTGTCTCCGTACGAGGAAGGCGACGGCAGGGACCTTAACGGGCCAGTTGG
The DNA here is from genome assembly GCA_012064385.1 of Puccinellia tenuiflora. Lineage (NCBI taxonomy): Eukaryota > Viridiplantae > Streptophyta > Magnoliopsida > Poales > Poaceae > Puccinellia > Puccinellia tenuiflora. Next base: position 1,224,098 of record QRDG01000451.1, on the reverse strand, counting down.
GCCGGTTCGGGAGAAGATGTACCAGGAAGGAAGAGAGAAGGAGAGAAAGAGAGATGGGCTGCGGCCCTTTTCTATTTTTTTTATTTCTTTTTCTTTTTCCTCAGAATTAAAAGAGAGAAGAGAGAGGAAAATAAAATAAAGGCCAGGTTTTTTTTCCACAAAAATATATTTTTAACATAAACTTTGCAAACTCTTTTAATTGCTTGTCCAAAAATAAGAAATTGGATTTAATTGTTTTTTTTAATTAATTAAGTGTCACATGTGATAATGACATAAAATAAAGCCATATTATTTATTTTGAAATTTTTGCAAAAACACAAATGCAACAAAAGGCATGATTATGTCATGATGATGCATGAATTGAAATTAACAAGCAAATCTAATTTGGGGAAAACCCCGGGACATTACATCCAACCCTATCAAAATTGATGATGATTATTCTCTTGGGAAGGATAGAAGTGGCAATGTGCTTGCCAAGTATGTGGGAGCTCAAAGTGGTGTCAAGAAAAGCACCATTTGGGTTCCCAAACCTATTGTCACTAACCTCTTAGGACCCAACTTGGTTTGGGACCAACAAGCTCAAACTTGATCAATAGGTGTTTGTGGAGGACATTGGTGACTTGGCTAATTTTGAAGAATTAAGGGATCTTCATGATTTTATTTCTCAAGCCAAGTCAATTGGATTATCACATATCTATCTCATATCCAATGCTTCCTCCTTGCGGTAACTTGTATTTAATTCATATATACCTTGAAAGTTGCTTGCTCCCTTGCATGTGTTAGTTTGTTCCTAGCATGTGCTTGTATATGATATACTTCTTTCCTACTTGTCTTGTTACTCAAGGTTGTGTATGTTAGTTGTGTATCATGTATGTGTAATTTGTGTGTTGAGCTTTATTGAATCTTGTGTGGATTTCTTTTGGCTCTCCTTTGAGATATTAATGGACTATCCCATTTTGGGGGAGTGATGTGCTTTGTGCACCTCACAAACCTAAAAATGTGTGTACATGAGGCACACCACCTAGTATTGATATTTCAATATTATCTAGCTACTATGTGGTATGTCATATTCATGAGAAATTCAAATTCTACAATGTCCATTAATTTCTCTAGTTGGTTTTATTTGCCTCTCGCTTAAATAAAATGAATTATCACATTATGGGGGAGTAATAAGCTATGTGCATATTACAATCCCACAAAATGTGAACATTTGAGGTTTGCCACTTAGATTTGATATTATAAATTATCCTTTTCCTATGTGGCATGTTTGCTCGAACAGTTCCAATTTTCCTTTTGGTTATTCTTTGGCTCTTGTTTGTGTGAGTTTGCTTGGTGTGGTTTTTCTCTAATATCCATTTCCATATATTATGTGAGAAACCATTTGTTTCATATTATTCTAACCATGGCTTTGCCGGTTGGTTCGAATAGTTGAAACTACCAACAAACCTTTTAAATATGGTGTGTTTATTTATTATCTCTTGCCATATGTTTTATCTTGTGAGGATGACCTTTGATATCTCTACTCACCGGAAAAAAAATTCCTTTTGCTCATTGTCCTTGGACAATAGATATACACATTTGTGGTAGAATATTTTTGTTCATCCTCATATTGGCTCTTGCGTTAATTTGCCTATTTATTGCCTTCTTTGCCTCTTGCAAGGATCCTTTTTCATTTGGTAGTGTTTAGTGTTGGAAATAAAATGTGGAGAGTAATGATCCCTTGTGCATGCATTTTGTATTCAAATGCAAATATCAAAGATAATGCATGGATCTTGGGGGGGCATTCCTTTTTTATTTTGAACACTATCCTTTCTATCAATATTTGATCCTTTCAATTGGGATTTGATTCTTTATCTTGTGTTGGTACCTTCAATTGGTATTAATTGGAATTTAATATCTCCTCCATAGATATTTGTTCCAATTGATATTTATTGTGGGAGCCTTGATACCTTTTGCCTTATTTTAACTTTACTTGATTTCGGTCAAGTATCACCCTCTTCTTGGTATCTTTTCTCCTAGTTGATACTTTTTTTGTTTTAATTGGTATCTTATTTTCAATTGGTGTCTTATCGATCATTTGTTGTGTTGATTTGATTCCTTTTGATATCACACTTCATGTGTTGATGTGTTTTGGAATCAATCATAGGTTTATTTGATTTCTCCTAATTCATGTTGATTTGGATTTTGATATAATTTGGACAACCTTTTTGGTTCACTTTGTGTTTTCGTCCAAATTGTATCTCTTTTGGTTCTAGAAAGCCTTTGCATGCTCGGTTACTAATTTATATTATTTTAGCATGCTTATCTTTCTTGATCCAATATATAGGGGATACTCCATCGAATCCTAAATCGGCTAAGATGTGCATGAAATTCAATTTCATATCTATATGCACATATTTATGTGGAGTGTTTCCTATATATTGTAGTTGATCTAACTACTATGGAACCCAATGAGTTTGGGAACCATTTTGTATTCTAATTTTTTTTTTAGGTACAATGGAGATGCATTGGATGCTTGCCTCATTCATAAGGAAGGTGTTCTCACCGTGTGATTGTCGGAGTCAAGCTTTGATGACAAACCCACTCTCATCATCTTCATCACCAATGTCTTCTCGGTAACAAGTATCTATCCCATGCATACCTTTTAGTATCCAACCTTGTGTAGGTTGCCTCTTGGCATGAAAAGCTTTTAGATGCAATTGTTGTGGTTTTGGCCTATTTCCTTCACTTAATATATCTTTGTGATATGTGTGATGAATTTGCAAAAACCTTTTCTTCAATTGATATTATTTCTTTGTGATACTTGTTGCCTAACTCAAAGCATCTCCACTATCTCTTGTTCCCTTAGTGATATGTGTGATGCATTTGATATATTTGAAGTTCATTCATATACAATGAGATAAATTTGAGCTATGTGCTATGTTTTTATGCAACAATCTCGTTTGTATATTTATGACTTCCTTTTGGATACCTTGTTCTCCTTTTCCCTAACCATTTTGTATGTATATGTTTCTTTGCGGATGTATATCTTTATGGTTTGTCTAATTAGAAACCTATACATATGAGAGAGGTCATCTTTTAGACGGTATCCTATTTCTTTTTGAGCCACCTTGTGTTTCATTTATAATTCTTTGGTGGCTCCAAATTCGTCTCATGAGTGCTTGTCTTATTGTTTATTGGTATCTTTGCACACTCATGTATTTCTTAAAGATCTTTGAACTCATGCCTACCTTGGTGAGCATGTTGATTTTCTTTGTCTAAATGCTCTCACTAGCTTTTGGCATTTTCAATTGGTTTTAGTTTCCAATTGGTATCCCTAAGCTTGTAAGCATACCTTTTTAAAGATCTTCGTTTTATCTCGGTTGGGCCTATCTTATGTTGAATCTTTGAAAATTGGTATTTTCTTTATGGCTCAACCACATCTTTGGTGCAAGTGCTATGATTTGCTTTTGCATTATGCACTCTTGCACTTGTTGCGTGTTCTAGATAATTTTTTGGGGAGCGAGGATGCCATTTTTGTGCACTCCTCAATTGTGCATGAAAATTGGGGAGCTTCTCCACTTTTATTTAGAACTCTCACTTTGGATCTTTTTGATTGCTTTTCTCCTTTGTGGAGATGTTTAAAATGTTTCATCTTTTTTGCAATCTTTTGATCCTCAATATAGTTCGATTTCCTCTAATTTTTAGTTAAAATGGATTGTCATCATCTTTATGAAGGAACTCATATTATATTGACTCTCTAAATTTTTCTTCCCATTTCGGCAATCGATGCCAATGGGGGAGAAGTTTAGAGGGTTTAAGGGAATTTGAGTTTTATGCTTTTGTTGCATTTGCCCTTAATGCGCTTTGCATGCTTGCTTGTTTGTCTTGCAAAGATGCTCTATTCGTTATATAAACCCTCTTAAAAGGGATTGTCATCAATTACCAAAATGGGGGAGATTGAAAGTGCATGGTTGCCCCCATGCATGATTTTGGTAATTAATGACAATCTCTATGGACTAATGTTTGTATTGAGCTATATTTATAGGTGTGTCCATTTGAGTTGCTTGATCTCCATTTGTTGGAATCAAGGTTAAGGGAAGAAGTTTGTGTTGATCAAGGCTTTGTGCGGGTTGATCATCACTCAAGGCCAAGTGAAGATATGCCGAAGAGAGCGTCTCCCATCTTGGTGTATGGGGGAGCATCAAGTGAATCTTCACCGAAGCGCAATCGAGGAAGGTGGTGCGTCTTGAGGAGATGAAGATCATCTTCAGCGACCTCAAGTGGATTTATGCGCAAGGCAAAGGTATGATCTTGATAGGGTTTCTATTTTACCGGTCTCATATTGTTTAGTGAGAGACCGGATTATAGGATAGATAACCGTACTATCAAGAGGGGCTCTCGACCGAATATCGTGATCGTATCGCCGTAGAGAGCACAAACCTTTGCATCCATGCAATCATATTTATTGGTTCTTATTTGTCTCTTATCGTGGTGTGGTCTTGGTGCTTGTCGTGCTTGTCATGACAAAGCCAAGTTCACCGAAAACGGTTTTCTTATGCGTCTTCTATTGCGGTTTCGGTATTGGAGATTTTGCCGGTTTATCCGTGCGGAAGATCTCTCTCTTCCATTTTTTTGAAAAATCTCCATTGCTTGTTTGCCATTCTCAAAGGTAGCATTTGTCGTCCTCTTTCCAACAAAATTGGTTTTATTTCATTCGGACTTCAATTGCAAAAGTTATAGAATTTCCGGTTTGCGAAAAAGAGTTTTTAACTCTCCCCATTTGGTTTATGATATGTTCTTGTACTATGATGTTTCTCTGCATAATATTGTTGTGCTCATTGTGACGATTCCAACGAGTCCAAGATTATCGAAAACGGAGTTCGTGGGTGAAAGTTATTGCATTTCCGATTTGCAAATGGGAGCTTTTACCTTTCCCCATTTATTTTTATATTATATTCTTGGACTATGATGTTTCTCTGCATATTCTTGTTGTGCTCGTTGTGACGATTCCAACGAGTCCAAGTTTATCGAAAACGGAGTTCGTATGCGAAAGTTATTGCGATTTTATCTCGGAGTTTTTATTAGACAGAAAATCATTTAGGAAAAAAAAAAAGGTGCCGGGCCGGCCTGGCCGGCCCCAGGCCGGTGCGAGGCCGGCAGGCTCGGGCACTGTCCCGGCCCAGCCGCGTCCTGTCTGCCCGGCCCAGGCCGGGGGCAGGCCGGCCGGCTCTGTGTCCCTCCCGGCCCAGCACAGTGCCAGGCCGGCCCAAGGTCGGGTGCATGCCGGGCTGCCTGTTTTCTTTTTTTTTCTTTCCTGCGCTGCTGCTCTCTGCCTTTCGCTGCTGGGCTGCTGAAAGAACA
>QRDG01000451.1:1154514-1218230 GCA_012064385.1 Puccinellia tenuiflora | reverse complement strand
TACATAGGTGAACCTAGAATAATAGGTTATTGGCTTGTTAATTTAAACACATAGTTTTATTCCGCAATTATCAAGCCCCTAAATAGAAAAAGTTTTAATCGCCTATTCACCCCCCCTCTAGGCGACATCCGGGCATAGCTTGTTCTTTCAATTGGTATCAGAGCCTCGTCTCTCTTGTTTGGCTTTACCGCCTAGAGAGTAAAGATGTCATCTAGGGATTTAGTGCACAATTCCTTGTTTAGATTTAATGGCACAAATTTTAATGTTTGGAAAACTCATATGCTTAATCACTTACGGGTCTTGGACCCCAATATTGAGCGTATCTTAGATATAGGTTTTTCTCCTCCAAAGGATTACGAAAGTACGACTTTAGAGGATGAGAAAAACTTATATCTAGATGCTCTAGCCTCTAATGAGTTTTGCAAATTTGTGAGTGTTGTAGTTTTCGAGTCAATCATGCCTCTCCGGAATGCTCATGAGCTTTGGACCAAGCTACAAGATAAATATGGTTTGTCCAACTCTTTTGAGGATGATTGCTCTCCCTCCACCTCCGGCCGTGACGAGCTCTCGTCTTCATCTACTTCACCAAAATGTGGTAAGCCACAAACTAATGTGATGGTGAGTAGTGATAGGCTTTGCAATATTGATAGTGAGCTCTTTATGATGATCTTTTATCTCTATCTTGTTGCAATGCCTCATCTTTGGACTTAAACTCTTCTAGCACTCCAAATGTCATACATGCTAGTGTTGATAGTCCTTGCATATCATCCAAAATTGCTTAGATAAATCTAATGATGATATGCTTGCTTTATCTTGTTCCAATGATAAAAATGCTTGTGTTCCCTCTAACTCTTGCATTAATATTAATGTAGAGGAAACCCAATTAATTGTCGAACAAGATTTGAACTTGTGTAGTTCAAAAACTACTTATTCTTCTTCATCCATCACTCATTGCCTTATGTGATGGGGGGATACTTTATAGGTAGGCCCATGGACCCGGAAAGTAGACCCGCCAAGACCAAGAAGGCCAAAGCCGAGTCACGAGACAAGTCACATGGGCTGGGCTGGAGACAAGTCGACCAAGGCCCGTGTGGAAAAGGGGACACGTCCAAAGACGGAGTCCAAGTACAACTCGGAGTTCTAGTTTGGAAGGACAAAGCCCAGATTAGGACTCCGTATATGAGTAGAACTCGACACAGATTGTAAGTCCAGGGACCCGCCACCTTTATAAGGGGGGTCCTGGATCGTAGTAAGCTAAGCTTCAACCAGTAGAGAGAAACCCTAGCCACCAGAGAGAAGTCGCCGGCTCCTAAGTTGTGGGAGCCGGGTCCTTGTAATCGAGATACAATCAAGAGCAATAACATAGAAGCAGGAAGTAGGTCTTTACCTCGAATCAGAGGGGCCGAACCTGGGTAAATCCTTGTTCCCCGACGAGATTAATCGTTCCCACGTACTTCAATCACCAATGGCCCCAGAACTCATCTTCCGGAGGAAGAACTTGCCGTGACAACCCCACGACAGTTGGCGCCCACCGTGGGGCCTACGGTGACGAAAGGAGTTGAGATCGTTGGAGCTGCTCGTCGAGCTATGGAGAAACTCGCCATCGGGCGGGTCTACACGGATGAGCATGGAGAGACCAAAATCGATGACTCAGGCTGGACTTCGGAGATGAACGAAGTCGACGAAGGCTACCAGCTTGTCTTTGGAGGAATCAACGTGTTCGTCGGGATGGTGTGCGCGTCGGGTCTTCGCGTGAACTCGGCGGAGTCAGTATCAGAGCCAACCGTTGTCGTCGAGTCCGACAGCGAGGAGTCGGTCGGAACTTCAGAGGTCGGCATCATCACCGAGTCTGAGGACCCCTAGCTGAGGAACCAGAGGTGATGCAAGAGTCAGATTCAGATTATGATGCAGATTCAGAGTCCATCCTACCCTTGTTTGAAGATCGGCTTGGGTACGGGATAGAGGAAGAGGATTATGAGGAGTCGCCAGTACGCGCTCGTGTTGTGGGAGTCTACATGTCTGGAAACACAGGGAATCAGTTCGATCCGACTCTATTGACAAAGGAAATTAATGCAAGCAACGCCGCTGAGAGGGCAGCCGAGTTAACCAATGCTCGAGCTGCGTTGGAGAAGCAACTAGCTGATATTACAGAGGCAAACCGTAGACTAGCTGCGGAACAGGCCCGAGTCCAAGATGAAGCTCAGGTTGTGCGGAGGCGCCGCGAGGAGCTTACTTCAATTCAGCATCGCCGAGCCAGGAGTCGCTTGCATGATGGAGTCCACATCAATCCAACCAATCTATTCACACACCCAATGGTCCAGGCAGAGGAGCCGGACTAGGAGGCTCAGCGGCAGCAGGAGGCGCCGCAGGAGGAGCCGGAGGAGCACCACCACCACCACCACCACCACCACCCCCAGAAGGACCGGGAGGCAGCCGTACCAACGGACCACCGCCTGAAGGAGGAGTCGGAGGAGGAGCATCTGGTGGCTTAGGGTCACAGCCTAACAGATTTCATACTCCAGAGGGACATTATTCTAATCCTATGGACAACGTTCATGCGGCGACTCTGAGATTGGAGAATATTGTGGTACCAGAGGGACCAGCAGGACAGGAGACTCGTGAGGCTATCGAGTTACTGAAAACAGCTTTGACTCAGCAGGCTTTGTATCCAACTTTTCCAGACGCAAGTAGGCTACATTCAACACCTTTCAACTCAGGCACGAGGAGTCGGCACGGCGAGTCCAACCCGGCAAACTCTACGAGTGCAAGGCGTCGTGAACTAGTGAGGAATCGTGCAAACATGCCAACTGCTTCACAGGCTCAGCTAGTGGTTGATGAAGCAAGGCAACGACGAGAAAGAGAAGCAGCAAGAGCTCGGGAGGCAGAAAGGGACAGAGCGTTAGTGGGTGCAGCCAACCCGCCTCAGCCAACCCGCGTGCATGAGGAGGTGACTTCTCCTGGTGCTTCCCCAGCATTAACAGGACCAGAGTGTTTGTCTGATGCCATCAGGTCCGAGTCCTTCCCCAACAGTTTCAAGGAGCCGCGCAAGGTTCCAAACTACGAGCCAACATGGACCCGACCTCTTGGTTGGGTACATACGAGATGGCAATGAGTATTCGCAATGCCACAGGTAATCTGTGTGCCAAGTTCATGTATCTTATGATGGAGGGAGCAGCCAAGGTTTGGATGCGCAACTTGCCTCCTAGATCAATCAACTCTTGGGAGCAATTAAAGGCAGCTTTTATTCAGAACTTCCAGGGCACATGCAAAAAACTCAGCACCATCGAGGACCTAGAGCGGTGTGTCCAGAGGAAGGGCGAGTCAGCAAGGCACTGGATGAAGCGAGTCTCAGAGATCATTAACTCCTCACAAGGACTCCCACCAGTTTCAGTGTTAATGGCGATGGAGAGAAATTGCAGTTACAATCCCTTGAGTTGGAAGCTAGGTCGTATGAAGGAGAGCCTGAATCAAGGTATTCCCCTTACGATTGGTGAGATCATGGCAGGTGCTAATAAGCACGCTGCCACAGACAAAACAAAGGATCAGGAGGAAGGAACTAAAGGACAAGGTGGCAATGGTCAGAATCAGAACCAGAATCAGAACCAGAATCAAGGTGGTGGCAAGAGGCCATATGGAGACAACTCTGACCTAGTGGCCAACACAAACACTGGAGTCAGACGCAAGGACAATAATTCTGGTGGATACCAAGGCCGTACTCCAAGCACAGAGGAGGTCTTGAGGATTCCATGCCCTAAACATGCCAAGAACGGTAGATGCGGTCATACCCTGGGACAGTGCGTAGATTTGCAGCGCGCCAGGTTCCAAGGGCCAGGAGGAGGTAACAACAATGGTGGATATAGAGGAAACAATGGAGCCGGAGGACCCGGCAATAACGGTGGAGGAGCCGGCAATAACCCAAACCAACCTCAAGGAGGAGGTCACCAGCAGGGCGGGTTCCAGCAGAACCCGAAGCAGCTCAATGATGGCAATGGTCAGTACTATGTCACAACTCGGCAGCACAATCCGAGTCGTGGCAGCTACCATGTCTTCACAACTAGTACGTCCAAGCGTTCCAAGAAGTTGAAAGTCAGAGCAGTTAATGCAGTAGAGCCGGCCCTTCCACAGTGGCTCAGGTGGTCAGAGCAAACCATCACATGGAGTCGGGCAGATTATCCTCCAAGAGTCGACGAGCCAGGGCAGTTAGCCTTGGTGGTAGCACCTCAAGTTGGGGGCTATACATTAAACAAAGTGCTTATGGATGGTGGAAGCAGTATCAACATCTTATATTATGACACATTCAAGAGGATGCAGCTGCAAGATAGACAGCTAATTCCAACAGAGACAGTGTTCCATGGGATAGTACCAGGGAAGTCGGCCAAGCCCATTGGTAAGATTTATCTTGAGGTTGCTTTTGGCATAGTGGAGAATTTTCGTTCAGAGATTATGCCCTTTGAGGTAGTGGACCTTAAGAGCCCATATCATGCTCTTTTTGGTCGACCTGCATATTTTAAGTTTATGGCCAGGCCATGTTATGTGTACTTGAAGCTCAAGATGCCAGGTCCAGCAGGAGTCATTACAGTTAATGGCAGCAGACAGATGGCATTGGAGTGTGAGTTAGGTGATGCAGCTATGGCTGAGACAGCTTGTGCTCAAGAGGAGCTAAAGTTTTACAAGGCAAACGTGGACCCGGAGGACAACTCGGTCCTTAAGAAGCCGGCCACAGAGGAGAAGATGAAATTCAAGTCAGCTCAGGACACAAAGCAAGTCGACTTTACCCCTGGTGACTCTTCCAAGCAGTTCACCATTGGGGCACACCTCTCTGATAAATAGGAAAGCGCGCTCGTCGAGTTCATCCGTGAGAACCGGGACGTCTTTGCATGGAAGCCATCTGACATGCCAGGAGTCCCGAGAGAACTCGCCGAGCATAGCTTACATGTTAATCCTAATGCAAGACCGGTCAAGCAGGGTCTGCGCAAGTTTCATGATGACAGGAGGAAAGCTATAGGAGAAGAGGTGGCTCGGCTCCTCGCAGCCGAGTTCATCAAGGAGGTCTTTCACCCAGAGTGGGTGGCCAATCCAGTGTTAGTACCAAAGAAGACAGGAGAGTTGCGGATGTGCATCGACTTCACGGGCCTGAACAAGCATTGCCCTAAGGACCCGTTTGCACTACCTCGCATAGACCAGATCATTGACTCCACAGCGGGGTCAGAGTTGCTTTGTTTCTTGGATGCATACTCAGGGTACCATCAAATCAGACTCAACATAGAGGATGAGCTGAAGACGTCCTTCATCACGCCCTTTGGAGCATTTTGTTACACAACAATGCCCTTTGGACTCAAGAATGCAGGAGCTACATATCAGAGATGCATCCAGAACTGTTTCAAAAAACAGATTGGAAGGAATATTCATGCTTATGTGGATGATGTAGTTGTCAAGTCTCAGAAAGCCGACTCTCTGATAGCAGACCTGACAGAAACGTTTGAGAACCTACGCAAGTATAAGATGAAGCTCAACCCGACCAAGTGTGTTTTTGGAGTCCCTGCTGGCAAACTCCTAGGCTTCATCGTTTCAGAGAGAGGTATTGAGGCAAATCCAGAGAAAATCAAGGCTATCCATAACTTGCAGAAGCCGACTTGTCTGAAGGACGTTCAAAAGCTCACTGGATGTGTGGCAGCTCTAAGCAGGTTTATTTCCAGACTCGGGGAGAAGGCGGGTCCTCTCTACCGACTCCTGAAGAAGTCAGACAAATTCCTATGGGATGAAGAAGCTGACCGTGCTTTTGAGGAGTTACCAGCAGTACTTTGGAGCATCAGGACGACTCCTAACAGATCCACTGGCTTCACACCTTTCTTCATGGTGTATGGAGCTGAAGCTGTCTTGCCAAGCGACTTGTTGCATGACTCGCCACGAGTCGCCAATTATGTTGAGACAGAAAACGAACTCGCCCGCCAGGACTCGGTCGATGCACTTGAGGAAGCAAGGGAGTTAGCCCTAGAGAGATCAGCAGTTTATCAACAGGACTTGCGGCGGTATCACGCACGCAGAGTCAAGACCCGGACTTTCCAGGAAGGAGACTTAGTGCTTCGCCTTGTCCAGAATAAGGAAGGGATGCACAAGTTATCTCCACCATGGGAAGGACCGTTCGTCATAAGCAAGAATCTGAACAACGGGTCGTACTATCTAATGGATGTGCGAGAACCGGCAAGTGTAGGCAAAGGAGCTGACACAGCTCATACTCTAGATCCTTATGCAGAGGCAAAGAGGCCTTGGAACATAGCTCAGTTACGTCCTTATTATACTTAAGTTGTAACAGATTCATGAGTTGAAAGGCAATGAGCCCAGTGAGCCATGCCTAGATGTAATCGAATTGTTATGATCAAATGAGATAAAGCCGGCTTTTGTGAACATGAGTCCTTTAGTCGAGTCACCCAGTGAGTGTGCTTTATTCTTTAAATTTTGATCATCAGGTTCTTGGAGGCTTGCTTTTCAGTGAAAAAAGCTAAGCTTAAACCCTTGGACCCGGCACAGTAGCCAAACTTTTCCTAGTCTTTTCGCTGGTAAGTCAGATGCATCCTGCACAATATGATCTATCTACAGGCATGACTTGTTTCTCTCTCTTATGGATCCTAAGGAACATATGAGTTAAGAACCTGTCAGCGCAAACTGTAAGAGAAGTCATGCAGGGCCTACTTATTCATCAGTGAAAGACTAGACGGGTTATAAGAACCAAGCCGATTGGCACAAATTCAAAATAGCTAACAAGCTAAACAGTTTAAAGGCACCAGTAGTGCATCATTACAACTCAAAATAGCTAACAAGCTACAAATTTTAAAAATACCAGTAGTGCATCATTACAGAGTTTAAATACCAACAACACAGCATCACATAGTAATCAAAAGTCATTCAGAGGGTTGTCTTCAAGAGGAGCTGACTCCTTCGCCAGAGTCGGGGAGTCCTTCTTAACAAGAGACTTGTCCTTTGTCTGGACAGCAGGAATTGAGTAGCCTTTCTTCACAGGAGATTTGCCTTGTGCTTCAGCAGCAGAGGAAGGAGCCGGCTTCAATGGAGGCTTGGTGGCGACTCTCTTCGTTTGAAAGCCAGTACCCTTGGGACTCTTCATGTGCTTAGCAAGTTCTGCTTGTTTCTGAGCGTCTCCAGAGACAGCTCTAGAAGGAGTGGGCGCAGCAGGAGTCTTCAGGGTAGGCTCAGCACTTGGAACAGGAGCCGCCGGTGACGATGAACTCGGACCGGCGGAAGAAGAGAATACACCAGCTGGGTCCTGTGATGGGCGGCCAAAGTTTACTATCTGAGGAGTTTCTGGAGCGACTCTTTTGTTCTCCAAATCATAATGATGAACCCATACCTCAGGGTCCATCTTATTGGCAATCTCGCAAGCATATGGCCGCACCAGTTTTTCTTCGGCCTTGAAGTCATCCTGAGTGAAAGGTTTGCCATCCTCATGCTGCTCAGGCTTCCCCATCGTCAGCATTGCTGGCTCTAGGACAGTTGGATAGTAGCTGTGGGCTAAAGCCAAAATCCTAGTGGAGGCTCTCCTCATTGAAGATTGTTTCCACAGACGCATATAGCCTGGTGCTCTGGACAACTCATCAACCAACCGTTCAGGCTCCTTCGGGTACTTGCCCTTGGAGTTAAGATATTTTACCACAGAGCGAGCACCCTCCTGCAGCCCATGGCAGTGGTCCAGCATGGCATGGAGTTGTTGGCTAGTGGGCAGCTTGAGTTTTGGGGAGTCAGCCCCTGCAAAGTAAGAGAAGTCAAAAGTCATAAGTAGCTGAGTTCTTTGTATCAAGCTAAAAGAAGGCAAGTGCAGTAACTTACCAAAGATATGATGGCACATAGCCTTAATTCCCTTTTGGCATACGTCCAAGACGGCTCTCAGATCAGTGTGTGCCTTTTGGGCGGCCTTCTTTGCTTCAGCCGACTCCTTCTTCACCTTTGCTAGCTCAGCAGCTAGGACTTGTAAGTCTTTCTCCAATTGGAGGGAATGCTGTTTCTCAGATTCAGCAGATTTGGCACTGGAAGCTGCTTCGTCTTCCAATTTTTTCATGTCTCTCTTCATCTTGGAGACAACAGTCTGAAAAAGCAGAAGTCAGGAAAATCAGAAGTCAGCAATGTACAAGACGACAATCAACAAGTCAGAAAAGTGCAAGTCAGATTTTTATAAGTCAAATTCTATAACTCATGAGCTCCAAGTCGTCACAAGTTAACAACTTGGCGCTTGGGGGCTACTCAGGAGTCAATTCTTTCATACACATCAAGCAGGCATGAGTCCTAGTTGGCAAGTCATAAGCTCCAAGTCGCCACAAGTTAGCAACTTGGCGCTTGGGGGCTACTCGCAGAACAGAAATTTTTCTCCAAGTAAGGTATCAGTAAGCAACATATATTGATAGCTCCAAGTCGTCGCAGGCTGACAACTCGGCGCTTGGGGGCTACTCATGCAAAAGTTTTTGGTCTAAGGACCCGACAGACAGTAAATCAGCAGCCCCGAGTCCTAGTAGAGCTAAGGACTCAGGTCTTGGGGGCTACAGTATGCAAGTTTTTTCTACCTAGCAAGTGATTTGAGTTCAGGTTGAATCACCTATCTTAGCTCCAAGTCACCAAAGATAAGGTGCTTGGGGGCTACTGTAATAGGAGACTAATGAAGAGAGCATAAAGAGCACAAGTTAGAATACTCACGTTATGAATCATTTCAAGGGCTCTGAGGGCTACTTGCTCCTCATCCTTTAGCTTAGAGGCTTGATCATTCAGCTCTACGGCTTCAATATAGGCCTCGTTGAAAGATTTATTGTCAGATATCCTGAGCCGGCTGTAATCAGTTGAGGACTTTGCTGGCTTGGTGTTCAGCTGAGAGGAGGGAGCCGCTTTTTTCTGACTTGGAGGCATCTGAACCGCATTAGTTGGAGTCCCACCCCCAGAGGAGGACGGGATCACCACAGGAGTCTCCAACCGAGTCTTTGGAGCGGACTCGGGAACAGGGGGAGTCCTAGTGGTTGTTGCACCAGCAGATGCGGGAGTCGTAGGAGCAGTCTTTGTACTTGTCGTCTGAGAAGTCGACGGTGGTACAGCTCCTCGGCTGGAAGTCACATCGTCCATGCCTGGTAGCTTGGAGACCTTGGCGCAGGGCCGGGCTCTGAGACAGGACAGATTAAAAGTCAGATATTGATTAAAGGTAAATACAGATGTCATGCTAGTAAAAATAGAGGAGAAAAGTCATACCCAACATTTGTCTCAAGATCCAAAGAGGCTTGAGAGTCAGAAGAGAAGATTGACATTCCTGACACATAGGAGTCAGCTTTCTCAGGAGGAGAGATCGACTTCCTCTGGTGTGATACAGGTAGAGGCGGAGGAGTCTCTGCAGGGCCGCTTGATCGCAGTTTCCTTTTCTTGGCAGCAAGGACTTGCGCAGGAATTTCTTCAGGCTCGCTGGAGGAGCTGCTAGATTTTCGGACTCGTGAGGCGGGTACCTTAGGCACAGCAGCCCGGGACCCATTTTTCGGAACTGGAGGAGTCGGGGAGCGACTCTTGGCATCTGATGACTCCTCAGATGGAATTGGTTGGGCTCTTGCAGGACTCGATTCGGTATGCTCCTTATCAGCATATGGTGCTTCAGAAGAGGACTCCTCCTCAATGACATTGACAGTGGGAGCCTCAGGTGAGGACTCCTCATCTTCATTCTCATCACCAGCAGCAGTAGCCTCTTTAGAGGACTCCTCGCTGGCTTCTTCTTCTTCAACAATCTCTGCAGCAGCAGAGGTGCTCCCTTTGCCCTTGTCAGTTTCAAGGGCCGACTTCCAGAAGGAGTCGGTGAGCTGCAAAGAGGAAACAGAAAGTGTGAGTTAGTAAATTGAGACAATACAAGCAAGTAAGAAGGAAAGGCAGTTAAAGTACTTACAGCTGGAGCTGGGCAAGTGGAGCAGAAAGGCTGGAGCCCAAAGTGGGCCTGGTCCTTCACCATCTTACCGGTCAGCTTCTTGATCAATCGACCAAGTTCAGGACCGTCAGACAACTTATCTGTCACCCTGAGATCATCAGTGACACACCTGGTATACGAGCAGATGAGCCGAGTCCTGGGACTCAACGGTTGAATTCTCCAGGTGGTCCAGCAGCGGACGAGATCCATGTTTTCCAGGTCATGAGAGAGGAGAGCCCGGATTCTAAGGATCAACGACTCGACTTTGGGCCGGGCAGCCTCTGAGCACCTGGCCTTCATAGCAGGAGTCACCTCCAGTCGGCACTCAGAGAACTGAGGAAGCTTAGGTTCATCCTCAGGAGAGGTGTCCTTGCAATAAAAGAAGGTTTTTTGCCAGTCTTTGATTCGGTTTGGAAAAACTGGCTTAGGGAAGACAGAATTTAGGCGACGCTGGAGAGCTACAGCGCCGCATTGTAAGAGAGGGCCCCCGGAGGTTTCAGGTTGGGGGTTGCAGTAGAACAACTCGAGCCATAGATCTAGGTCTGGCTCAATCTGGAGGTAATCCTCACAGAGAACAACGAAGTTGGATAGGGTAAGAATGGAATTGGGCGCAAGATCATGAATCCGCAGCTTATAGAACTCGAGGAGCTGGCGGAAGAACAAATTACCAGGGGGCGTGAAACCGCGGAAAAGGTGCTCCGCAAAGATGACGACCTCGCCCTTCGCCGGAGAAGGCACCGATTCATCCCCAGGAGCTCGTGCCTTGACGCTTGAAGGAAGGAGGCCAGCTAGGCGATGTGCTTTTAGTTGCTCCGCCGTGATGGTTGAACCGCCCCAATCGGCGGAGATGGATCTCTTCGAGGCAGGTGCGGCGGCGGCGGCGGCCTCGGAGGCAATGTCAATGATCCTGCTCCCAGAAGGGGCCTTGGCCTTAGAGGTGCTCTTGGTGGGGCGCTTGGGGGCCATGGCGTACGTGCGGTGCAAGAGGGAGCGCTGCGCGGGAAAGAAAAGAGTGCAGGAGAGACAGAAAGTTTGGGGAATGAAAGGGCTGTAGAGGTTTTAGTTCTTACCCTTCGACATTTATAAGAGGGTAAAAACCCTAGAGGTTTACCGTGGTGGCCCGCGGTAAAAACGTGGGTAACGATTCGACAGTTAAAGGTTAAGGCCACAGGGGTGGAAGAAGATTTGGCTTGTTCCAGAAAGCCGAGTCCTATGATTTGAAGAGTTGAAAATCGACAGAGTAGTGTACAGGAATAGCCACAGACTCGGCCAAGTGCTGTAAAGAGCTAGAGCGGTGGACTTGTACAAAAGGCCAGGATGGGTTTGTTTTACGTGTATTATGTCTTAATTGCAGGAATTCATCTTGGAGCTAGCAGCTAGCGACTTCTGAGCTTGGGACTCGGAGTGAAGGAGTCGACAGAAGGAGTCGACCCCAAGAGTCAAGTCAAGAATAAAGTCAAGAAGATAGAGGAAGCCGACAAAGCTGCACCCAAGATAAATTCGGGGGCTACTGATGGGGGGATACTTTATAGGTAGGCCCATGGACCCGGAAAGTAGACCCGCCAAGACCAAGAAGGCCAAAGCCGAGTCACAAGACAAGTCACATGGGCTGGGCTGGAGACAAGCCGACCAAGGCCCGTGTGGAGAAGGGGACACGTCCAAAGATGGAGTCCAAGTACAACCCGGAGTTCTAGTTTGGAAGGACAAAGCCCAGAGTAGGACTCCGTGTATGAGTAGAACTCGACACAGATTGTAAGTCCAGGGACCCGCCACCTTTATAAGGGGGGTCCTGGATCGTAGTAAGCTAAGCTTCAACCAGTAGAGAGAAAACCCTAGCCACCAGAGAGAAGTCGCCGGCTCCTAAGTTGTGGGAGCCGGGTCCTTGTAATCGAGATACAATCAAGAGCAATAACATAGAAGCAGGAAGTAGGTCTTTACCTCGAATCAGAGGGGCCGAACCTGGGTAAATCCTTGTTCCCCGACGAGATTAATCGTTCCCACGTACTTCAATCACCAATGGCCCCAGAACTCATCTTCCCGGAGGAAGAACTTGCCGTGACAACCCCACGACAGAAGCCGCAAAGGCAAATGGATAAATTTAAGGAAGCGTTGGAGGTGTGTGAGCTAGATGATCTAGGTTTCATTGGTGATGCCTTCACCTGGAGGAATCATAGTCACATAGCGGAGAATTATATAAAAGAGAGGCTGGATAGAGCTGTGGCATCACAAGGGTGGATGAACAGATTCCCGGCATACAAGGTGTTAAATAGTGATCCCCGTCACTCTGATCATAGACCAGTGTTTGTGGAGACGCATGGAGGTTTTAGTAAGAGGCAACACTCGACTCGGAGCACGCTGCCAAAATTCGAAGCTAGGTGGTTGGAGGAACCTGAGTGTAGGAGTTTGGAGGAGAACGCATGGGGAAGGGAGGTGGAAGCAAATAAAAAAGGAGCTATGGAGGCAACTAGAGAAGTTTTAAGTAGCTTAGTTGATTGGAGCAAAAATGTTTTAGGCGACCTGGAGAAAAGAATAAAACGATTAAAAAAGCAGTTAGAGGAGTGCAGAAGGAAAGATATTAGTGGGGAGCAAGTGCATAAGGAGGAGGTGCTGAGGTTTAAGCTTAGCCGGCTAGAACCTAGAAGAGCAAAGGGAGACTTATTGGCGGCAACATGCACATGTCAATTGGATGCAAGGTGGAGATAGAAACACCAAGTTTTTTCACTCATATGCTACGAAAAGGAAGAGGAAGAATAGATTTTAAAAATGAAGACGGAGGATGGAGGTGTTGTGGAGGAGGAGGAGGCCATGAAAGATGTGGTTACTAACTATTTTACAAAACTTTCCGTATCTTGTGCAGGTACCCGTTTGGATGAATTACTGAATCATGTCACTCCTCGGGTGACCTAGCCGATGAATGAATTGCTATGTAAGGAATTCACTGAACAGGAGGTTGTTGAAGCTCTGGATAGCATTGGAGACCTCAAAGCTCCGGGCCCTCATGGTAGGCACACTATCTTTTACAAGAAATTTTGGGACGTGGTAGGAGTAAAGGTGACCGAAGAAGTGTTGAACGTGCTTAATGGAGGCCCACTGCCAACGGACTGGAATGAAACATGCATTGTGTTGATTCCCAAGACCCAGGACCCTAGTATGAAAGACTTGAGGCCGATAAGTCTATGCAATGTGGTGTACAAGTTGATTTCCAAAATACTCGCTAATAGGCTGAAACAAATTTTGGATGAGATCATTCACCGAACCAGAGCGCATTCATCCCAGGGAGGCTGATTACGGATAATATTCTTCTAGCTTACGAGTGTACCCATTTTATGAAAACAAAGAGGACATGAATGGATGGATATGCAGCTATGCAGTTGGACATGAGCAAGGCATATGACCGTGTGAAGTGGTTTTTTGTGGAAAGAATGATGAGGAGACTCGGGTTTGCAGATATTTGGGTAGATCTTGTCACGAAGTGTGTTACATCAGTTAGCTATCAACTACGGGTGAATGGTGTTTTGACCAAGGTGATCAACCCCCAAAGAGGACTACGTCAAGGAGACCCGTTGTCCCCTTATCTATTCCTCATATGTGCAGAAGGTTTCTCCTCTCTTTTAAATAAAGTGGAAGTGGATGGAGTGTTGGAAGGAATTCAGATTTGTAATGGAGCCCCAAGTTTCAGTCATCTCTTGTTTGCAGACGACTCACTGGTGCTTATCAAAGCTAACCGAGAGAGTGCCATGTCCCAGCAAAATATGCTACAACTGTATGAGATGTGCTCAGGGCAAACTATCAATTATGATAAGTTGTCTTTAATGTTTAGTGAGAATATGAGACAAGAGCAAAGGATGAATGTTTGGGCTGAGCTGTCTATTAGTGCGGAGGCAAGAACGGAAAATATTTGGGATTGCCGGTGTATGTGGGGAGATCACGATAATTTTTTTTTGAATATCTAAAGGATAGAATTTGGAAGAAAATCCAAGGCTGGAAGGAGAGTGACGTGTGCATACCCTCCGGGCACCCCACCATTGGCGTAGCCGATGCGGCCCAGCTGAAGGCCCACCTGGAGGCCCAAGTGAAGTCCAAGAAGCTACTAGTGATTTCTTAGTCAACAAGGCATGTGAACCCTACCTGGCTGCATATATAAAGCCAGAACGGGGCACCCTATGAGGGAGAACTAACATAGACGCACCATACTCGCCACCGGCGGCCACCATTGTAACACCATGATCAATATAATCAGATAAGCAGGATGTAGGTCTTTACCTCCCAATGAGGGGCCGAACCTGGGTAAATCCTTACTTGTCAGCCGTCCGATACTACTAGTGCGCCATCTTTCTCCCTCATACGAAACCCTAAGTATCTTACTGATGGGATTTGTCATGGTAACTCCACGTCAATTGGTGCCGTTTGTGGGAACCCTAAGTATCTTACTCGACGTACTACCAAGTCGGAAGCACCCGACAACATGACAAATATACAGACTCTTCGAGTCCTACACTCCCATTGGTAGGGCACTCGCGAAGTGCTCGACTACAACAAGAAGCAAGACAAATTGAGCCTAGTTGAACATAGCCTCGGGGGCTACCCCCATCGGGAGCGCTGGGCGCGCACCCAACAAGAATTGACTATATTACACTTGCAAAATAGGACTTCTCAAAGTCGGGTTCTCTATAACCCGCACCGGACTTATCAAAGTCGGGCTCTCTATAGCCCGCACAGGACTTCTCAAAGTCGGGTTCTCTATAACCCGCACCGGACTTATCAAAGTCGGGCTCTCTATAGCCCGCACAGGACTTCTCAAAGTCGGGTTCTCTATAACCCGCACCGGACTTATCAAAGTCGGGCTCTCTATAGCCCGCGCAGGACTTCTCAAAGTCGGATTCTCTATAACCCGCACCGGACTTATCAAAGTCGGGCTCTCTATAGCTCGCACGGGACATCTCAAAGTCGGGTTCTCTATGACCCGCACCGGACTTATCAAAGTCGGGCTCTCTATAGCCCGCATAGGATTTCTCAAAGTCGGGTTCCTTACACGGACTTATCAAAGTCGGGCTCTCTATAGCTCGCACGGGACTTCTCAAAGTCGGGTTCTCTATGACCCGCACTGGACTTATCAAAGTCGGGCTCTCTATAGCCCGTACAGGATTTCTCAAAGTCGGGTTCCTTACACCCGCATCAGATTTATTATTATCAGGTCATCAATGTACTCGGCGCATCGACTATGCCTACTTGACATGCTGCTCTGAGTCTTTGTCTGATTCTTCGAATCAACCAGACACTCGGGGGCTACTGACGTGGGCATACCCTCCGGGAACCCCACCATTGGCGTACCCGATGCGGCCCAGCCGAAGGCCCACCTGGAGGCCCAAGTGAAGTCCAAGAAGCTATTGGTGATTTCTTAGTCAACAAGGCATGTGAACCCTACCTGGCTGCATATATAAAGCCAGACAGGGGCACCCTATGAGGGAGAACTAACATAGACGCACCATACCTGCCATCGGCGGCCACCATTATAGCACCATGAACAATATAATCAGACAAGCAGGATGAAGGTCTTACCTCACAATGAGGGGCCGAACCTGGGTAAATCCTTACTTGTCAGCCGTCCGATACTACCAGCGCGCCATCTTTCTCCCTCATACGAAACCCTAAGTATCTTACTGATGGGATTTGCCATGGTAACTCCACGTCAGAGAGAATGTTGTCGAAAGCGGGGAAGGATATTTTGATCAAGGCCTGCGCGCAAGCCATTCCAACTTTTGCTATGTCCTGCTTTGACCTCACAAAAACCCTATGTGAATAGATAAGTTCAATGATATGTCGTTTCTGGTGGGCTCAACAAGATAATGAAAACAAACTCCATTGGTTAAGCTGGGAGCTGCTGTCTAAACATAAGAGGGAAGGGGTCCTCGGGTTTAGAGACCTATATGGTTTTAGCATGGCTATGTTAGCTCGCCAAGGTTGGAGAATGCTCGAAAACCCGGATACTTTGTGTGCAAGAGTTTTGAAGGCAAGATACTACCCAAACTCTTCCATATTGGATGCGGTGGCAGAAGATGGTATTTCTTACTCGTGGAGAAGCATCATCAGGGGTATCTCTCTATTAAAGGACGGACTAATTGGGCGCATTGGAGATGGAACTACAGTCAACATCTGGTCGGATCCCTGGATACCGAGCAATGGTACAAGACTCCCAATCACCCCTAGGGGGAATTGCATTTTAACAAAGGTGATCAAACTAATTGTTCCACAAACTGGATAGTGGGATGAGATATTGGTCCGGGACACCTTTTGGATATTGGATGCTCGGCTTATTTTGGAAATTCCCATGTGGGAAGAGTTTGAGGATTTCCCAGCATGGCATTTTGATAGCAGGGGCCTTTTTTCGGTAAATCGCCATACAGATTATACACCAGCATTAGGGATGGTAACAGGTCAACCTCATCCGATACGCAGGATAATTTAGTGTTCTAGAAAGTAATTTGGAAGCTACCTTGTGTTCCCAAGGTACAACAATTTGTGTGGCGATTAGCCCATAAGAGCTTGCCATTGTTAACGAACATCAAGCGCAGGGGTATTGTCGTGGTATGAACCGACGGTGAAGATACGGGACTACGTACGCGCGGGCATCGTCGATGTGGGTTAATAGACGAACGACACGGGAGAAAGGATTTATACATCTTCGGGGCCCGGGAAACATCATCCGGTAATACCCCTACGTGCTGTTTGTGGCTAGGTCTTATTCCTCTCATGGTGGAAGTCGCCGATGGGGCGGCTCCTCTTGTCTAGATCTATCGGGCTCTGTCCCGGTTGTGTTGGGTCGTCCCCTCTTTGGGGCGCCTTGCCCCTCCTTATAAAGGTGGAGGAGGCCGGCTTACATGTCGAGTCCTTTTAGGACACTGCTAATCTAATACAAGTCGAGTCCTTGTAGGACACTGCTAATCTATTACAAGTTGGCAAGGTGAGTCCTTGTCATAATCTGAATGTGGAGTCGGCCTACTGGGCCACCCCGGATGGGCCTCGTTGATCCTCCTTACGGGTACCCGTGTCCCATATCCCCGACAGTAGCCCCCGAGCTTTCGGGTGACTCGCAGAGTCATGCGGAAGGTCTTGATTTGTCTTCTTGGGACACGGAGTCCATGCCGGGTTGTCTGCCGGCTTGTCGATGTCGATGATGTCGCGGCACCCGACGCTGCATTTGCCGGGTTGTCGATGTAGATGTTGCTGAGTCGTCGTTTGCTGAGTCGTCGATGTAGACGTTGCCGAGTTGTTGACGAAGATGTTGTCGAGTTGTCGTTTGCCGAGTCGTTGGTGAAGATGTTGTTGAGTCGTCGATGCCGACTTCTCCGGTTGAGTCGTCGATGTCGACTTCTCCGGTCGAGTTGTCGATGCCAACTTCTCCGGTCGACTTGTCGATGCCGGCTTCTCCTACCGACTTATTAATGCCGACTTCTCCTGTCGACTTGTTAATGCCGGCTTCTCCTGCCGACTTGTTAATGCCGACTTGTTAATGTCGACTCGGAATTTTTCTCCAAGTCCTTTCGACGAGCTGCTTCTCTTCTCTCGAGCTTGTTTACACTGGTATATGTATAGCCCCCAAGCGCCGAGTTGTTAACTTGTGACAGCTTGGAGCTTGTATTGATGACTCATAACTTCAGATGATGTAGCCCCCGAGTGCCGGGTCGTTTGCCTGCGACGACTCGGAGCTTCCAACTCTGTATTCCCTTTGACTTAAACTGAAAACCTGATAACATGTAGCCCCCAAGTGCCGGGTTGTATGCCTGCAGCAACTCGGAGCTTAAAACTTTTTGAACTTGATTGATGCTTGAGCTGATTTGGTTCTTATAACCCTTCTTAGTTTTATACTGATGAATAAGTAGGCCCTGCCCGGTCTTTGCTAATTAGCAGCTAGTTTGCTGTACAGGATGCATCTGACTTACCAGATAAAACTAAGGAATAAGTTGGCATCTGTGCCAGGTCAATGAGTCTAAAGCTTGGCTTTTTCCTGAAAGACAAGCCCCCAAGGACCTAATGATCAAAGTTAATAAAGACGCACTTACTGGGTGTCTCGGCAAAACTCTTACTGTAGAGAAGCCGGCTTTATCCCTTTGATCACAATAATCAGAGCTCTCTGGGCTCGTTGGTGTTGTGGAGCTCTCTGGGCTCGTTGGTATTGCGGAGCTCTCTGGGCTCGTTGGTGTTGCGGAGCTCTCTGGGCTCATTGGTGTTGCGGAGCTCTCTGGGCTCATTGGTGTTGCGGAGCTCTCTGGGCTCATTGGTGTTGCGGAGCTCTCTGGGCTCGTTCTCACTTGGTAGGACTTTCAGCTCTCTGGGCTGTTTCTAACTTGGTGGGACTTTCAGCTCTCTGGGCTGTTTCTAATAATATTGCGAGCATTAGATATCTCGACTTTGATAAATCCGTTGCGAGCAATAGATAGCCCGACTTTGAATAAATTTGGTGCGAGCTATTTGAGAGCTCGACTTTGAGAAATCCGGTGCAAGCAATAGCTCGACTTTTGAGAAATCCGTTGCGAGCAATAGCTCGACTTTTGAGAAATCCGTTGCGAGCAATAGCTCGACTTTTGAGAAATCCATAGCGGGTTTTTAAAGAACCCGACTTTGAGATTCGGCTAAATTAAGCCTCCAATGATCGATTTGATATGCCACCTAGAATTTTCAGAGATAATAATGGTACTCAACTTATATTAGCCCCCTTGCATTATTTAAAACTTACATTGTAATCATCTGCAATTTCTTCATAAGCCAGATATATAGCTCTCGGAATTAATCCGGAATTAACTTAAAAGGGCTGACTTTGTATAATTTAACTGAATGAATAAAATATAAAATTTAAATAAAAAGGCGACTTAGCTGGTTATTTTTTCGTAGCCGATGACGACGAGCCGGCCATAATTAGCGTGGATGGAGCTTGCCGGCTTCTTCTTCTTAACTCGTCCGAGTCCTTCAGTACTCAGCTTCTTTTTCCTTCCGACTTGAATTTTGGCATTTATGTTGCCAGTTGATTCTTAATTTCCCTTGAACCAGCTAGCACTTCTTTCCTTGTAGAGAGATGCAATCACGTGGTCTGGCTCACTGACGGATGCTTGCTTTTCTTCCACTGCCGCGTTGCTCCTCGTGAGATGCAATATTCGGTTTGTATTTTTTATGTGAAGCCACCATCGTAGCTAGCTCCTTTTCTTCCTTCCTACTTGGATTTAGCTTCCACGTACCTACTTAGCAATCGACTTCTTCCTTTCCTTGATTCTTTAATCTGTCTCCTTGATCCATGTACGAATCAGTGTAGTACTTTGATGCCTTTCTTTTCCTTTGCCTTCACGTGACTTTCCTTGATCAGAGGCAGCGTAAACCATATTTTATTCAAATCTTCTATTTCTTTCCTTCTCACGTGATAGCCAGCTAAGGCCTTATCCGATTCAAACTCAGCAGCGCGTCCAATCCAAAGTCGAATAGCTTGCGATAGGCGATGTTGGCAACTCTCTCGATTGTTCATCCGCGTGTAGACTGCTGCCGACTCGCGTACTGCTTTCTTTTCTTTTTCCTTATTACAATCAGGTTGGATGTCAGCTCGTGTCCGCACCGAACAAGTCAGGCGGAACGAACTTTGACTCCGAGTCCTGGATGTAGGCTTGATGTTGTTTCTTGATCCGGTCTCGGCGATGCCGGCTTCTGCGATGCTGTTGCGGACTCAGTTTTTGAATCTGATGGAGTTGATCAGCAACACACGAGGGCGATGTTGACGTCGAGCCCCCGCGGCCGCTGTGTGGATGAAGAACTCGCCGACGCCGTTGTTGATGAAGATTGGACCCATCGAGTTGTGAATCCACGCGCACCTAGCCCCACGGTGGGCGCCAAATGTCGTGGTATGAACCGACGGTGAAGATACGGGACTATGTACGCGTGGGCATCGTCGATGTGGGTTAGTAGACGAACGACACGGGAGAAAGGATTTATACAGCTTCGGGGCCCGGGAAACATCATCCGGTAATACCCCTACGTGCTGTTTGTGGCTAGGTTGTATTCCTCTCATGGTGGAAGTCGCCGATGGGGCGGCTCCTCTTGTCTAGATCTATCGGGCTCTGTCCCGGTTGTGTTGGGTCGTCCCCTCTTTGGGGCGCCTTGCCCCTCCTTATAAAGGTGGAGGAGGCCGGCTTACATGTCGAGTCCTTTTAGGACACTGCTAATCTAATACAAGTCGAGTCCTTGTAGGACACTGCTAATCTATTACAAGTTGGCAAGGTGAGTCCTTGTCCTAATCTGAATGTGGAGTCGGCCTACTGGGCCACCCCGGATGGGCCTCGTTGATCCTCCTTACGGGTACCCGTGTCCCATATCCCCGACAGGTATGGATTGTGAAACCCTATGTGTATGTTGCAAGCGCCTTGATGAGGATGGCGGCCATTTGTTCCTGAATTGCAAGGGCATTAAGGAAGTCTGGGAGAAAATTGGATTAGAGGAGCTACGCATTCGCATGTGTGACCTTCCGTCTGCCAGTAGTATGGTGCATGAAATATTGAAGCTGCCTGAGGAGAAGCAGACATTGGTGTGTAGCATGATGTGGGGATGGTGGACATATCGGAATAAAATGAATAAAGAAGGACGAGGTCTAACGGTTGGAGAAATTGTGAGTCAGGCGAGGTACTGGGCATTGGAATCTTTGCAGTTCTGTCGGTCACGCAAACAAGATACGGATAGGAAAGTCACGCATACGCAGAAGAGATCGGGAGCTGTGGGTGCCTGAGCCGGAGAATTTTGTGGCAGAGGAGGCTTACCCACCACCGACAATAAGAGATCGGGAGTGTGGCCTGCTGATGTACCGGGTGCTCATCCACCTGGACAAGATCGAAGAGTTCATCACACTTGAGGACCCCGGCGTTGGGCCGAGCTCGCCGGGAAGCGACCACAGCGGGTTGCCAGACCCCGAAATCTTTGGCGGTGGAGAGGGATATTGGACGACGCATAAGCAGCACTGGACTCCTGGTGTCCCCGACCGCTGGGGAGGATCTGGTTTCGACGGCGGCGCAGGAGCTGACGTCTGGCAGCGCGGCGGTGCGCGACAGTCGTTTACTCCGGCGGCGGTGCACGGTGCAGAGTGGAGGCTCCCACCAATCTCTGGGCCCGCTGGTACGGGGGTCGCTGACAGAACGGGGCCACCGGAAAAGGAGACAGTGACAATTCAAACAGATGGGTCCAGGCCAGGACAAAGCGCTGCAAAAGCAAAAGAAGGAGTTGCGAATGGCGGCCCGAGTCTCCAGAGTTGTGCGACAAATTTCGCAGAAGGGGATCCCGATGCGGCTCTGGGTCTCTCTGGACTGGCTGGCCGTGGTGTTGATCCCGGTGCCGATCCGGACGGACAGCTGGTGCTTGGGACTGGTCAAAAGATGATCCATTTGGTCGTCGATCAGGAGGTCCCAACGAGGGATGCGACACGTGGCATGCTGCTAGCCGCCAACGGATATACCGATCTGTCGTTGGTGGGCACATGCCATTTCGAACCTCCCCCAGTACAGGAAGTGGGTGCTACCGTTGAGCTGGCATTCGAAGAGGGGAGGGCTCCTGGGCCAATCGTTGAGTCGGAACCGCTGCACCTGTGTAACAGCCCCAGTTTGGTACTGAAAATACGAATAATTTTTCCACTTTTTCATCTCATTTTTGCATCATGGCATGCATTTGAAATTGCTATTTCTAACAAGCAACATTTGGAAACCTTTAAAAGGAGGGAAGCAAACCTTCCAAAACCTCCAAACCCAATGCAACTGCTTAACTTGGCAAACTAATTATTCTTGGACTTCCAAATTGTGTAGGAAGTTCCAGGTTTACATTTTATAACCAATTCTCAAAATCCAACTATTGCCAAGCAAGAAATAAATGTGAGAGTTCAAAATTGGTTCAATTCAAATTCTATTTTTGAAACCAAGTTAAACTTTCCAAAAATTCAAAATAAAATTATGGGGAGCTTCATTATTATATTGGGAGCCTCCATGAATATTTTCATTATTTTTGAAGATGCTTAAGTACTCCAAATAAATACATTTTGGAAATTATCAAAAATGACTATACTTAAACCCTGTGAACAAATGCTGTCCAAAACAAGTTATTTTGGAGCCCAAATTTTTGTGGAGCTTCTACCTGTCAAGGGGAGGTCACATGAATTTTTGCAGAATTTATAAAAATGTTTAAGTGCCTCAATTAAATCACGAAAGGTGTTGCTGGACCTGTTTGCAAAAAAATTCAAATGAATCCAGGGGGTTTTCGCTTTTTCTTTTCTTTCTTCTCCCTGTCGCCACAATGGCCATGGGCCATGGCACTGGCGCCATGCCGCCACCTCCTCGCTTGCGCCACACGCTGCCCTCTCCCCTCTCGCACTGCCTGCTCCCTGGTGGAGGAAACGGGACCCCCACCTGCTCCCGAACTCATTCCCTACCTGCTCCCTCTCCTTCTCGCTCCCCTCTCTCCACCCGAGCTCCACCACGGCCGCCCGGTTGCCGAGCTCGTCGCCGTCGTATAGGTCCGCCCCGCGTAGATCGAAGCCGGTAGGAACCTCCACCGCGTCCTCCTCTCCCTCCCCACCGGCGGAATCGAGCCGGGGTCGCCCGAATCGCCGTCGTCGTCCTCATTCCCGACCGTGTCGGCCGAGCTCCGTTGAGCTCAATCGCCATCGACTCCGACCCTCTCCGGCCTCACCGACCCCGCCTACGTGCTCCTGGTGAGCTACACGTTCCCCTGGACAACTCCCGCTCCCCCTCTCCCTCTCAATCGCGTTCGCACCGTGCGCAGCCGCCGGCCGTCATTTTCTGCCAGAAATCTGATCGTTCGGAATCACCTGGATTATTCCGGATCCATTCCGAGTCGACCGGAATCTTCCGGACCTTTTCGGGAAAATTCCGAAACCCTAACAGAAACTTTTTGAGGTCACCTCGGATTTAGTTCTGACTGAGCCCGGATTATTCCGGACCATCCGAAATATTCCGGACCAATCCGGATAAATTCCGAACCAGCTATAAAAACTTGTGAAAATCATAACTTAATTTCCGTTAATTCAAATCTTGCAACTGATGTCTCAAATCGTTCAGCAATTCAAATGCTATCTAATCATACTAATATCACCTCATGGCAACAAATTTTACTTTGATGTTAATCTTCAAATGAGTAAAAGATTTAAATTCAAGTGATCTTTTAAATTACTATTTTAATCCTCGATAATTGGAAAATTACATATAAGGTATCAAAATGATCAGAAGAGAAATACCTAACTAATCATGTCATGTTCATGCATATTTAAACCACTTTTTAGTAATATAACAATGTATGAACAATGTGGTCACTAAGTTAAATATGGGGTTGTTTCCAAATAATTGCACTAATTATTTGGCACTCCATTTAATATTGTTAGTTAAATTATATGATGTTATCATGGCATGAAATTGACATACCATCATGATTGTGCATTGCACTTGTCTTCGAGTTATTTATTCATTCTTCTATGATTGTTTGGGTATCGATAGATTCCGGAGTCGAGGGTTCCCCTACCTATCTCGACAAGCAGTACTACACGCCCCGTCAGCAAGGCAAGAGATAACCTAACCTTATTGGCATATTGCATCCTATTGTTTATACAAGTATTTTCTCCCCCATAATATTGCATTCGATTCCAATGTCAACTTTTAATCAAGATATAGAGTATCCTATGATATGCATTGTCCCCTAAACCATCACATGTTTCCCCTCCTATGAACCATAGGTTTGATGTGTTGGCCGGAGACAAAGATATAATTGTTGTATATATATGCTTAGCTATGCTTAGCCATGCTTAGTCGAATGCTATATTGTCCGGTGATTTAATTCCATATTTATGATGCTGATGGAAAGTTCGGACATGGTGGATATTGGTGGTTTCTTAATTAAGATGCTTAAAAGGCTTGGATGAGTTGCCATCGGGGATGGTGTTTTGCCTCATTCTTGCCCCTAGGTGCGAGTTCCTGTCTTCGGAACCAAGGTTTGAGCGTGCTGCCATTGGTGGGGGTATGGGCTCCTTACTAACTGAATAACTTGTGCGGGCGTATCCAAGGGTCCTCTAGTTTGCTATTTCCATTTGCGTGTGGGTGTGTGGGTGGAAAAGAAACGATGAGGATGGAGGTGTTTAGGACGTGGCAATGGGGGCAGGGGCTGAAATAGGCTGGGTAAACTTGTCCTGTCGCAACAGATGACTCTTGGATAGTCTCATGCGAGGTAAAGGTTTAACCGCACCCACTTGCCAGCTTTCCCGGAAGAGAGCTAACTAGGCGACCTGGATGGTACCAATGGGTAAATTAGTACACCCCTGCAGGGTTTAAATCTTTTCGAAAAGCCGTGTCCGCGGTTATGGACTCCTTGGGAATGGATTTACGGGATCATAGTAAACATGAAACTTAATTAAAATTTGGCAGCTACAGGTTGCAACTCAACGTGTGTTGAAAGGTTCATTTCCTCGAGGGTGATTCGAGGGAGTGCCTTGGTGGAGAGGAGTGGTGGTTTCTGGCTACTATTGGTTCAATGAGAACCGAAGATAAATGTTTACTATCTTATCTCCTTTCGAAAAACCTTCTGAGTAGTCGGTGCCATGAGTCATGTTTTGAAAGGAAAATTAGCTTTATGCAAATTAACTACTATACAGCTTTAGAGCCTTGTCATCATTGGGTCTATATCGCCCTACTAAACTTGCGAGTACGTCATACTTAGTCTCTCCTTGTTGATTATTATTGTTCCAGAGGAGGACGACACCGAGCAGACAGGTGGGTTCTTCGTAGACATCGACGAGTAGTCTGGGGTTCCTAGGTGGCAGCTTGGGACGTCTCGGAACAAGCTGGTTGGGTTATGTTTATCTGTAGACCGCTGAGAGAACCATTGCCAGGCAGTGGTCGCGAATCCGCTGGATCAACGAGGGAGACACCAACACTAAGTTATTCCATGATGTTGCAAACGGTAGGCGCGTCAAGAACTTTGTCCCAGCGGTGAGGGTGAGAGGAGAAATCATCACAGATCAGAGGGGGAAGGAGGAGGCGTTCTTCGAGGCCTATAACGCATTGCTTGGTACGATTCAAAATAGAGAGTTTACGTTGGATTGGCAAAACCTTGGAATCCCCCCACAAGACCTGCCGAATCTGGGCGACATCTTCACCGAGGACGAAATTTGGGGAGTGATTAAGGAGATGCTGCCAGATCGTGCGCCAGGCCCTGACGGGTTCATGGGTCCTTTCTATCAAAGGGCATGGCTAGTTATCAAAGTGGATGTGATGGCAGCGATATTCAAGCTCTATGTTGGCGACGGCAGAAACTTTGCCAGACTGAATAGGGCACTGATCACTCTTATTCCCAAGAAAGCTGATGCTCAGGATGTTGGAGACTATCGTCCTATAAGCTTAGTACATAGTTTTGCTAAACTTTTCTCCAAGGTGCTTGCCAACAGACTGCGGCCGAAGATGCAGCATTTGGTCAGCAACAATCAATTGGCGTTTATCAAGGGGCGATCACTCCATGACAACTTCCAGCTAGTAAGGCAACTCTCAAGGAAGATCAATTACAGGAGGGAGACAGGTGTGTTTCTGAAGCTAGACATATCTCGTGCTTTTGACTCGATCTCCTGGTCGTTTCTCTTCGAGGTTCTCAGACAGTTGGGTTTCCCCGAGAGCTGGCTGCGCTGGATCACAATCGCCTTGCGTACCGCCAGCACCAGAGTCCTTGACTCCTTGTAAATGGAGTGCCAGGTGGAAGAATTGTGCATGCTCGCGGACTAAGGTAGGGGGACCCCCTGTCCCCTGTCCTTTTCGTTCTGGCAATGGAGATCCCCACAATCCTGATTGCTCGAGCTTGCGAGGCAAACCTGTTGTCCCCCATTGGGAATTGCTCCCCCATGCAGCGGATATTCATCTATGCGGACGATGTCGCTCTCTTCCTGAAGCCTACGACGCAAGACCTGATCACTATCAGAGGCATCCTGGAAGTTTTTGGGGAGGTATCTGGTTTGCGGGTGAACTATGCAAAATCCTCCGCAACCCTAATCCGCGGTAACGAGATGATAGCCAACTTGGTGGAAAGCATACTCCATTGCGATCTGGTTGAGTTCCCCGTCAGATACCTGGGGCTTCAACTGGCGCTGCGTCCTCTCACCAGGGCGGAGTGGCAACCTATGCTGGACAGAGCGGTCACGTTCCTCCCGGCGTGGCAGAAGGGGCTCATCGCCCGCGCTGGCAGGTTAATCCTTGTGAAATCTGTCATGTCGGCAAGACCGATACACCATATGCTGGTGACTGATGCGCCCTGCTGGGTTCTTGAGGAGATCAATAGGCACATGAAAGCGTTCCTTTGGAAAGACAAGGAGACTATCTCTGGCGGGCACTTCTTGGTGGCCTGGAGTAAGGTGTGCAAACCGGTGCAATTTGGAGGGCTGGGTGTGAAGGACCTCGCTCAGCATGGCCTGGAGCTCAGAGTTCGATGGGAATGGTTGCGGCGCACTGACAGATCTAGACCGTGGCAGGGGCTGCCCTCCCTGAAGGATGACATGGCCAGAGAGGTCTTCGATAGTTTAGTAAAAATCACGGTGGGGAATGGCAGAGATACCCTCTTCTGGAGGGATAGATGGATCGCGGGCAAATCGGTCGCGCAGATTGCCCCCTCAGTGGTGCAGGCTGTACCAGCTAGAGCACGAAACAACATGACGGTTGAGCAGGCACTCACCAATTCCAGGTGGACGCTGGATATCGCAACACCGCTTTCCTATCTGGGTCTGATGCAATGCATGGAGCTTTGGAGGGAGATCAACGCTGCTGACAGAAACCCGGAGTTGGAGGATGAGTTCAGCTGGCCTGCCTCGACGTCGGGAGTCTACACCACTAGATCCACTTATGATCGACTCTCGCAGGGACTCCTCAGGTTCCCTCTGTCAGCAAACATCTGGAAGAACGCAGCGCCGCTCAAGTGCAGGATATTTGTCTGGCTTGCGGCTCTGAGACGTGTCTGGACCTCTGATAGATGCTTCAGGCACGGGCTGCAGGATCATACATCACCATGCTTTGTCTGCCTACAAGAGGAAGACACGATCGACCACATTCTTGTCCAATGCCCCCACGCTCGACATGTTTGGTTTAGGCTCTTCCACGAGATTCAAGTACAGGCTACAATTCCCACCGAGCACGAAGAGCTGCAAGTCTGGTGGTTGAGAGAGGCGATTAGACGCGCTTCGAGGGACAGGAAGAACTTCAATGCTACGGTGACCATGGTCTGCTGGTCCTTATGGAAGCATAGGAATGCCTGGGTCTTTGATGACGTGGATCACACGTTCGCTGAGAGACCCCAAGAGGAAGGTATGATGCAGCAAAGCAACAGTTTCCCTTGATTACAAAACCAAGGTTGTCAGATCCAGTAGGACTTGGAGAAGGCTTAGCGAGGTGTCAATCTACTATAGCGCTTGTAGATTAACGCGGAACTGCACACAATCACAAACAAGTACTTTGCCCCAACAAAAACAGAGAGGTTGTCAATCTCTCCGGCTTGCTGAACACAAAGGATTAAATGTGTGGATGTAAAATATGATGAGAGTGAAATAGGGTCAGCGAGCAAATGATGATGAAAAGCTATGAAAACGGTTGTAAGCAATATAGGAAAATAGGACCGGGATCCACAGTTCACTAGAGGTGTCTCTCCAAAAGATATACATGATGGGTAAACAAATTACAACATGGCAATTGACAGAATTGTGGGCGCACAACAAGGCTATCATAAAACAATATAGTTCACTGTTTTATCTAATATGGGCATTACGTCAAAATACATAGAACGTCTTCTGACTGCATCTATGACTAATAATCCACCTTGGGATCGCTATCCAACATGTCACCCAAAAGTATTAAGTTGCAAGCAACAGATCATTGCAATAAACAAAGTGCATAGTGTAAGCAATGTAAATAACACAAGAAAATCACACCGCTGTTTTCTCCCTAGTGGCAACAACACATCTCTCATCTTAATCGTTTCTGTCAGCCCGAGCTCAAACAAGAGAGGCATGAACCAACTATCTAGCATAAATACTCCCTCATACAACACTAATAATTACTTGACCAAAGCATCCACTAGCATCGGAGAGCATGCAAGATCATAGATAAAACACAACACATAGATGAACAAAAGCAATGACTTCCACAATTCATCGGATCCATGCAAACACAATCATGTAGCAGTTAAGAATAATATGATCTTGATCATGATAGGCATCTCACAAGATCTAAGCAATGGAGTACAAGGAGGAGAGACAACCATCTAGCTACTGCTATGGATCCGTAGTCCCGTGGTGGACTACTCACGCATCACTCCGGAGGCAGGCATGGTGGTGTAGATGCCTCTGGTGTTGATTCCCCTCTCTGGCAGGGTGCCGGGAAGAGCAGAAGAACCCTCCCGAACTAGGGTTGAAGATGGCGGCGGCCTCGGACGTCTTCTGGAAATATGATCTGGTGTCCTCGGGCTTTTGCGTCGAGGGGGATTTTATAGGCGAAGAGGCGACACGTGGAGGCGCCCAGGTGGGCCCTAGGCGCGGCCTAGGGTGGGGCCGTGCCTGGAGCCCCTGGGGCTCCCCTCCGGGCGTCCTTCAGGTTCCGTATTTGTTTCATATAGGAAATAATTCCTGTAAATTTTCAGCGCGTTCAGAGAAACTTTTCAGAACAACTTTTCTAAAACAAAAAGACAGCAGAAAACAGGAACTGGCACTGGGCATCTTGTTAATAGGTTAGTTTCATAAATCATGCCAAAATGATATAAAAACATTATAAAAACAGGTGGTACTGATATAAAATCAAGCATGGAACATAAAAAATTATAGATACGTCGGAAACGTATCAGTCTTTGGTGACACAAGAAAACAATTCTCAGTGGAGCAACACGTGATGAAGCTAGTAGATGAGGTGCAGCTGTGGACCAGAGCCCGCAGAGGAACAGGTGATGGTGCTGGAGACGTAGGTGTAACGTAATATGTATCCATAGTCGTAGGTGGTGTGGAGTTCTTCTGGTTTCCGTTGTTCGCAACATAGCCAGACTCTTGTAAATAACATTCTGCCTTCTATAAAATTATGATACGCCGTGGCGTACTCTCTAAAAAAAGGAAAGTCACGCATCAGTGGTTGAAACCAGAGGGAGAGATTCTGAAAATTAACT
Source organism: Puccinellia tenuiflora (assembly GCA_012064385.1). Taxonomy (NCBI): domain Eukaryota; kingdom Viridiplantae; phylum Streptophyta; class Magnoliopsida; order Poales; family Poaceae; genus Puccinellia; species Puccinellia tenuiflora. The sequence continues at coordinate 1,189,102 of QRDG01000451.1, read as the reverse complement.
GCGATGAGTGTACGAGGATAGCAATCACACGGGTGGATGGGGATTTGTGGTAAGGGACAGTGATGGGACTGCACGAGGAGCTGGCGTAGGCAGGATTCAATATATCGCAAGTGCAGCCCAAGCCGAAGCAACTGCATGTGCAGAGGCCGTACTAGTAGCATGAAACGGATGCGATGAACCTCGTCCGCGCCCTAGAGATTACGTAGTTTGAGAAAGCACCTGAAGGAGTTCTATATCGTGATATTCGTTCGTTTGCTTGGTTGAACTTTATTTCTGTTACTACCTCCGTCCCAAAAAGGATGTTATTTCTTTGTCCAAATTGGAATGTACCTAACCACTAAATAGTGTCTAGATACATTCAACTTTAGACAAAGAAATGACATCCTTTTTGGGACGGAGGGAGTAGTTTTTGTTATGTTCCTAGAAGTTGTAATAAAGTCGCACATGAGATGGCGGCATTGGGTGCGGGTCAGTCCCAAACCCGGGTGCTTTGGGCGGATGGGGCCCCAGGTGCTGGTGGCCAGCGAGTCTGTTGAGCCAATTTAATGAATCAGAGTGTTCCAGTTCAAAAAAAAAGAGGTGCCCCCACCTCATTTTGGCATCCCAATTTCTCAATTCTCTTTCTCACCTCGAGCGTGGTTCCGCATTTCGGAGCTGCGTTTGGTAGAGGGATTTCTCCACCAAATACCACCGCCGTGATATTGGTACTTCGGTCGAGCTGTTCATCTTCCGCTGCTGCCGCTGGATCGGAGCCGGGGGATCGTCGTCTACACCGTACGCGTGTAGAACTACGGAGGTGCTGCCCGCTGCGGCACTCGTCGCCAGTACGACTTCACGACCTTGAGGTCGGCGTCGTACGACTCCATCACCAACGTTCATCGGAACGTAACGCTTTCGGTGTTCAAAGGTATGAATTTCGATTCCCTCCATTACTTTATATCTGCATAGAAATAGATCTTGGCTAGTTTATGGTTCGCGCTGTTAGGAATTTTTTGTTTTCTGCACACGAACCCCTTCGAGTTTAGAACTTGATCTAAACTTTAGATTTAAGATCCATTTGTTGGTTGTGAAAGTCTTTGAGAGAGAAAAGAGTGAGCATAGCTGAGCTGAAATCAAGAGCATGTTCGTGCCCAGCGAGATCCTCTTTGGTACTCCTAAACGATTCAAAGTCATATCTTCGAGTATCCGGTGTGTGGATTTGTCGCAGTAAGCCGTGAAGGTTTTGATGATTTTCTCAAAAGCAATTTGAAAAGATCCAGTCAAGCTCGTGAACTTGGCTAGCAGAGAAGAAGGGCTTAGTCCGAGAAGTGGAGTGCACGCGTACATAGCCTCTTTGAACGAATACGTAGATACCTTACCAAGAAATTGAACTATGAAAACTACATCGGCGATCCACTTTACGATGCTCTAGATCTCTCTTCCTCTCTCTGTTCTTTGTTGATTTAGTTATTCCACTTACTATGTTCCGACATCTCGCTATTTCTGAAACTTCAATTTATATATCATTAGATCTACTGAGATTATTTTCTGAAGCATCAATTTTGGTCTAGAGCTTATCTGATTTTATATCCACGCTTCATAAATTCGCTGCTATAAGATTCAGTTTGATTTGTTAACTAATAGTTATGTTTTAAGTTTTAGATTACTGAGTTTGTAGTATAGTAAATTTTATAAACTCATATTCAACCTATTTACCGATCGTTAATGCACATATAATATCACACCCATCCCGCATGTAGATAGAAATCTCACAAAAACATATGTCAGGTGTTCCAAAACAAATCTTTGTAAATATTTTTATTCTATCCTTTTTTTTAGTAGAATATTTTTATTCTATCTGATCCATATTAATTGTATATGAGAGGGAGTAAGTTTTTTGTTTTGTTTAGGTGAGTGGAAAGCACCAAACGGGTTCTAGCAGGCCGCTGCTTGCACCTTCATTATGGTTGTATTACAAAAGCCCAACATTTTTTTGGCCCACTGGAGAATTATAATGGCAACAGCTGATGGACTACGGAATCGCCATCGAACAACAGCGACCGTTCGATCTTCCAAACCCTAACCATATTTATAAGGCACCTTCGCCCGCCTCCTCGGAACCCTATCATCTCCGCGCAGCCACCACCGACGCAGACTCCGGAGAGCAAGCAAGGCGGCGGCAGAGATGGCGCGCGGCGTGGTGGCTACCAAGGGCGGCGCGGGCGCCGGGAAGAAGAAGGGGTCGGTCACTTTCGTGATTGACTGCACCAAGCCCGTCGACGACAAGATCATGGAGATCGCGTCGCTCGAGAAGTTCCTGCAGGAGCGCATTAAGGTCGCCGGCGGCAAGGCCGGCAACCTTGGCGACTCTGTCACCGTCGCCCGTGACAAGAGCAAGGTCACCGTCACCTCCGACGGGGCCTTCTCCAAGAGGTACAGACTTACAACCTAGGCCCTACACGCTACTCCCCCGATCCACCCATATCTTAGTCCCAGTCAGGTGTGGTTCCCGGGTAGTACTAGTTGAATCATAGCGCTGTTGTATTGATCTAGGTAAGTCCTCGTGCGCGCGCATATGTTGTCAAGTATTGATCGTGTTTAGGAAGCCTTCCCATTTGTGATGTATGAGTATTGTAGAGCGCTTAAGTATTTTGTTAACGCCGAGTGAACCATTCTGAGTTTGTTAGTATGATATTGATTAACATGCGAGTCCAGTGTTGGAAATTTAGATGGTTATTGCAGTGAGTCCAGTGTTGAAATTGATATTACTATTGAATTGGTGCCCCACTTGCAGATTTGCTGGTTTCGTGTTGCTATATCATGGAAAGTGTTGTTGCCTATCCTCGTTTTGTTGAAGCAATGTAGTCAATATTTTTTTGTTTTTGTTTTAATTTGCCATGAGTTTGTGGCATACAAGTCATAGATCTTCAGTTTCAGCTGCTGTGTCTAGTAAGAGGGTGTGTACAAAATGTACTAGACACACTGACCCTAACCTCAGATAATGAAAGATTTGAGGCAGTAAAGCACGGGCTATAATAAAAGTTTAGATGCCACTGCCAAGTTTTTTCTTTTGTTCATTGATGTTTCATTAGCCATGTCATCACTGGCACAGTTTTTTTTCCTAAAGGATGCTGAACTAATCAATCTTGTTTAAGCTGCCTCTTTTGTTGTGCCCCTAAATTCTGGATAGAAGTTTTGCTATAAGTCTCTCTTCTCCATTATAATAGTAATGATTCTGCACTGCATCAGATCAAATTCCACTTAAGTCGTTCCTTCAAGTTATATTCTCCATTTTAGCTCTAGCCAATACCTTCTGTTTTGACTTATCATGACTACAGGAATCTGTGTTCAACACATTGCTTTTGTTCATCGTGTATCATGTGTTCTTGTTATGCTCAGTCTGATAAATTCTCATTTTTCTCAGGTACTTGAAGTACTTGACCAAGAAGTACCTGAAGAAGCACAATGTGCGTGACTGGCTCCGGGTGATTTCATCCAACAAGGACCGCAGCGTCTATGAGCTCCGGTACTTCAACATTGCTGAGAATGAGGGTGAGGAGGAGGATTAGATGCACTGCCTTGTTTCTATCATTTGTGAAACTTTGAACTTGTTGGGGGCATTTATGCAGTAGAGTTTTGATATTTAATTTACCACCGATGTTTTGAATTGTGGCAAGACTCCATGTGATGCTTGATAACCAAGTTGAAGAATTGTCTGTCCTCGTTAACTGTTGTTTGTAGAAATGTTATTGAGGACATTCGTAGTATTGTAGTGCTGCCCTGTCTGGTCCAGTTCTGCGTCCACCAACTTAACCGACTGCACTTTCTATTTATCCACCCTTCTCTCCCCCTTCCCTGTGCCTTGATTTCAACTTGTGGACGATATCAGCGTTTCGTGAGAACACGTCAATTCTTGGTTGTGTGCATGCGCCACATTTTTCCATTCAAGCATTTTCTTGGAGAGCCTGTGTTGAAACCCAGATGGGCAACCTCACTGTCGTCTCATGTCCGGTGGCTATCCATCCATTCGATTGGGCTCCTTTAATTTGCAGCATTTCAGATCGTAGGATTGGAATGACAAGTCCTCTTAAATAAAACAGGATTAGAATACTAAAGTGTTTGATTGCGCAGGAGAACCAAATAAAATAAAATATTATAGACGAAAAACAACCTTAGGTATTCAAATCCTACACACGACGTTTGGTTTGGCTGTGTAAAAACATCTATGGCTGGACTGTATGTTGTAGAAGAATTGTATGTACTTCAACAAACTATTGCTACACGATGGTGTACAAGCTATGTTATAAGCCAAAAATACAAAACATGTTTGGTTTGACCTTTAGCTTATACAGTAAACCAAAAGCCTCCTCCAATAAGCGTAGTGCTGCTATGAAGATGCCCCAGAGCAGATGACAGCTTAGCTGCTTGGAACCAATATATATATGCATGTTTCTTCTGTCCAGACTCCAGATGGCCAACAGTTTGGTCTCTGAATTTTACAAGTTCACAAGAACGGGTAATAAATGCACAGTATCAAAAGCTGTTCATATATGAATCCCATTCTTGTTCCCTCACGCTGGTCTATTCGATTTCTATTTTATTCAATTCAAGAAAGAAACCGGATTCCTCACGATATCATTCAAATCTTCCAAGAAATGTCGACACATACATGGACCTCTTCTGAGATCAAATTGGTCCAAAATGCAGGAACAGCTTACTTAGGGCTTTCTAACAACATTTATTGGACAAAAAAACCACTCCATTCAAAAGTTGCATAAGTTGGTCACAACCAAAAATCAGCAGCTGACTTCTGCGTGGCTAACTATGTGCATACTCAAGCAAACGCAGGGGTGGGTGTGCAACCAGTGGCAGGTGCAACTTCAGAGGTCTTCTGTGCAGAGCTGTACTTCTTTGTGACGAACCTAAGATGTTTCATTTGTCAGATAATGGTCATCAGCTAAATCATACTGCAGCAGTTAATAATAATTGTTTACACACTGATGATTAAAGTAACTGCACATATGCCTTACTTCTCCGCTGCAATAATTGTTTTGACATGCGGGCATAAAAGGAAACTAACAAAGAAACATAATTCAACAGATAGCACACAAACTTCACTTTAACAAAGAAATGTAATTCAGTGGATACCACAAGATTGTGAGGAGTATCATGTTATCGTCATAGGTTCATAGGTATTGAGATTTATGAAGAATACATACCTGAAGAAATCTCTCCATAGCAATTCAAACATTAACCAATTTGTCCCAGCATCAGAGGTTCCATCACCGTTCTGTGTTGACCCTGATGGAATTGCTCTAGAAGGAAGAGAAGATATCCAGTTATGCACAAGAAAGATAAGAGCACAATGACGAGACTGAATACTGTCTCCTATACTTTTCTCCTGTTCAGCAACGTCACATACCTAGTGGCATGCTTCTTCAACTCCTCGTACATGAAACGTGGAGAGAGGCACCCAGTAGCAAGCCATGGTGAAATTTTGCAGGAGAAATTAGCACCATACATGCTATTCTGAGTACCATCTTTGGTAGCTTTGTTCGGCTGCATGCAGATTTCTGCAGCAAATTTCTTCAGCCTTTCCAGGGCTTCTGCCTCACCACCAATGAGACTTGAACCAACAGCAGATTTTGAGTCCTAAATGAACAAAGTGAATTTTAAAGTTCAGAAATACGTAGCATACATGAGGATAAATAGCTGAATTGAATGTGTGTAGACTATAGAGTATTGTATTGTTGATGGCAAGAGCATAAGCACATCACTGATGGAAACATAAATAAAATTATGCCCGCTAAACAAACATTAGACAAGATATTGCCTATAGCTCAAATAAAATTATTTTATCATTGATGTCACAAACCACAAAGCTGAGCATTTGCTGTCATCATCAATGGCGATGTCTGCATTTTACACGTACATCGTGAAGGGCCTCAGGTTACAGGTGTAAGGTGACCTTAAATCATTTGGATAACAGTGAATCATATCACGGTTGCACAGAAGCAAAGACAAAACCGTAATACTTTATTTTTCGCCAGGTACAATCTTGTTACTTCTTTTTATCATTTTACCACACAAAAAAGAAGAGTCGCGTTCTCATTTTGTCTCATACTGCTCACAATATTACCACGTGCATAAGCAAACGAGAAAGCAAGCAGGCAAACGCCAGCACTACCTTCAATAATATAGCTAATAGGAAATAATTAGGCCATATGAACCTAAACAAACGACACGACCAATCTTTCTACCCAATGTCCTTTCAAAATCGCCTAAGAATAGAATCTCTAACAACAATTGACTAGCTAAATGGTCAAAATTACCGGACACTATAGTTGGTTACTCCATCCACTTCTATTTGCACAATTCAGCAGGAATTACCGAATTCATAAATTGTTACCGCAACTTGGCAAGTAGCTACAGATTAAAATGTGCTTCGTAAGAATGAGCGTCTCTGAAAACTTTTTACCTGTGCCATGGCCGGTGGCGAAGAGAGCCCAAGCTCACCAAGGGTGGGGATCTCACCAGGCTCAAGCACATTCTTCATAGGCACACACTTGACCTCTTCTGGTGCGTCCAGCACCTTCCTAACCTCCAAGCCCTTGACAGCCTCCCTGAATCCGCCATAGTTCGATGGCATGTCATCGAGCTTGAAGGGCAGATCGTCCAAGTGGTAGAGCGTGCTGCCCCAGAAGTACTTGACCTCGACGCCTTCCTTCTCTATGGCCTTGCTGACCTTCTCCTCGGCGCGGCACTCGTCCCGGGACACCTCCCCATGAGCGTAGACGGCCTCAGCCCCGGCTGCGCGCGCGAGCTCGGGGATCACCACCTCGGGCCTACCGACGCGCACCACCAGGTCGCCGCCGCGCGCGCGGAGGCTCCGGCGCAGGTCGGCGACGGAGTCGAGCAGGAAGTTGGCGCGGTAAGGTCCGGTGCGGTCGAAGCCTGAGGGCGACTTGCCGAAGTCGCGAGGGTCGAAGACGAAGACGGGGAGGAGGGAGGAGGAGGCGCCGACGGCGGCGTGTAGAGGCTCGTGGTCGTGGAGGCGCAGGTCAGCGCGGAACCACACGAGCGTGCGGCGGCGGCCGGCGGCGCCGGGGGCTCCAGAGGGGAATGAGCGGGAGAGGCTGGGCGACGAGGCGGTGAGCGGGGACAGGAGGGAGGCTGCGGCGGCTTTGAGGCTGGTGGAGCGGCGCGGTGAGGAGGAGGAGGCGGCGGAGGGGTGGAGGCAGGCGGCGACGGTGGAGATTTGGGTGGGTAGGTGGATGGTGGAGGGGACGGAGGCGAGGACGGCGTGTGCGGTGGGCGTGCGAAGGGAGAGGGAGAGGGAGAAGGAGGCGAAGGGAAGGTTGGGGTCGTCGCGAGGGCGGGCGGCGGGGTCGGAGTCGGAGGCGGCGGCCATGGATGATGGTGGCGGTTGTTGAGATGTGGGAGTGGGTTTGGTATGGATGAGATGAGGCGCGAGGGGAGGAGGGAGTGGCGTGGGTCGGGGAAGACGACCGGGGGAACGGGACTTGAGTTATTGGCATGGGTCGGAATTTTTATTCAGATGCCACCAACCATCTCGACCAACCAGCGTCCCCGTTGTCAGGCGAGCTTTATTTTGAAGAAGCAATGCATTTTGTAATTTCTATGCTACGAGCGGATCATTTTTTTTTTTTGAAACTGGGAACTTAAATTGACTTAAACGTCTAGCGCCATAAGGTGCAACCAGGCCAGATACAAAGTCCGGAGCATGCCCCGTCCACGCAGGGACTGGCAAACTCGCTCTACAGCCATAATCGGCAATGGCATGATTCTTCAACTCTTCGGTACCTGCTATTGTAGAACATCCGCGCGGCATGCTACTAAATTCCGCGCATGTGATACATGTTTCTTCTATTTTTCTAAGTAAATCTTCCCGAAAGGCAATATCGATGGTGTCAGTTTGCCCTTTCCGAATGAAAGAACCATAATAAAGATGGAGGGTATCTCAATCGAAATCCCAAACACAATTAGTTCTTTATATTGTTCTTCTATTATTGATAAAAAATATATATTGTTCTTCTATTTCTTTGTTTTTCACAAGCAAATCTGAATCCTCTTTAAAAGTATAAGTATAGATCAAATTCCAATGGTCGTTGGCATTTCTGTCGTCGCTGTACATAATACGTCTGTCACTCATCAAAAAGTGTTCGTTATTGGGCCTCTATGGGATGGTTGTCCCCACCAGGCGCCCCAAACCGCAAATCCTATTTATTTTTTGTCTATTTTTATCAGTATGTTCATATTTTCTATCTAAATGAGATACTATGGATTGCATGGTAATTTTTAACTCATAATGTAGTTTAATAATAATTCAAACATATAAATAATATAAGCAATACAACGACTAAAATTAAATTTTAATTCGGCAAATTCTAAAAAACAACATGACACTTGAGCTATTGGTTTCCTTTTGGGTGTTCACAAGTGCTTGGCTAGATCATCTTACAGTTGGTGACGAGCATTCATCACGAATTTCCTAATGCATGACGAGAAATTGAGAAAACTCGGCAGGTCGCCCTAATGTGGCTCAGCAAAGCACCGTACATTAGCAAGACAAAATTGGAGCACGTCAAACGCCCGCTCCACACCATTCCCAAAACTCTCTTTTCTCACAAAATAGAGTTTCTTTGTTACTTGCAGAGTTGCAGAGTTGTAGATTGTCTTCACAAATGTCAACAAACGAGGACAGATGCCATCAGCTATGTAGTATACCTTAATGTATTGGTGGCAACTTTTCTCATAGTTACACTCTGGAGTTTGGTTTTCAGCAAGACTTGCAACACACTAGAGAGCGTTGCAGCAGTTTATAGATGCTCCAACATGATGTCGTTGTGAGAACAGGTCATATCAAAGAAAGAGTGTCAAACCCATGTTGATGTCGTTGTGAGAACCGGTCAAAGCTTCAAGTATGACGTCGCATGCTCCAACATGACCTTTATAGATCCCCTGCCAAGAGAGATGGATAATTTTTTCATTCCCAATGAATACAGTTGATGCTTCTAAATATATCGTAAGATCCTCTTGTTGCATCTTGTGCCATGATTTGGTGCTCTCAGATAGGTCGGTCCAAACAACTTCACTACCATTGCAGAAAACCTGTACACGACTTCAATGCATGTGGACTCAAACATACAAAGGTGTCGTCTACACTATCCTCAATAGCTTCAAATGCAAGACACCGTGTTGCAATAAGGCATTATGAATAGACGAATCCAATCAGCCGGTGCAATCTCATCATACCCTGAACACCATACACAGTGTGCATGAACACATTCATCTTCATCCTAAAGTGCCTTTGAAAAAATAATCGTAGTATAGAGGTGAAAGGATCGTATGGGCACCTAGAGGGGGGGGGGGGGGTGAGTAGGTGCTACACCAAATTTTAATACCTTTTCAATTTAGGATTGACACAAAAGGTAAATTATCTGGATATGCAACTACGGTGAATTTACCTATATGACAAGCAAGCAGTAGATCTACGCAAGATACAAGTAAAGACAAATAAGGATAGAAGTAACCGAAAGTGAAGCACGCGGAGACAAGGATGTATTCCCGAGTTCCTCCTTTTGAGGGGAGTACGTCTCGTTTGGAGGGGTGTGAGCACGCCACAAAGGCCTATTCAACGCCACAAAGGCCTCACCCTATTCTCCGATGAACCGTACCACAAAGGCTCGGTTCACCTTGCACTATCGGAATCCTTCGAGGCAGAATCCGGAGCCTTTACAAGGTTCTTGGGGCACACATCCACAACTCAATCGGGGGCTCCCAAATCAACACACAAGATGTAACAATAGCAACAAGTAAGAACAACAAGTGACCTAGGTTTTCCCAATGGAAACCCTAGGAAAGAATCCCTCAAGTAAATGAGGGGAAATGTAAATCCCTTTGGTGAGCTTGTAGATCTTGGCCTTCTCCTTAAATCCTCCGAAAATCAACGAGTTTGGGTGGAGGGATTGGGAGATCTAGTCTATTTGAGCTTTTGCAACAATGGAGGAGAGAGAGAGACTTCAAAAGCTAGCTGACCCGAGGTGGGTAGAGGGGTATAAACACCACTCTAAGAAATCTGCATGTTATGCTGTGGAGGGCCGGATATTTCCGGACCTTTACTCTGGAACTTCCGAGACACCGGATATCTCCGGAGAGAATTTCCGGAACCCCTCCAGAGAGGAATTACAAAAAATACTTAGCCATTTCCCCCCTAGATGATCCCTAGGGCCGGAACTTTCCGGACCCCCGGAAACATCCGGGTAAACTTCCGGGACCCCTCACGAGAGGTTTCCCAAAAATGACTTAGCCGATTTCCCATAGGCCGGATATTTCCAGGGTCGGATCGGAACTTCCGGCCAAGCCACCGGAACATCCGGAACTATTTAGCAGAAAAGGCCGTCGATTTTGTTTCTCTTCTCCGTCTTCGATCTTTTCACCATCTTGGGCTAATCAATGAAAGTAACTGTAGACATGTCACTTAAAGGAAATGATTAGCCCACAAAGTATGTTGTCATTATCATCAAAACTTAAGAGATGTTCTTTCAATCTCCCCTTGTTTTGGTGAAAGATGACAACACACATAAATCATACAAAGATATCAACAAATGAGCGGAGCTCCCTAGAGGTAAGCACACTCAAGCATAGATAGCAAATAGAAGTAGTATGTCTTACACCACACATAGAGTTCAACAGGTAAAAACATAGGCACAAGCTTATAAAACCGAAATGAAATGAGAGAAGCTTGTGCCCAACCCATGCAAAAACCAACGCAATCCTAATAGAACTACTGCTCCCCCTTTGGCATCAAGACACCAAAAAAGGGAAAAGAGCGATGCTAGCGACCCAAACGAGATCACTCCGATCTAGTAGCCTCTGAGTCCTCCTCCTCACTGCCAGACTCCGTGTCGTCATCCTCTGACACTTCACAATCCCAGTTCACATATTTTTTGTTCCAGTTCTTGTAGGCAACACGAGGCTGGATAGTCTGTTCAGGCGGTGGCGGTGGAATATGCAGAGAGGCTATGATCTTCTCCTGATTCTCAAGGATAACTCGGCGTTCATAGTAGGCTGCATGGTTCTCAAGGGCTATGATCTTCTCCTGATTCCTTGTGAATGTCTACATTCATGCACAAAATCTTCTCAAGGGCACGCTTGACCCAAGATCTCTTCTTTGGAGCTCCCTCGGCAGAATGAGAGCCCTCAGGAATAGCAGCAGAAGGACGAGTCCCACCTCGAGCAGGGCGAGCCGAGGAGGAAGGGACAAGGTGAGCATGCTTCCAATTCATCTTGACAACACCATGAGTCTCACAGTTCAGCTCCACATCCATATCAACCACATCATCATCAAACAGATACTTGGACTTGATCAACATCATCACATAGGGAGCATACGGATGCACCTTCTTCCCCATCACAGCATCATACATCTCATGGAAAATATAATCCATCACATCAATAGGGCTCGCATTGGGGCGCAGGGTGCCCTGAGTGGACAAGATTCACAAGTCCTCCACAAATAGCATCATTGTTCGTACCACTAGGAGCAATAGAGTCACGAAACATGCGAAGGAGAATGTTATAGAGCGGTAGGAGGCCGGTGGTAGTACCAACAGCAGTGTCATCTGAATAAAGCCCTCTCAGCTTCGACTTGTCATACTCAGTACCAACAACATGCATGCGATCCCCATGAGATAGGTGAGTGCCAGAGAAAGGGTAGCCAAGTAGTTCATCAAATTCCTTGAAGGTGGCCTTGAGCCTATGAGAACCGGACATCCAAGTCATACCAGTGTTCACATCACCATCAAACACCAGAGTAGCATATAATTGCTGCACAAAAGTCACATTGTAGTTGCACTCAATCCCCATAAGGTGACGCAGTCCCAAGCAGTGCACCACACGAATTGCAGTCCCAAAATAACCAGCCTTCTTATGGAGATGAGCAAAGTCAATGCCCTTCATGGGACACAACTTTTTCTTACTCTTCATCACGGCGCACACCTCGTTGAACATCATTTCTTGATCATAGCACCAGAAGCATGAATCAATTGTATAGTCACGTGGCTGATCATAGAAGTCGATACGACGCCACTCTATGAACTCATTCTTGGTCATGGAACTGAGAGTGACCTGCACAGCCTTCTTCTTCTTCCTTTGTTCATCAAGCTGAGCACGATGAGAGGCCAAGGTCTCCTGATCAGACTCATCCTCAAACTCAGCAGACGGAGGAGGACGGGCAGGGCGTGAGGCCGAACGCTTGGTATGGACATGAGAGGAACCACCTGCAAACAGAGAAATAGATAGACATGAAAGCATAGATAAGCACTCATGTCCGAGAGGCCAAAGGAAAAAAGCAGGGAAAAGAAACACTATGATTTTTCCCAGATTCAAACCGGAAATTTCGGCCGTCGGGGCAGAAGTTCCGGCCCCCGGAAGTTTCGGGCACTGAAGATCGGAAATTCCGATGCCGAGGGCAGAGGACGGAAGTTCCGTTAGATTCCAAAAATATGCACAAATTTTCAAATCGCTGCTACATGAAGGAGGAGCAAGCCTAGATACACCATTGAATGAAAAAGAAAATCGTTCTAGATGGGAAAGCGAGGGCAATACCAGAGTCCATGGAAAAAAAGCGAGAGGAGGAGAAGGATCCCCTAGGCGTGGGGATGCGGATTCGGCATAGAGCCGGAGGAATCCGGGGCGGGTGAAAGAACAAACGATGTCTGGATGTCGCCTAGAGGGGGGGGGGGGTGAATAGGCGATTACCACCTTTTCTATTTAAGGGCTTGATAATTGCGGAATAAAACTATGTGTTTAAATTAACAAGCCAACAACCTATATTACTAGGTTTACCTATGTGCACCAACAACTTATGCTAAGCAAGGCAAGCAACAAGGTGATAGCAAGATAAATAACTTCAAGCACGAAGGCTATCACAATGTAAATTGCATAAGTAAAAGCTCGGGTATAGAAATAACCGAGGCACGCGGAGACGAGGAAGTATTCCCGAGTTCCTCCTTGTTAAGGGAGTACGTCTCGTTGGAGGGGTGTGAGCTCGCCACAAGAGGCCTACTCAAGATGCCACAAAGGCCTCACCCTATTCTCCGATGAACCTCACCCAAGGGATTGGTTCACCTTCCACTATCGGAATCCTTCGAGGCGGATTCCGGAGCCCTTTTACAACTTCTCTTGGGGCACACACCCACAACTCAATTGGGGGCTCCCAAATTCGTGCCAAAGCTTCACAACCGAAGTCTTCGCGGCACCTCCAAACCGTCTAGGGTACACGATGCACCCAAGAGGAAACAAGCTCTTGGGAACACAATGCACCCAAGAGTAACAAGCTTCTCAACGTCGATCTTCTCGTATCACCGTAGGGAGAGCAACCCGATGCAACAAATGCAAGAGGCAAGAACACACAAAGTGGTCAAGTCCTTCACTTTCAAATTCCAACCAAGCAACAAATGCTTTGGGGGGAACAAGAGAGGAAGAACAAAGGGGATGAACACAAAGCAACCCCAAATCTAGATCCACTAGGTTCCCCTCACTTAGAGGAGAATTTGATTGGTGGAATGGTAGATCTAGATCTCCTCTCTTGAATCCCTAAGTTTGGGCAAGAATCATTGGAGGGATTGAGAGGAATCAAGCTCACAAGTTTGCAAAAATGGAGGAGAGAGAAAGAGAGCTGAGCAAAAGTGAGCCCACAGCTTTTGGGGAAGAAGGGGGCTATTTATAGCCTCCCCCAAAAACTAGCCGTTAGAAAACGTGGGGCCGGATATTCCGGGTTTAAGGGCCGGAACTTTCGGCCGGGGGCCGGATATTCCGGGGCTTACACCGGAACTTCCGGTGCCCCGGAAATTTCCGGAGCAAACCACCGGTGCAAAGTTCCGGACCCCCCACCCGAGAGAAAAGCACAAAAGACTTAGCCAAAATTTCCGTGGGCCTGATATTCCGGACCAAAGACCGGAATTTCCGGACCCCCGGAAATTTCCGAGGAAACTTCCGGAGCAAATTTCCGGAACCCCTTCAGAGAGAAACGCGAAAAAGACTTAGCCAAAAACCTCAGATGGAAAAATAGGGCCGGATATTCCGGGGTACAGGCCGGAACTTCCGGGGCCGGAATTTCCGGACCCCGGGCCGGAATTTCCGCCCCTCAGAAAAACTGCAGAATGAGCATAACGAAAACGGGCATATCTTTTGCATCCGGACTCCGTTTTCAATGCTCTTGGCCTCGTTGGACTCGCAACAAAAAGATCTACAAGATCATGCAGAGAAACATCATTGTCCATCATGTGAGGAGGAGGTCACAAGGAGAGATATTTTGACCTCTCTAAAAAGGACACGCCGGGAAAACCTCCTTTTTGAAAACCGGAAATGCCGTATCTTTTGCAAATGAATTCCAAATGACATGAAACCAATTTTGTTAGAAAGAGGACGACAAATGCAACCTTTGTAAATGGCAAACAAGCAATGGGGATTTTGCAAAGAAATGGAAGAGATAAATCTTCCGCACGGATGAACTGGCAAAATCTCCAATACCGAAAATGCAATAGAACCGTTTTCGGTGAACTTAGCCTTGTCATGACGAGCACGACAAGCACCAAGATCACACCACGATAAGAGCCAAATAAGAACCAATGAAGATGATTTTAGGGTTGAGATCTCCACGAACGATACGATCAAGTAACTCGGTCGAGAGCCCCTCTTGATAGTACGGCTATCTATCCTATAACCCGGTCTCTCAACTAACATCATGAGACCGGTAAAATAAAAGACCTATCAATATCATACCTTTGCCTTGCGCTTAAAAACACTTGAGGTCGATGGAGATGATCTTCATCTCCACAAAACGAACCATCTTCTTGATTGCGCTTCGCTTGGTGAAAATTCACTTGATGCTCCCCCATACACCAAGATGGGAGACGCTCTTTTCGGCATATCTTCACTTGGCCTTGAGTGATGATCAACCCGCACAAAGCCTTGATCAACACAAACCTTTCTTCCCTTAGCTTTGACTCCAACAAATGAAGATCAAGCAACTCAAATGGACACACCTATAAATATGGCTCAATACAAACATTAGTCCATAGAGATTGCCATTAATTACCAAAACCATGCATGGGAGCAACGATGCACTTTCAATCTCCCCCATTTTGGTAATTGATGACAATCTCTTTTTTAAGAGGGTTTATATAACGAATAGAGCATCCTTGCATGACAAACAAGCAAGAATGCAAAGCGAATTAAAGGCAAATACAACAAAAGCATAAAACCCAAATTCCCTTAAACCCTCTAAACTTCTCCCCCATTGGCATCGATTGCCGAAATGGGAAGAAAAATTTAGAGAGCCAATATAATATGAGTTCCTCCATAAAGATGATGACAAACCCTTTTAACAAATAAAATAGAGGAAATCAAACTATATTTGAGGATCAAAAGATTGCAAAAAGATGAAATCATTTTAAACATCTCCACAAAGGAGAAAAGCAATCAAAAAGATCCAAAGCGAGAGTTCTAAATGAAAACGGAGAAGCTCCCCAATTTTCATGCACAATTGAGGAGTGCATAAAAATGGCATCCTTGCTCCCCCAAAATCATCTAGAACACGCAACAAGTGCAAGAGTGCATAATGCAAAAGCAAATCATAGCACTTGCACCAAAGATGTGGTTGAGCCATAAGAAGATACCAATTTTCAAAAAATTCATCGTAAGATAGGCCCAACCGAGAAAAGAGATCTTTTAAAGAAATATGTTCACATGCTTAGGGATACCAATTGGAAACTAAAACCAATTGAAAATGCCAAAAGCTAGTGAGATCATTTAGCCAATAAAATTCAACATGCTCACCAAGGTAAGCATGAGGTCAAAGATCTTCAAGAAATACATGAGTGTGCAAAGATACCAACAAACACTAAGACAAGCACTCATGAGACAAATTTGGAGCAACCAAAGAATTATAGATAAAAGCAAGGTAGCTAAAAAGAATTAGGATACCGACTAAAAGGTGACCTCTCTCATATGTATAGGTTTCTAATTAGACAAACCATTGAAGATATACATCCGAAAAGAAACATATACATACGAAATGGTTCGGGAAAAAGAGAACAAGGTATCCAAAAGGAAGTCATAAATATACAAATGAGATTGTTGCTTAAATCATAGCACATAGCTCAAATTTATCTCATTGTACATAAATGAACTTCAAATATATCAAATGCATCACACATATCACTAAGGGAACAAGAGATAGTGGAGATGATTTGAGTTAGGCAACAAGTATCACGAGGAAATAATATCAATTGAAGAAAAGGTTTTGCAAATTCATCACACATATCACAAAGATATATTAAGTGAAGGAAAAGGCCAAAACCACAACAATTGCATATAAGAGCTTTCATGCCAAGAGATAACCTACACAAGGTTGGAACTAGAAAAGTATGCATGGGATAGATACTTGTTACCGGGATGCATTGATGATGAAGATGATGAGAGTTTGTTTGTCATCAAAGCTTGACTCTGACAATCACACGGTGAGAACACCTTCCTTATGAATGAGGCAAGCATCCAATGCATCTCCATTGTACCTAAAACAAAATTAGAATACAAAATGGTTCCCAAACTCATTGGGTTCCATAGTAGTTAGATCAACTACAATATATAGGAAACACTCCACATAAATATGTGCATATAGATATGAAATTGAATTTCATGCACATCTTAGCCGATTTAGGATTCGGTGGAGTATCCCCTATATATTGGATCAAGAAAGATAAGCATGCTAAAATAATATAAATTAGTAACCGAGCATGCAAAGGCTTTCTAGAACCAAAAGAGATACAATTTGGACGAAAACACAAAGTGAACCAAAAAGGTTGTCCAAATTATATCAAAATCCAAATCAACACATGAATTAGGAGAAATCAAATCAACCTATGATTTATTCCAAAACACATCAACACATGACGTGTGATATCAAAAGGAATCAAATCAACACAACAAATGATCGATAAGACACCAATTGAAAATAAGATACCAATTAAAAAAAAATATCAACTAGGAGAAAAGATACCAAGAAGAGGATGATACTTGACCGAAATCAAGTAAAGTAAAATAAGGCAAAAGGTATCACGACTCCCACAATAAATATCAATTGGAACAAATATCTATGGTGGAGATATTAAATTCCAATTAATACCAATTGAAGGTACCAAACATAAGATAAAGAATCAAATGCCAAATGAGAGGATCAAAAAATGATAGATAGAATAGTGTTCTAAATAAAAAAGAATGCTCCCCCAAGATTAATGCATTATCTTAGATATTTGCATTTGAATACAAAATACATGCACAAGGGATCATTACTCTCCATATTTTATCTAAAACACTAAACACTACCGATTGAAAGATAGGATCCTTGCAAGAGGCAAAGAGGGCAATAAATAGAGCAATTTAAAAGCAAGAGCCAACGTGAAGTTGATCTACAAAATCCACCACAATTACTAGAATCACTTGTCATGAACAAGGAGTATATGGAGAAATTTCTTGGTGGTATATAGGAATGATGATCAAGACCAACTTCACAACAAATAAGCATATGGCAAAAGATAAGAATTAAAGACGCCAAATTTTGAAAGAGGTTTGTTGGTAGTTTCAACTATTCGAACCAACCGGCAAAGCCATGGTTAAAATAAGATGAAACAAATGGTTTCTCCAAAAATATATAGGAATGCATATTAGAGAAAAACCACACCAAGCAAACACACCCAAACAAGAGCCAAAAGATAACCAAAAGGAAATTGGAATTGTTCGAGCAAACATGCCACATAGGAAAGGTAATTTATAATATCAAATCTAAGTGGCAAACCTTAAATGTTCACATTTTGTGGGATTCTAATATGCACATAGCTTATTACTCCCCCATAATGTGATAATTCATTTTATTTTTAAACAAGAGGCAAATAAAACCAACTAGAGAAATTAATGGACATTATAGAATTTGAATTTCTCATGAATATGACATACCACATAGTAACTAGATAATATTGAAATATCAATACTAGGTGGTGTGCTTCATGTACACACATTTTTAGGTTTGTGAGGTGCACAAAGCACATCACTCCCCCAAAATGGGATAGTCCATTAATAACTCAAGGAGCCAAATGAAATCCACACAAGATTCGATAAAGCTCAACACACAAGTTACTCATACATGATATACAACTATCTTACATAACCTTGAGTAACAAGACAAGTAGGAAGGTAGCATATCACATACAAGCACATGCTAGGAACAAAACTAACACATGCAAGGGAGCAAGCAACTTTCAATGTATATATGAGTTAAATACATGTTACCGCAAGGAGGAAGCATTGGATATGAGATAGAGCAATATATTCCAATTGACTTGGCTTGAGAAATAAACCATGAAGATCCCTCAATTCTTCAAAAGTAGCCAAGTCACCAATGTCCTCCACAACCACCTATTGATCAAGTTTGAGCTTGTTGGTCCCCAACCAAGTTGGGTCCTAAGAGGTTAATGACAATAGGCTTGGGAACCCAAATGGTGATTTTCTTGACACCACTTTGAGCTCCCACATATTTGGCAAACACATTGCCAATTCTATTCTTCCCAAGAGAATAAGCATCATCAACTATAATAGGGTTGGATACGGTACCGTTAGTGCATGAAGAAGCAAAATGACCTTTGCCGCGGCAAAGGTAGCAACACCGACTCTTCTTCTTCTTCTTCTTCTTCTTCTTCTTCTTCTTCTTCTTCTTCTTCTTCTTAATAGGCTCCTCAACTTGAGGAGCAATAACTTGAGTCTTCTTGGGAGGTGGCCTTTGTTTAACTCGTGGTTGAGCACGAGATTGAACACGAAGCCGCTTCCCTAGTTGCTTCTCACTAAGTGGCTTCTTCTTCTTCTTCTTCATTGGGCAATCACGAACATGGTGCCCTTCTAACTTGCACTTGAAGCAAGTGATCTTGGCCGGATTCTTGATTTGAACTTGGCCCTTCTTCTTCTCAACCTTGGACTTGTTCTTGATGTTGGAGTTGAATCCAAGTCCACTCTTGTCATTTGGGGATTGTTGCACACTCAACATGTTGTCAAGTGCCCTCTTCCCCTCATGATGCTTTTCCAAGCCTTTCTTCAAAGAAGTGGCTTGGGCCTTGAGCTCTCCTCTTTTCTCTACATGGTTAGTGACAACACAAGTACTAGAGGAGGTAGATGCATCAATGTTAGAGCAACAAGGCAAGTAATTCATCACAAGATGTACCAACATTTTTAGTGGATTAACTACTAGGACTAGCACATGGCATTTTAGCATTTTTAGTTGAAGTTGTGCTATTCTCCACATGAGGCTCACTAGATGTTACCTTTGTCGTGATGGCCTCATGAGCCTTTCTCCATAGCATCATCTCTTTCGATCTTACCCTTTTCTTCAAGGCTTGCTTCCAAGGCCTCAATAGTTTCCCCAGGCTCAATTAGGGTGCTCATGATTTCAAAGAGGTTAGCTTGGGCACTTTTATTGCTAGGAAGGGCTTTAAGAATCATTAGACCTTTATTTTGAAGCAAAGCATTAACCTTTTCTACATTATCTCCTTCATCATTATTATCATCATCATTATCATCATTATTATTATCATTGCTAGAAGAAGATTTAGCCATAAGGCAATGAGTGATGGATGAAGAAGAATAATTAATTTTAGAACTACTTAAGTTCACATCTTGTTCCGCAATTAGTTGGTTTTCCTCTACATTAATATTCATGCAAGAGTTAGAGGGAACACAAGCATATTTATCATTGGAACAAGATAAAGCAAGCATATCATAAAGAGATTTATCCAAGAAATTTTTAGATGATATGCGAGGACTATCAACACTAGCATGTAAATCATTTATAGTGCTATGTGTGTTGAGGTCCAAAGAGGAATCATTGCAACAAGATAGAGATAGATGATCATCAACAATGAGCTCACTATCCAAATTGCAAAAACCACCACTACTCACCATCACATTAGTTTGCGGCTTACCACATTTTGGTGAAGTAGATGAAGACGAGAGCTCGTCACGGCCGGAGGTGGAGGAAGAGCAACCATCCTCAATAGAGTTGGACACTCCGTATTTTTCTTGAAGCTTGGTCCATAATTCATGAGTATCCCGGAGAGGCATGATTGACTCGAAAACTACAACACTCACAAATTTGCAAAACTCATTAGAAGCTAGAGCATCCAGATATAAGTTTTTCTCATCCTCTAAAGTTGTACTTTCATTATCCTTTGGAGGAGGAAAAACCTATATCTAAGATCCCGCTCAATATCGGGGTCCAAGACCCGTAACTGACTAAGCATATGAGTTTTCCAAACATTTAAATTTGTGCCATTAAATCTAAACAAGGAATTGTGCACTAAATCCCTAGACGACATCTTTACTCTCTAGGCGGTAAAGCCAAACAAGAGAGACGAGGCTCTGATACCAATTGAAAGAACAAACGATGTCCGGATGTCGCCTAGAGGGGGGGTGAATAGGCGATTAACACTTTTTCTATTTAAGGGCTTGATAATTGCGGAATAAAACTATGTGTTTAAATTAACAAGCCAACAACCTAAATTACTAGGTTTACCTATGTGCACCAACAACTTATGCTAAGCAAGGCAAGCAACAAGGTGATAGCAAGATAAATAACTTTAAGCACGAAGGCTATTCCGAGTTCCTACTTGTTAAGGGAGTACGTCTCGTTGGAGGGGTGTGAGCTCGCCACAAGAGGCCTACTCAAGATGCCACAAAGGCCTCACCCTATTCTCCGATGAACCTCACCCAAGGGATTGGTTCACCTTCCACTATCGGAATCCTTCGAGGCGGATTCCGGAGCCCTTTTACAACTTCTCTTGGGGCACACACCCACAACTCAATTGGGGGCTCCCAAATTTGTGCCGAAGCTTCACAACCGAAGTCTTCGCGGCACCTCCAAACCGTCTAGGGTACACGATGCACCCAAGAGGCAACAAGCTCTTGGGAACACAATGCACCCAAGAGTAACAAGCTTCTCAACGTCGATCTTCTCGTATCACCGTAGGGAGAGCAACCCGATGCAACAAATGCAAGAGGCAAGAACACACAAAGTGGTCAAGTCCTTCACTCTCAAATTCCAACCAAGCAACAATGTTTTGGGGGAACAAGAGAGGAAGAACAAAGGGGATGAACACAAAGCAACCCCAAATCTAGATCCACTAGGTTCCCCTCACTTAGAGGAGAATTTGATTGGTGGAATGGTAGATCTAGATCTCCTCTCTTGAATCCCTAAGTTTGGGCAAGAATCATTGGAGGGATTGAGAGGAATCAAGCTCACAAGTTTGCAAAATGGAGGAGAGAGAAAGAGAGCTGAGCAAAAGTGAGCCCACAGCTCTTGGGGAAGAAGGGGGCTATTTATAGCCTCCCCCAAAAACTAGCCGTTAGAAAACGTGGGGCCGGATATTCCGGGGCTTACACCGGAACTTCCGGTGCCCGGAAATTTCCGGAGCAAACCTCCGGTGCAAAGTTCCGGACCCCCACCCGAGAGAAAAGCACAAAAGACTTAGCCAAAATTTCCTTGGGCCGGATATTCCGGACCAAAGACCGGAATTTCCGGACCCCCGGAAATTTCCGAGGAACTTCCGAAGCAAATTTACGGAACCCCTCCAGAGAGAAACGCGAAAAAGACTTAGCCAAAAACCTCAGATGGAAAAATAGGGCCGGATATTCCGGGGGGGTACAGGCCGGAACTTCCGGGGGCCGGAATTTCCGGACCCCGGGCCGGAATTTCCGCCCCTCAGAAAACTGCAAAATGAGCATAACGAAAACGGGCATATCTTTGCATCCGGACTCCGTTTTCGATGCTCTTGGGCTCGTTGGACTCGCAACGAAAGATCTACAAGATCATGCAGAGAACATCATTGTCCATCATGTGAGGAGGAGGTCACAAGGAGAGAGAGTTTGACCTCTCTTAAAAGGACACGCCGGGAAAACCTCCTTTTTAAAAACCGGAAATGCCGTATCTTTTGCAAATGAATTGCAAATGACATGAAACCAATTTTGTTAGAAAGAGAACGAAAAATGCAAACTTTGTAAATGGAAAACAAGCAATGGGGATTTTGCAAAGAAATGGAAGAGATAAATCTTCCGCATGGATGAACCGGCAAAATCTCCAATACCGAAAACGCAATAGAAGGTTTTCGGTGAACTTAGCCTTGTCATGACGAGCAAGACAAGCACCAAGATCACACCACGATAAGAGGCAAATAAGACCCATGAAGATGATTTCAAGGATGCAAAGGTTGAGCTCTCCACGAATGATACGATCAAGTAACCTCGGTTCAAGAGCCCCTCTTGATAGTACGGCTATCATCCTATAACCGGTCTCTCAACTAACATCATGAGACCGGTTAAAATAAAAGCCCTATCAAGATTCATACCTTTGCCTTGCGCTCTAAAAACACTTGAGTCGATGGAGACGATCTTCATCTCCACAAGACGAACCATCTTCTTGATTGCGCTTCGCTTGGTGAATATTCACTTGATGCTCCCCCATACACCAAGATGGGAGACGCTCTCTTCGGCATATCTTCACTTGGCCTTGAGTGATGATCAACCCGCACAAAGCCTTGATCAACACAAACTTTTCTTCCCTTAGCTTTGACTCCAACAAATGAAGATCAAGCAACTCAAATGGACACACCTATAAATATAGCTCAATACAAACATTAGTCCATAGAGATTGTCATTAATTACCAAACCATGCATGGGAGCAATGATGCACTTTCAATCTCC
The DNA here is from genome assembly GCA_012064385.1 of Puccinellia tenuiflora. Lineage (NCBI taxonomy): Eukaryota > Viridiplantae > Streptophyta > Magnoliopsida > Poales > Poaceae > Puccinellia > Puccinellia tenuiflora. The sequence goes on along the minus strand of QRDG01000451.1, from coordinate 1,166,299 downwards.
CCCATTTTGGTAATTGATGACAATCCCTTTTTTAAGAGGGTTTATATAACGAATAGAGCATCTTGCATGACAAACAAGCAAGAATGCAAAGCGCATTAAAGGCAAATGCAAAAAAGCATAAAATCCAATTCCCTTAAACCCTCTAAACTTCTCCCCCATTGGCATCGATTGTCGAAATGGGAAGAAAATTTAGAGAGCCAATATAAGATGAGTTCCTCCATAAAGATGATGACAAACCCTTTGAACGAATAATAAAATAGAGGAAATCAAACTATATTTGAGGATCAAAAGATTGCAAAAAGATGAAATCATTTTAAACATCTCCACAAAGGAGAAAAGCAATAAAAAAGATCCAGGATATCTGGATGCACGTTACGACATTGCAACATAGCGGAAATCATTACACAATCAGGCCCGAAGGGCTACAAATGGTTTACATGGCCATCAAGGCATGACAAATTATCACGGCCAAGCATGGCACGAGAAAGAGTTTAACTGGCAGCGGAAGACATAGATATGACAATGGCTTGGAGCAAACTCCATTCCACAGGCATCTGGCTGAACTACTAATCCTAACACTCTCTGGTCCATCTCCTTGCTATGGTAGTAGATGAATTCCTCTCAACGTCTGGCCACATGAAAGACAGTTTGAGTACAATGACGTACTCACAAGAAAACAACCATAAGACATGAACAGTCAAGCAATCATGCAACAAGTAGCTAGCAACAGTAATAGTCTAAACAAGGCAAGTTTCTACTTACGACAATCCAACTGGGGTGACAACATGGCATCACAATAAAACATGCATAAGCAAACAATGGGGGGTACCACCAGTACAGAGTCCAAGCAGGTGGGTTGGATCGTATATCAGAGATCACTTAAAAAGAACTTACCTATGATGAGTGAACAAGGTGTACCAGTTGGTACCAAGTATTATCACAACGCCTGTCATCACAACTAGGCCCAACGGCCCTTACAACATTTGTCAACTTCTATGCCCACTTGCCTCATCTTTCCACTTTGGGTCTGCACGGTTGATGTTGGCTCAGGGCCTAACTCTAGGCTCCCAACGATCAAGCCATCATCCCTAAACACGGTTAACCATCCACAACTCAAGTAACATTCCCTACATCAGCTTATTGTTCATTTAGTGAAAATCAGGTTGTTCAACTTTCTTTCAAACAACTTAAGTTTAACCTTCGGACTCGACAAAGGACATATAGTGTGACAGACACTGAACTATCCATAACCCAGGAACAAGGCTAGCGGCTAGTTTGACACACTCTCAGAGAGGTTGCAGTTACCACCCATCTAAATGCACCATATAGCCGGTACTTTAGGAATTCTTCCCAAGACGGCCTGATACACTTACATGACCTTTACGCTACCAAGACACTCCCTGTATAGCTACTGACATAACTCTATGTCTTATGATGAAGTGAATCCGGCACGTCCCCAACTCATGAGCGACGCCTAGCTCCGGAACCTTCGCAAGACTAGCCCCGACCACCACTATGCAGTATCCGACTAGACTTGCCAAGTGGATAGCATCAAAGGAGGCTTGATAGGTTACATAGGCTATGGCTCTCCATTTGGGCGACAGTGGTTAGTGCGTTCAAGGTTCAGATTAGTGGCACTATGGACTGGACCATATCGATGTTTGGAGGGTTTTTTCGTTTAATCCAGTTACTTTCAACAACAATTCCAACAACAGAGGATTAGTCCAACACAATAAAGGATTAGTCCAATGCAATACCATAATATCATATTAACATGAAACAGAAGCAAACTGCACACAATAGTTCAAGCAATGGATAGTTTGCATCGACCGGGTGACTATAGGGCCACCACTGACCAAGCAAAAATAAATAAACAAGAGTTCAATAAATGGTTAGTTTGAATTGACCGGGTGACTATAGGGCCACCACTAATCAAGCAAAGAAAATAAATAAATGTTGGCACAGGTGGTTAGCGTCAACCGGGTGACTGTGGCGGAGATACCTCCGACCAGCAGTCACCAGATCAACTGTATAAGTTAGTGGAGGTGTCCACGCGATCCCGTTCCTCCATTCCATTGACTGCGGCGGTTCCCCAGTCCCTTGTCGCCGGAATGGGGAGTGGTGCATGGTACCGTCCAACACACGCCACAACTCTACAGAAAAGTAGCCGGTTCAATCCACTTAGGCAGGGACCCACGTGTATTTTAGTCGGGGGGTACCGGAACTCCACCCACGGGACATGGGTTTATCGTATTACAGGTATAAAACAAAGTCACGATATTCATGACGCACAGTTCACAGGTGATAAACAATCCAATACACATATGACATGGTAATATGCAAACAACAACTGCACTTGATGTTCATAGCAAGTGGTTATCTTGCCTCGAAGATCGACACCATTTGGCTTGGAGGATCGCGGACACGTCACGGGTTAGGGTTTCGGTTGCCGGTACCGCGGGATACACCTATACATGTGTATAAGGGTGCTGAGCCTACACACATTTTACAAAAAAAATATAAAACCTGTACTACTGGATAGAGTTTTTCGAACTATGAATTTATAATTTGAAAAGCTCAACGGAGCTGCCGATCAAAAGTTATAGCTGGGCGACGGATTGCTACCTGCTGCTCACTCAAAAAAAAACAGAACGGGCTGATTCAGAGCTGGGCTGGACTGGTCGCGTACTCCCGAATAATACGCTTTCTCTGCAAGGAAACGAAGTAACCTGAGGAAAAAAAAGAGTATGCTTTCAGCTAGCCCAATCTGAATGTTTGGGAGCTTCTTCTAGCTCACGTACACACGGGCAGCTGCTCGGGAGAGGCCGACGCGTCGACGACCGCCGGGACGGCCGGGCCGCCGGCCGACGGAGTGGGCGGGCGCGCTGCTCCCTACGCCTAGGGATGGCTTCGGGCCGAGGAAGGAGAGGTGCGGCTGCGTCGCCGTCGAGCTGGCCCGGCTCGGCCAGCACGGCCATCGCTGGAAGTCGATGCGGGGTCGTCGGTACGCTCCTGGGCTCCGCTCGACAACGACGCGGGCAGCCGTGCGCTGCATCATCGCGACGGTCGGGGAGGGCTAGGGCCAGGGGGCGGCGGAGGTCGCCACCGTTGTTAGCGTCCACTCAGATTTAGCCCAGCACTCAGCCAGACGTTTATATGCACACAAACCAATACAATTGAGAGCCCATCCATCCCAAACAGCCCGGACTGAAGGGAGGAGGAATCTCTCCCTTATAAGCTGGGTGTGGCCTTCTCCACTAGGCGAGGTGGGACTAAAATGAGTAGCTTTTCACTAGCCTACAGAGGGGTCCTCACATCCCATCCCCCTAGGAAGCCCCCCAGGCGGGCATGGCGATGCTGGCTCTGATACCAAATGTTAGCGTCCACTCAGATTTAGCCCAACACTCAGCCTAATTTCAGACGTTTATGCGCACACAACCCAACCACAAGTGAGATCCATTCCATCCCAAAAGCCAGCATCGCCATGCCCGCCTGGGGCTGCTTCCTAGGGGGATGGGATGTGAGGACCCCTCTGTAGGCGGTGGAAAGCTGCTCAGTTAGTCCCACCTCGTCTAGTGGAGGAGGCCACACCCAGCTTATATGGGAGAGATTCTCTCCTCCCTCAGTCCGTACTTTTGGGATGGTATGGGCTCTCAGTTGTAGTTAGGCCGTGTGCGAATAAAACGTCTGAAACTAGGCTGAGTGCTGAGCTAAATCTGCGTTGGACGCTAACAGCCATGGTCGACGCAGGTGTCGGCCATGGCGTGTCCCTCGGGTGGCCAAGGAGTTGGCGATGGGACGGGCTGGAGGCCGCGGCGAGGTTGCCGTCTCCACTGCATCTGAGAAAGGTGCGGGCGGGGCCCGTCGACCGTCCACGGTCCTCAACTTTGCGAGCACGAATGGGAAGTATGTCCGAACGAGCGACGGGCGTCGACGCCGACGGGGTCGGGTGCCCGAGAGCACGCGGCGACGGCGGGGACGGGAGTGTCATGTTCTGCGTGTCCGCGAGGAGGGTTAGGGAGTGGAGGAGGCTGAGGGGAGTGTGTGGGCACGGGTGGGGGAGCTCGAGCTGCTCTCTTATATAGGCAGGGGACAAGGAGAGGGGCAACGACACATCGATGCTTGCTCCAAGAAATAATAAAAGGAGGGGATAAGAATGGGAGCTGGATAGGGAGGCCGAGCTGGACGAGCAGTACTCCACAGGAAAGTTACTGTGCAGCGGGTTATGCACGGTTTAGGCAGGCAGGTTTAGGTCAAGCCAAAGCGTGCGTTCGAGACGTCTAGAGCGCGACGCGAGCGTCATCGTCGCGTTCCCGTTGACGAGGGCAACACAACAAAACAGAGAACACGCAAAGGAGACAACCTTTGTTGTACAAAATTTGCCGAAAAGCTAGGGCACACCAGGTGCTCGATGAATTGACCAAGGCCTTGCACATGTCAAAAAAATGTCCAAAATTCACAGCAGGTTAGAATGGATGTAGATTGTATGTCTGTGGAGTTTGAGCTCATACCTTCCCCCTTAAAAAGAATCTCGTCCCGAGATTCGGGGACTTATAGATATTCCCGGAGTTATACAAGATATTTCTTGTATGGTTTAATATACCCCTATATTTAAAAACCTTTTGCGAAAACTTTTCTACAACTACTAGAGTTGGAATCACATAGAAAGATCAACACTCAACTGGATTTTTCATAAAACCAGGTATTTTCAAAGCTCGATATTTTTATCGCACTTAATGCATTCTAGGGATGGCATGGCAGGGGCTCACGCAATCATTCAACATAGGATCTTCCACTATGGTTATATAAAAATAATTAAACCTAAGTTTTGTTGTTCAACCAACACATGTATAGCAAGATCAACAAGATCTACACATGAATCATCAAGTGAGCGGGGCACCGTGGGTACAGTGTCTCCTCAAATACATCCACTTAAGGGTTAAAGTCATGCAACACACCAAAATATTTTTCCTACTAGAAAATAATATCCCATTCAAATGTTGTGTTAATTTTACAGGTGGGCATATGTGTCTTGGTTCACATACACGTCATGTTTTAAGTGTTCTGTCATTTGTTCAAAACTTTTAAAAGGAAGAAAGGGCATGGTGTTTTGTCGCACGTCAACCAAAGTAGTTAACAAGCGAACAAATAACATCATGTTTTTTTACACGGAGTTGAAATAACAAGTCCCATAACAGTTGCCAAGCTAACATGCGATACAAGCAAACACAGAAGAACAAACAACCTCACAAACTCTCACCTACAAACTTAGGACTCCTCACTTGGTGGGGACTTGGTCTGGGCTTCATTCACTTTGCTGCCTTCAGGAGCTTGCATGTTTGGTCCTAAGCAAAGCTTGGTATCCATTGGGCTCCTCGCCACCACGGCTAGAGTCTCAGGGATGCCTTCTAGCACAACGCCAAAGCTGCGAAGGGGTTGGAGGTCGTGGGTTGCGGCTGGTCCTGGATGAAAGATATCGAGTCCAAACTTCAGAGCTTCCATTGATGGGGGTGGCCTCTGGAGTTTAATTGTTACTGGTCCTTGCGGAGCTGGGTTGTTGTCTGTTGGCTGCGGGACTCGGCCAGGGGCTTGCCTATTGGAATGGCATTCCTCCAAGTGGTAGACAAGGATGATCTCCAAGGCGGTGGTAGGCTACGAGATGTGACAAGGTTGAGTTGAGCATCACTTCGATGCTTACCATGGGATGGCTGGGGCTTGCAAGGGATCTTGGCGGGCAAGAGCGAGACGCAGGAGGTTCCATCGTGGCTTCAAAGTACCACAGACGAGCGAGACATTTCCAAGCTGCAACTTGGAGTGCCATCTCAGGGGAATCCACGAAGTGGATTTGACTCACATACGACATCATGTTCCTAAGGCACTTGTGGCGACATAAACATCGGCATGATACTCGCTCATGCAGGAGGAGAGGTTAGACCGATATACATGGTACACTGGGCGAGAAACACAACCAATAATATCGCGAGCCGCTTCCCACAGCAGAGGTGGAAAACCGGGACTAAACTCAGCGGTGGTCTAGAAAACAAGGGTAGGTGCCATCTACAAACTCAAGCTAAGGTTCTTGGGAGAGAGGAGAGCGCCAGATTCCTAAGCGGGATCTGCTTCAAGAGAGTTTGGTTGCAAGGTATAGCAAGCGAGGGTGGAATTTTATAGGTAGCTAGGACTTGGGTTTCGTACTACTAGGAAGTGTAGATTTCTTCTCAAGGAAGAAACCGACGAGCTGGGACAAGTTCTGCTGCAGCATACTATTGACTGACATGAGCCATGCCGGTTGGGCGGAGATGGGTTAAATCTATCGGGTCATTCTTGGGCAAAAGTAAGGGTGAACTTTCCATGCTAGGGTAGTCTACAGCCAGCCTGGTGCTCTGATACCATGCTTTGTGGCACCCCCTCTGACACATGTCTCCAGAGAGGCGGTCGCCCGTGCGCCAGCCCAGGATATCTGGATGCACATTACGACATTGCAACATAGTGGAAATCATTACACAATAAGGCCCGAGGGGCTACAAATGGTTTACATGGCCATCAAGGCATGACAAATTATCACAACCAAGCGTGGCACGGGACAGAGTTTAACTGGCAGGGAAGACATAGATACGACAATGGTTTGGAGCGACTCCATTCCACAGGCATCTGGCTGGACTACTAATCCTAACATGCTCTTGCTCCATCACCTTGCTATGGTAGTAGATAAATCCTCTCAACGACTGGCCACATGAAAAGCCAGTTTGAGTACAATGACCTAGGGCACACCAGGTGCTCGATGAATTGATCAAGGCCTTGCACATCTAAAAAAATCCCCAATATTCACAGCAGGTTAGAATGGATGTAGATTGTGTCTCTGTGGAGTTTGAGCTCAATTGGGCACTTGAAAGTTGGTTAGATAATTTGGTGTCCAAAAATGCCCTAATGGCATTGGTATGCCAAGTGCACTTACTCAAATGATCTTGATATGATATTGTGGATACGGGGTTATATATGGGAGGTTGTTAATTTGGCAAAGTACCAATGTCAAATGATTTTGTAGCTAGGGGTTGCTTTGGAAATTGCAAATAGGCATGAAAACGGCATTACAAATGAAGTATCTCAAATATTGCTCAAATGAGGTTGGGCCAATGGAGTGAAATGTTCAGGAGGTGGATTTATGCATCTCCCCGAAATTTAGAATTTTTGGATGAGTGGAAGGTGTCTGGATAATTTCTGGATTGAAAATGACATAATAGAGAATATGGTTCAACTTGGAAATATTGCATGGGACTATGAAATATTTTTCATGGGCGTGATTTATATGCATGAGGGAACCATGTGGTGGCTTGGTGGAATTTATTTCAAGCTACAATTGTGGTGGTGGCTTTGGTAGGATAGATGGGAGGGGTTCTGGAATCTCCAAATGGAACCAATGTTTGACAGACAAAACAATGGCATGGAAATATGGTGGAGGTTGACAAAGATCGAGGATTATTGGGAAATTTTCTAAGATCAGGGAAACCAAAGTCAAATCAAAGACCAACAGGTTTGAAGAAAACATTTGGAAATTAGAAAAAGTTTTTCAGGTGTGAGAAAACACCACTAAAATTAGGGACAAATTTTTGGGGTGTTACATCAACCTATAGGTGTGTATGCAAGATGGTCAAGTCAAGCTCCTTGAATCCACGATATTTAGCTCATTCCTCAAATAAGTGAATCTTGCTTCATCAAGTGGCTTCGTGAAAATATTGGCAAGTTGGTCTTTGGTTGGCACATAGGTTAGCTCAATATCTCCACTGGAACATGATCTCTAATGAAGTGATGACGAATCTCAAGACGTTTCATTCTTGAATGTTGCACCGGGTTGTAAGTAATCTTGATAGCACTTTCATTGTCACAAAAGAGGCACTTTGTCACAATTGACACCGTATTCCTTTAAAGTTTTACTCATCCATAACAATTGAGTGCATCCACTAGCGTCCGCCACATACTCGGCTTCAGCGGTGGAGAGAGATATACAATTTTGCTTCTTAGAAGACCAACTCAACAAGGACCTACCAAGAAATTGGCATGCCCCGGAAGTTGATTTCCTATCATCTTGATCACCGGCCCAATCCGAGTCCGTCTCACAAAGAGTGAAAGAAGAATCCTTTGGGTACCACAAACCAAACCTTGGGGTGTGAACCAAATACCGAAGGATTCTCTTGACCGCCAACATGTGGCTTTCCTTAGGATCGGATTAATACCTTGCACACACACCTACACTCAACACAATATCGGGTCTAGATGCACAAAGATTAAGCAATGAACCAATCATGGAGCGGTATAGCTTTTGATCCACATATATACCCTTAGGGTTAAGTTGTAGATGGCATTAAGTATCCATTGGAGTCTTCTTATCCTTAGCATCTCCCATATTGAATCTCTTGAGCATGTCTTGAATATACTTAGCTTGGCAAATAAAAGTCCCTCCTCTCAATTGCTTGATCTCAAATCCAATCAACTCGCCCATCATGGACATCTCAAACCTATCGGTCATAAGCTTTGAAAATTCATCATTAAAAGCTTTGTTAGACGAGCCAAAGATAATATCATCAGCATATAGTTGGCAAACAAAAAGCTCCCCGTTAACCCTCTTAGTAAAATGTAGCACCCTCACTTTGAAAAGCAAGAATACAACGTGAATATGCTAGGCCCTTGATCGAGTATGGCTAGCATTCACCAACAGGATGTAATATCATGCATAAATGTTAAACGGTATTACATCGCAAGTACAAATGATCCAGAAATAAAGTACTTTAGTACAACTTCGCATAGCCGAAGCTAGCTTTAAACAAATAAAAGTTTACACTATTATTCAGAGTTCAAGCAGCATAAATAAATAACATTGAGCTCCATCATCTTCATGCAATAGCCCCTGGTTTGGAACCCTAAAATATGGGCCAAATTTTCACTTTTTTGCTTTGCATTGCATCATGGCATACATGTTTAAGTTGCCAAATTAAAAATTGCAAACAATGGAAAACATTAAAAGGGAACAGACACCTTCCCAAATTCCCAACCCAAATACAATTGTTCAAATTGACAAAACAGAACATTCTTGAGCTTCCATATTTGTCCAGGAAGTTCCAAGAGTACAAAATAAGATTTTGCTTTGTGCTTTCATGAGGCACAAAAATGATAGTTGGAATTGATCAAAATTGCATTATGAAACTCTATGAACAATTGTTGCTCAAAACTTTTTATTTGCAACCCAATTTTTGTGGAGCCTCTGGATGATATTGAGAGCCCACATGAATTTTTGCAGATTTTATAAAAAGGTTTAAAGGCCTCAATTAAAATGAGGACTTCAAATAATTGCAAATCACTTTGAATTTTGAAACCACATTAAACATTTCAAAAATTCAAAATAAAAATATGGTGAGCTTCATTATGTTACTAGGAGCCACCATGAATATTTTTGGAATTTCTGAACATGTATGAAGGCCTCAAATAAATTGTTAAGGACTGCTGTTTTCAAATTTTAAAAAAAAAACAGAAAAGAAATGAACCGAGGGGGTTTTCGCAAAAACGTCATCTTCCTGTCGCCACAGTGCGTGGCGCTGGCGCCATGCCGTCGCCGTGGCTGCCCCTGCCGCTCCCTTGGTGCGGCCCCCCTCCCCCTGGACCGATAAGTGGAGCCGCCGCGATGCTTTCCCTCTCTCCCCCAGCTCTCTCTGCTCCCGCGCGAAACCCTAACCCTAACTGCCCGCCGCCGCCATTCTTACGCCTCCGGCCACCGCACCTTGCCGTCGCCTCCGGCCACCCGGAGCTATCCAGCACCGCCACGAGCTCCTCCTCGACCTCCTCCTTCTGCTTGACCAGGTGCTGCGGGTCGGGAGGCGCTGGACCGACGGAATCGACCGAGTTTTCCCCGCCTCCGCCGCCGCGTCGAACACCACCGCGTCGCCGCCTGACCTCCCCCGCCGTCTCCGACCAGGCCACGTACTCGTGGTGAGCTTGCGCCCCTCCTGGCCTTCTTCTCCCTCCTTCCCTCGCTCTCTACCGCCCCCCCCCACTAGCGCCACCGGCGCCTCCGCTAGACCTGGTCGCCGGCACAACTCCGGCGACCATATGGTCTTCTCCCGCCGCCCCTCGACTCGCCTCTCCCTCCTCTAGCGTCTAGTGCCCTTTCCCGCGCCCAATTCCTGCCAGAGTCGACGATTCATGATCAACCCGGGCCACAGTTCTTCGGTGACATCAGCATGATGTCAGAGTTCATCTGTTTTTAAGATTTCAGAAATTATCAGAAATTGGAAAATGCAATATCTTTATTTGGTAGATCAGAAAAATGCACATAAGGTATCAGAAAGTTTGTAATTTCACAACCTATCCAATATGTCACTCTCACATGCAGGTGAATTGTAAAATTTGAAATCAAATGTGAAATACAAAATCACCTATTAATTATTCAAATTTTTGGAAATTCATACCTAGAGTTTTATAGTTCAGAAAAAATGCAATAATATGTTAAATTGCTCAAATAAATAAACTCTACATGTTAGTGCCATTAGTTGGATTTTTTGTTAAACTTAAATTGCCTGTTTTAATTAAATTAAATAAATGGCAGAATATAAATGGAATTTATAAAATCCATAACTTTAGTTTTATTGATCCAAAAATTATGGTTAAGCCCTCAAAATGTTCAGGAAAACAACATCTAAATGTTAGTTCCATTTCCATGCTTTAATGAACATTTAAATTGCTGTTTAATTAAAATTATTAAAATGGCAGATTTAAATTCCAATTTTAGATAATTCATAACTTGAGTTTTGCTTATTCAAAAATTATGTTTTAATAGCTCAAATTGTTCAGCAAGCAATGATCTACAAGTTTATGTCATTTATGAAATTTAAGATTTATTATTGGTGCTGTTATTAAAAATACATAAAATGGCAGAATTAAATCATTTGTTAAAAATAACATAACTTGATGAATATTAATTCAAAATTGCAAATGATATATCAAATTGATCAGCAACTCAAATGCTATCTATACATGTTAAATTCACAGCATGCTAATAACTTTTCCTTTGATTTCATTTTCGAATTGGTTAAAATGATTTAAATTGCATAACCGTTTAAATCACCATTTAATCATCGTTAATCGGAAAATTGCAAACGAAGTACCAAATTGATCAGTGGACCAATACCTATCTAATAATGTCAATATCATGCATGTAGACCTCATATTTCAGTACTGGACATGTTGAGTAATTAATTAATTCACTAAGTTAAATATGGAGTTTTGACCCGTTAATTGCTATATTTAATTTAGGGGTTCCATTAACTTGTGGGACATGCCCAATATGATTTCAGTGCATAAATTGACCATCTCATCATGATTGTGCATTGCACCTTGTATTCGTGTTATTTATTTCGTTTCCTGTTATTGTTGTGTTTCGTTAGATTCAGGAGTCGAGGTTCCACCACAATACCTCGACGATCAACGCGCCCAGTACTATCAGCAAGGCAAGAGCTAACCTAACCTTCTTGGCATCTAGCATCCCTTGTTTTACAAACTTATTTTTTCCACCATAATATTGCATGCGATTCAAATGTCTCTTTTGATCAAGATGTAGAGTATCCTATGAATGCATGTTTATCCCCTGAACCATCACATGCTTCCCCTCCTATAAACCCTAGGTTTGATGTGTTGGCCGGAGACAAAGATATATTTGTTGTTTTATATGCTTAGCTATGCTTAGCCATGCTAGTCAAAAAAATATTTTGTCCGGTGATTTAATTCCATTATTACGAAT
>QRDG01000451.1:1012664-1151065 GCA_012064385.1 Puccinellia tenuiflora | reverse complement strand
GCACGTCCACCGCGTGAACATCTACGACTACGAGCCCAGGGACCTGGCGGCCGCGTACGCCCCCGTGCCCAAGGCGGGGAGAAGCGACGACCGCTTCTTCTTCACGCCGTGCAAGCGGCAGAACGGGAGCGCCATCCGGAGCGTGCGCGGAGCCGGCGCCGGCAAGTGGACGATTCAGAAGACCGTTCACATCAAGGACGACGCGGGCGTGAAGGTGGGCGAGAAGAAGTCCCTGTACTTCAAGAAGGACGACGAGCCGACGGGCTGGCTCATGGAGGAGTACCGCTGCTGCCTGGAAGAAGCCGTCGTCGACGGCGACGTGGAGATGGTGCTGTGCAGGATCTACCTGTCCCCGAATGCCAGCGCGGAGACCCGCCAGGAATCTGCCGCCTATCTACGTCCGCGACAGGAGCACACGAGCATGCGATCACAGAAAAGGCCAGCAGCGGTTGCCGCCGATCAGCATTGCCCCAAACGTGCACGAGGAGTTTCCGGGCATTCCCCTCCGGTAGCAGAAGCTGACGAAGACATCGATCAGTTCACATGCGCCATGGATGAGCTTCTTGATTGTTTCGGGGCACGAAAGGAGGAAGAAACTCAACGGGTGCTAGACGAGATTCTTGGCCGGACAGAACCAGAGCAGCAGGCCGTCTGGACGATTGACCAGGAGTCCTCCATTGCGGCAGAAGAAGAAAAATGTTCCTGGGCGCTCTTGGGGAGGTACAAGCAACTCCACGTCTACCAGGAGTTCATTTCCTACACGTTCAACCTAGAGGGATGTGGTTCCGATGTGGAATTTTTTACACCAAATTCGTTGTAGCTTACACAGCTGCACTAGATATCCTAGCATGAAATTCTTTGAATCGACTGGTGATCCATATACAATGTACTGTCCGGTCAATTTGCTTCAATTAGTTATGCAACTACAATCGCCGTTCTTGGTCCTGCATGTGTTGTTCTGAAATCTTGCGAGCTTGCAGCTAAAACTGCGCGCAGTTCCCCACCAGTTCTTAACTTTTTGCTTTCTTTGTGGATCATCTCCTGTTTTCTGGGTTTGAACTCCAAAGATTAATTCTGAACCTAAGCATATATATAGATATGATGCCGGTTTTGGTTCTGAACAATTGCAGGTCGATGTAGCCAAGTCCTCAGGAAATTAATTCTGATCCTATTCATAATGTCGCCGGTTTCGGTCTTGACTATCTGCAGAGCACAGCATGTTCTTTCTATTTTGCTGGTACTTACGAAGTTCCTGTATTTTATAATTTGCCCGTAATTAGGCAGGGCGAAAACCAGATAAATGAAAGTAACCAATTGCACACATTCAGAACTGTAAGGGTGAAGGAGTCCTTGCACACATTCAGAGCTTTAGCTTTGGTGCTGCGGACAGTTGCATGATAGGATTCCTCAGGTTCTTGCCCGTGGATAGATTCTTAATGGTCTCTCTCTGTGACCGATAAAAATAAGCAAGTGCCACTCTTCCTTCCCGACATTCGCTCCCAACCTTGGAATCTCAAAACCATTTTTTGTGTGGCGAAGATGACGAAACCCACCTCCAAACTTTGCTCCGTGCATGTGTGTACGTGCAGTGGGTGCGTGCTCTTCCTGCATGTCTGTCCCTGCCTCTCCTCCCTCGGAGCGGCCAGCGCGCATTCCCCGCAGCCATGGGCCAATGCTGCACCACCGGAGCCGGGCAGGCTGCCGCCGCCGACGCGGCGGCCGAGGCGGACCCGCCGGCGCCACCAAAGACGCCGCGGGGGGACAACACGTCGACCAACGACGCCCCGGCCGCCTCTCCTGCCACCAATGCGGCTCCCAATGCCACTGCCAATGCCAAGGCGTCGTCGCCGGTCCCCGTGGGGGAGGTGCTGGGGCGGCCCATGGAGGACGTGCGCGCGACCTACACCCTCGGCGAGGAGCTCGGGCGCGGCCAGTTCGGCGTGACCTTCCTGTGCACCCACATCGCGACGGGGGAGAAGCTGGCGTGCAAGACGATCGCCAAGCGGAAGCTGTCCGGGAAGGAGGACGTGGAGGACGTCCGCCGCGAGGTGGAGATCATGTACCACCTCTCCGGGCAGCCCAACATCGTGGACCTCCGCGGCGCCTACGAGGACAAGCACAACGTGCACCTCGTCATGGAGCTCTGCGCCGGCGGGGAGCTCTTCGACCGTATCATCGCCAAGGGCCACTACACGGAGCGCGCCGCGGCGTCGCTGCTCCGCTCCGTCGTCGGGACCGTGCAGACATTCCACTCCATGGGGGTGATGCACCGGGACCTCAAGCCGGAGAACTTCCTCATGCTCAACAGGGACGAGTCGTCGCCGATCAAGGCCACCGACTTCGGCCTCTCCGTCTTCTTCAAGGAAGGCGAGGTGTTCAAGGACATCGTCGGCAGCGCCTACTACATCGCGCCGGAGGTGCTCAAGCGCAAGTACGGGGCCGAGGCTGACGTCTGGAGCATGGGCGTCATGCTCTACATCTTCCTCTCCGGCGTCCCTCCATTCTGGGCAGAGAACGAGAACGCCATCTTCACCGCCATCCTCCGCGGCGAGGTCGACTTCATCAGCGATCCCTGGCCCAACATCTCCGATGGAGCAAAGGATCTCGTCAGGAAGATGCTCCATATCAATCCCAAGGAGAGGCTTACTGCCATCCAAGTGCTCAGTAAGCTCTCAAAATCTGCTTTATTTCTCCTGTCAAATACTCTGATTTCTGTGACATCTTCACCGTATCCTGAAAATTATTTGAGCTTCAGATCACCCGTGGATTAAGGAAGATGGAGACGCGCCCGACACGCCGCTTGACAACGTCGTTCTCGACAGGATGAAGCAATTCAGGGCCATGAACCAGTTCAAGAAAGCCGCACTGAGGGTAGGCACATGAATCCATCTGCTTCATAATCATCACTACTGAAATTGAACAGCAGTGCATAAGTCTGATAATTTTGCTGCAGGTCATAGCCGGGTGCCTGTCAGAGGAGGAGATCAAGGGGCTCAAGGAGATGTTCAAGAGCATTGACAAGGACAATAGCGGCACGATCACACTAGAAGAGCTTAAGAACGGGCTGGCCAAGCAGGGCACCAAGCTTTCAGACAATGAAATTCAGCAGCTGATGGAAGCTGTGAGTATTAATTCAGATGACACAATCAACACATTCCACATGATTACAAATTATTCTCTCGTTTGATTTTCAGGCCGATGCCGACGGCAATGGATTGATCGACTACGAGGAGTTCGTCACCGCGACGGTGCACATGAACAGAATGGACAGGGAGGAGCACCTCTACACCGCATTCCAGTACTTTGATAAGGACAACAGTGGGTAAGTTGAGAACCAGCAATTGATGATCAGTGCATCTCAGGAACCTGGATTCTTGGTATTCGGAGACTCTAGTGCGTTGCATTGCACACATGTTTAATATGTTTATCTTGCAGGTACATCACAAAAGAAGAGCTGGAGCAAGCCTTGCAGGAGCAAAAACTGTACGACGCCGAGGAGTTCAAGGATGTCATCTCTGATGCTGATGCCGACAATGTAAGGAAGAAAAACTTTGTAGATTCAGTGCATACAGTAACTAATATGCAATGGACACATCACATCTGCATTCTACTGAGAAAAAACATACATTCAATGGATGAGAAATGCATTGAAATAAACTGAAATTTTCTTGACTAACGATGTAGGATGGGAGGATAGATTATTCAGAGTTTGTGGCGATGATGAGGAAAGGAACAGGCGGCGCGGAGCCATCGAACCCGAAGAAGAGGCGAGACTTAGTCATAGAGTGAATCATTACAACGGTGTGTATACAAACAGGGATGTAACTGTAATGTACATTGTGTTTCTTTTTATCAATCCACATGAATTTTGAAAGATACATACAGAAAGCAGTTCAATTCAGATAGGATTCAGGAAAATATTTTTAGCATCTTACCGAAGCATCATCACGTAAGATGCTAACAATACCCTATTTCGAGTGTGTTCCAAATAGGGTATTGTTAGCATCTTACGTGATGATGCTTCGGTAAGCAAGCTTCTGCTGCTTATCCAGTGTTGACAAGATGGAAGAAGATCAAAAGGTTACGTGCAAAAAGTAGGATTTATCTCCTTTGAGACAAACCTAACCTGTATTAAAGGCCTGAACCATTTTTTTTTCAACTAGATGGTTCGATTTAACCATTAAAGACCTGAAGTGCATAGATGATTCAATTTATTTTTTATCCCTAGCATTTGAGAAAGACCAATAAAGTTACATGCAGGAAATTTAAAACGGTTTTGCTAATTCTCAGTCGACACCTAAACCGCTGGATTTGTGTCATGATTCGTGATATGTTGTTAGTTGCACGTCGGTTGCGACAAAGGATTTCCAGTTGTACATGGGTTACACGTCAGTTGCAACTGAGATTTTTTCAGTTACACTTACACATGAGTTATATGTAGTTTGTAACTGAGTTTTGGTGACGCCATCTGACTGAAAACCGGTCGCTCGCAATTTAAAAGTAGAAGATAAAAAATTTAAAAGGTAGTAGGCTACTCCTTGTGGTAAAAGGCTCACAATGCAAGAATATGTCTCTCAGCTAATTTGCCTCGCAGATCTGCTACATACTTTTGCTGAATCAAATAGTCTAATGGTAAGCTATAAAAAGTGAATCAAACCGCTTGGACAATCCGGAGGGAAAGAAATAATCGTGTCATAAAAAAAACTTCAAACGTAGGAAGTAACTCTTATGAAAAATTAGGGAGAAAGCTAAGCTATACACTATGTAAAGAAGAGATTGTTTCCTGCTAGATGGAACCTAGGGTTCTAGGGGTTCTAGTTTTATTTTTATCCTTTTTAGTTTTACTTTTGTCGTTGGTCGTTGTCATTCAAATTTATCATCTTTCTTTATCCCTTGTTGTAATACTTTGGCTTTTCTTTAGGCTTGTTATTTCTTCTTAATATATCACATGCAGTTCTCATGCATGTTTTGAGAAACAAATTCTAGGTCAATCAACATGGAGGAGCCAAAATTTGAGCATTTTAGCAGGACTCCTAGTTACAAAAAAAGTCTCTCTCTTTCATGTATATTAGTTTACCTTTAGGACCAACAAAGCCTTCTTTGGAATACTTCCTCCCCATAGTGCAAAGGATTGGAAGAAAACTGTCAGGAATTGCAAATTTCATAATTTATGGAGGCAACCTTCAAACAATCAAATCAGTTATATCATCTATGCCAATCTTTTTTAATGAAAATATGCCAATATTTTCATGTTTTCGTTGGATACTCCAGTTACACATTGTCAAATACATGAGGCGCTATCTTTGAAGAAATAATCACATCCAAGAAAGGAGCCTTGCGTTGGTTGCCTCGACAATAGTTTGGAGACATAAAAAAGAGGGTGACATCATTTAGATGCATTTCAACATATAAAATAATGCCTTTTTCTCTCAAATTGCTAATCTGATTGACAAACTGTTTTTCCGGTGGCTTAGTCGCAATGAGATATACGAAACTAGATCCCATGTTGTCATGTTTTGACGATT
Organism: Puccinellia tenuiflora; assembly: GCA_012064385.1. NCBI lineage: Eukaryota > Viridiplantae > Streptophyta > Magnoliopsida > Poales > Poaceae > Puccinellia > Puccinellia tenuiflora. The sequence continues at coordinate 1,145,540 of QRDG01000451.1, read as the reverse complement.
TTATTTTTTGTCGGTGGTTATAAGATTATTACCACTAACTTACCAAATTATAATATCGTGGTTACCAGGTTAACAAATCATATATCAGATTATAATAACTCGATTAGAAGGTTTTATGCAGACCATTATTCACTGATTAAGGCTGCATGATACTACTTTGTGTGGAACAATACCATCTCTTAGGTGTTGAAAATGTGTGAACACTTGCTCTCTAGCTATGCATATCATTGTAAATATCGAAAAACATATATAAAATTATACGATAACCATGTAAAATTACCATGGTAATTGTGCGTTGTTAATATGGCAATCAAAGTGTTGTAATCCGGTTATTGGTGCGACGGAAAAAAAATCATCGCACCTTCTATGTAGCTATGTTGCAATGTCTAAAAACATGCAATGTACAATTATCATGATAGCTGTTTGATATTAATCAGATAGCAATATTACTGTAATCTAGTAACTGGTGTGAAAAATAAACTTCGTTGAAACCTGTTACATAAGATCTAGTTTTGAAGGTCTCGTCGATACGAATATAGCCGTGTAAAAAATCACTAATCGGAATAATGTTTTAGAAGATAAATCATTTTAAATTTTTAAAATTTATAATTAACGTGATAATGTCGCTTGAGTACTACATGCATATATGTACTCTCCACTATAGGGAAATCACATACAAACCACCCGCAATAGTGGCAAAGTGTGAGTGTTACGCTTCTCCATAGCTTTTTGCAAGAAAAGGGATTAAGAATTTTAAACCTGGAAGTACAAAACAAGGCTCCTTTTCTTAAAAACCAACACAAGTTTTTTAACAGGTAGGACATCCCATGGGTGACGGAAAAAATCATCGCACCTTCTATGTAGCTATGTTGCAATGTCTAAAAACATACAATGTACAACTATCATGATAGGTGTTTGATATTAATCAGATAGAAATATTACTGTAATCTAGTAACTGGTGTGAAAATTAAACTTCGTCGAAACCTGTTACACAATATCTAGTTTTGAAGATCTCGTCGATACGAATATAGCCGTGTAAAAAAAAATCACTAATCGGAATAATGTTTTACAAGATAAATTATTTTAAATTTTTGAAATTTATAATTAACGTGATAATATCGCCTGAGTACTACATGCATATATGTACTCTCCGCTATAGGGAAATCACATACAAACCACCCGCAATAGTGGCAAAGTGTGAGTGTTACGCTTCTCCATAGCTTTTTGCAAGAAAAGGGATTAAGAATTTTAAACCTGGAAGTACAAAACAAGGCTCCTTTTCTTAAAAACCAACACAAGTTTTTTTACAGGTAGGACATCCCATGGGTGAACCTGGTTTAGTACACCTATTACGTTAATGGCACACTTTTTCTGTCCGCCACCTTGAAGGCTCCTTTTGGTCGAAAACAAATATACATGTAAGATCTTGGAATCCATGTCAAGATGTAACCTTTGTGATGGAAAATCAATCTACTTCGGGATATATCTTCATCATGATGGTTGCATGGACCAAAAATTCTCCCACTTTGTCTCTTTTGCGTTAAATAGAAGTTAGTTACTGCTCACCTGGTGCTTCAAGATGAATACGTGGACGATTTATTTCATTCAGCAGTCTGACCAACATTATCTGGAGACAAAAAATAATATGTGAACAAACAAGGATTATTATCCAAGAGTGATCCTTAGATTCCTAAAGTTACATTGGAGTAGTCAACAATTTTCATCAATCAAACCATATGGGAGCACGGTTGGTTCTCGGTTAGCACCACCTCTGGTTTCGTGATTTGGAGGAGTTTGTGTCATGGTGATGGTGGCCCTGGTGGCTCCACGCACACGTCAAGGTGGTGCACGTGTTTGTGGGCGGTTGATTTTGGTGGCGGTAGGGTGTAAGGCCATGGGTAGGTCAGAATTTGTCAGTTGGTGTATTGGTGGTTATGTGTGGTGGTGTGATGGTGTGTGGGGTGGTCTTTGGTGGGGAGGCGGCTACATCGAATGTGGTTATGTGTGGTGGTGTGATGGTGTGTGGGTGGTCTTTGGTGGGGAGGCGGCTACATCGAATGTGTGTGCCAGATTTGTGCCATGTGGGCCTAGGTCTGATGGTTGATGCTTTGTGCGTCTGTCTAGACCCGAGTTTTGTGGTCCACACTCATCATTGTCGTAGTCCAACGTATGATGCGTGGTTACTCATCCATGTGTCTCGACCTTGGAGTTTTTTTGGCCAAGAATCTTTATGGTGCATATTGGGACCTGGGTCATGAGAAATCCGTACCGGTGTGTCTGGCACCCACGCGGCTATGGCTGTGAGCGTTGCCATTCCTACCTAGAGGGCGAAGATGCTACCCCTTCTCCCTTACCCTCTAAGTGTCTCGGGAAACCTTAGAACTAGCTTGCTGGTCCGAGCAGCAAAATCATGTTGACATTAAATTCCTTCTCGAAAGTGCTACCTTGGTACTCTATGATTCATGGTCCATGAAGCGTAGTGGTGGGACAAGTTGGGAGGCCATGTGCAATGGTGGAAGGTTACCATATCGCTTTGTTGTTGACCTCCTCACTCGCTTGAGAGTCGCATCCACTTTTATTTCTTGTTTGGGCATGTTTGTACGATTTTCCGAACATTTTATTGTATTTAAAAACCTTATATGGTTATAATTGTTTTATTTATAAGGCGGGATGAAATCCTATTTCGAGGAGGGGAGAAGGAGGAAGGGGATGGGATATCGAGTTTGTGATGTTACGGCTCGCAATGTCTTAATCAGACGGCTCGTAAGGGCCGACAGTGGATCTAATTGTCCAAGCGTAGAATGACCCCTTTGTAAAGTACATATAGTATTTTGGACACATAAAAGATATACTAAATATGTAGCCTATCGTACCCGTACGGTTGTGTAGTGCTCACCAAAAAGATAAATTTTCTAAATTTATTTTGTTGCTAAACCATCAACATACTTTGAAGTTTCGGCAGAGTCCATCAACCAGTGGTTCTTGCAGGCCAAGCCGATGAGCAACACCATACTTGAGTAGCATCAATCCAGCCATTGTTATCAGCAAGCCACTTGCCCAAAACATGAGTAGTTGCACAACCTCCTCGGATGATCCTTCTTGCTCTTTAGACAACACAACTTCCTTTTCAGACTGAATGCATGTATCATGGATTCTTATATTGGTGGCCACATTGTTACTAACATCAGATTGTTGCCCAGGCCACTGATGCAGCATTAACGCAACATAGTAGGTTAGAAGCCCCGATACGCAACATGCCACCATGATAGTTGTGCAAATAGGGAGCCAAGATTCATCCATGAATGTTGCTAGGTATGAAATAGGAGCAACGACCAATGCAATTGAAGCAACAAGCACATTCTTGTATGGTTTTATCTTGTCGATGCTAATGATAGAGCTATCACGGTCAAGGTGAACACTGAACCACAAGAGCATAGGGACAACCTCCGGCACACATACGAGGAGCATGTCCTCGCCCAATGCCTCCATAGCCACTGTGTGCACCGTTACCAACAACAGTAGAAGAAAGCTCTTTTGGAGTAAATCTGATGCTGGTGTTACATCAGTGGAGGCACCGGCTGTCAGTCTTATCATCATCCGTGTCAGTACGCCTAGTGTAGAGCTCAGGAAAAGAAGGAACTGGGAGATGGAAAACCTATCGGCTGCACGGTTATCAATATGTGCCATTACGCATAGTGCACATAGTGCACAGAAGGGCATCATGACAATGAACTCAAGCTCCTCAGGTTCCTTTTTGATCTCCTCGATGTTGTTAGATTCAACATTGGTAACAATGTAGCCCATGCCTAAGTTAATGACACCCTCACCATGTTGTTTAGCTGAATAACAGAGCTCATGGAATAATGCATATATGAAGCCGATGGCAATGAGGGGAAAGATGGAGAGCCAGAGGTAGCTCAAATTGATGTCGAGCAACAAGAGATAAGATATGATCACGATAATAGCTGTATCTCTGTAGATCCGGAAGTTAGCAGGACATGTAGGGAATTTTATCCATGATTTCAATATTTGCACAGGCAATGGACCCGGGAACTCATAGATCTTCACAAACATATATAACACACAAAAAGCAACAGCTATTGCACCAGTTAACCACTTTTGATATGCTTTGTAGGCATCAGACAGAGCCCCCTGAAATAAATTATCATAACTGCAAGACACTGCAAACATTGGCAGACCTAGCGCTAGGAACGGATCGGATGTGCCTGAAGTATGTAAACAAGGAAGACATTAATTAGTACATATTTTCTCTTATGTCAATTCATGTTACAGGAAACATGAAGAGTAATACTTTTGATGATAAGTTCCTATATGTGGAAGCGATAGGACACAGAAGAGAACTATTTGTGCTTCGTATTGGTTTCAGATATATGTAAAAATAGATTCTCCAATAGGTTGTTACATTAAGATAAGATAAATGTCCTAAACCATGAACACAAAAGCTCCCAAATACCCCACCCCTCTATTTTTCCAAAGTTGATGTTTTTGGACAATGACAAAGACATATTTCTCTAGAGTGTTTGACCAACTATTCTTGGTGTAATGTATTCGTGAAATTTTATTTAACCCAATAAAATATTCCGAGAGCATGTATATATAGTGATGTGAGATAGGAAGTTAGGACAATATATAGTAGATATTAACAAATATGTTACTTCAAAAGAACTGCAACTATCAGGAGCTTGAGCAATCTAGTAGATCCCATAAAACTACTTAACTCACAAAAATTTGGGAGCTCCCGAAAAACTCTCCCAACTTCCAAAATTTTGGGATGAAATTATCCATCCCAATTCCACAGAAAATGATTTCTCATAGGTAAAAACGTTAGCACGCCGAACCTATTCGTCTTTGATGGTGAGCCATCAACCACTCCTCTCCTTCACCTCTACTGGGAGTGGAAGTCCTGGATATGCCGTCTCTCACATCTGTGTGGTGCAAATGTGGGTTGTCGTGGCCCACCGCATCTGATATCATACGACCAACCTTCATCTATTCGGCTGCACGCCATAGCCTCGATGCATCCTGCCTCTGGCCCCATCTTATACCTATGGTTGTGCATGCGATGGACAACAAGAAGCAGCGAGCAACAATAAAAAGCAAGGAGCGCACGACCGTCTTTATGAAATGGTAGCCATCTAGACTACCTCTCACCAACGCCACCGACTTCTCCTACCTAGCACAAGCCACTGCCCTTCGCCTTCCTCCCCGATTTTGGCGACCATAGTGTCGGCTATGGCGCCCACTAGCGTTTGATGGAATGTCCAAGAGGAAAAACCTATTTTTCCCTTTTGATTTTCCTGTTCAATTTCCAATCGATATTGATGCCACACAATTGTTGTATGCAATGGAAATGTTTTTGATGGCAACTAGAGTAGGTTTTGATATTTTTATGGATGTCTTAATTATACTTCTCAAATGGATAAGATGTAGACTTTTGCATGGTCATGTTCGATGGTAGAATTCACATCGGCACCATCTTGGTGGCATATGTGAATGAAAAAAAAGTTAAGGTTGCGACTCTAATAACAATATAAAAGAAAGCATGCCAATCTAACCACAGAAAAGAGGAGGATGTGACATTGTGTAATGCATGAACAAGTGTACCTCTTGATGCACCAGCTGTGACTGATCAAATAAATGACACCTTTTAGAGGTGCATTGAGGATCACTATCAGCGCAATATCTATATTCTCTCTAACTGACACAAGGTTCCCCCTCATAGTGGTGAACTACATTTACATATTCTTGTAACTGTTGGTCATGTTATTATGATAAAATTGAACGCCAATATCTAAGTGGGATTCCTATTGGGGAGCATGTAAGTACTATGATCATATTTGATCGGTAGTGCGGATGTATTGTTACAATTGAGATGTTAAAAACAAATAGGAATAGTAATAAGGAAAAAGGATTCACTTTGTTGCATTTTTTTTGCTTTTCTCACAGGAAATGAGAGGCTACACAAGGGACAACACGATTGAGCATGTCCAATCTTGTGTAAAGCTTGATGTTGAGGATATCAGTCGAAGTACCAATCTCGGCAGTGCCAACACAAAGAGGCCTACATAGGAAAGGTAGAGAAGGAGAGGCCGAGGAGAGGAGCCGAGGGTGGAGTGTACAAGGAAGAACATCAATACATGATCTACGCAAGAAAGGATGAGCGGATGAATTATAGGACGAAAGAAAAGGCAACAAGGTGGAAGGAGCTCAAGGAGATGTTGTATGAGAGAATGACGAACAATCCAACCATGGTGAGGCACATGAGGGAGATTGTGGAATGCAAGGCAAAGATATAGCAGCATAACTTACTCTTGAGGAGGAGATCATGAGTTCAAGGCAGATAAATAAATGAAAAAATAATGTTCGAAAGACAAGTTCCATATTCATGGACGCAAGTGGGATGGATAAAAGGCAAGAGCTTACCGGGGGAATAATGTTCAATTGTTTTTGACTTTGAATCAAAAAATCATGGATTTGAAATGTTATTGAATAGTTTGTGTTCAAAGTATCAATGTTTTGAATTAATATGATGTCAAAGCATAATAGTTTTTATATGCACACTAGGTGATGAGTATCAGAACTTTTTATTGGGTATAAGTCTTTATGAATCTGCACAATAGGGGTACCTCGTCTGTATCGGGGTGTACTTTTATAGTTGGTAGAAAATTTCGTAGCGGTGTACATTGTGTTTGTGGTGAATTTTTTTTTTGTTACCTAGCCGTTGGTATGGATGATGCACGAAGGGGCCTCTATTTATGTGAAATTGGCGTTTTGTACAAAATGAAGGAAGCTGACATGAGATAATGTAGTGAATGCAATTGTTTTCTCGAGCGCACCTCCGCTTTATCCGACGGTGAGCGCTTGTCCCCTCTTGTAGCAGTATTTTATATAAAGAGCTAAATACAACCATAGTCCCAATAGTTGTTCACAATGTACAAACTAGTCCCACTACTTGTAAAATGGGGTTATGTGGTCCCAATAGTTGTTTATGATGTGCAAAACTAGTCCCAAACAGTCTGGTGGCGACATGTGGCGTTTTTTTTTCCAAAAAGCCCCTTATACATTTTTTATATAGTACTCCCTCCGTTCCACAATATAAGATGTTTTAGATGTTACACATGTTGTCTAGATTCGGACTAAAAGAATGGAAAGTGGGTGAACACATACACTAAAACATGTCTAGATACATGTACTACAAATATAAATGTGGAAAAGGTCTAAAACATCTTATATTATGGAACGGAGGGAGTACATATGTACTGCTACTGCCTAGCGTTATGGTCCCACCTGTCAGGTGAGCAGAGATAGTTAAAATTAAATGGGCGGGCCTCCGCTTTATCCGACGGTGAGCGCTTGTCCCCTCTTGTAGCAGTATTTTATATAAAGAGCTAAATACAACCATATTCCCAATAGTTATTCACAATGTACAAACTAGTCCCACTAGTTGTAAAATGGGGTTACGTGGTAACAATAGTTGTTTATGATGTGCCAAACTAGTCCCAAACAGTCTGGTGGCGACACGTGGCATTTCTTTTTTCCAAAAAGCCCCTTATACATTTTTTATATAGTACATATATATTGCTACTGCCTAGCGTTATGGTTCCACCTGAGTTATGGTCCCACCTGTCAGGTGAGCAGAGATAGTTAAAATTAAATGGGCGGGGGGTTGGGATTCGAACTTGCGACCCAGTGACGCGAAAATTATGCAGCTCTCCCGCTGGACTTAACGTTGGTTTGTGCAAACACTACAGACCGTCGTATATATAACACTGAAACCATCAGGAGATTAATCTCACTTGATTCTTCATTATTTATTTTGTCTCACGGTACAGTTTTGCTGTAAAACTAGTATGACACATGTGTGTGCGGCATGACCAACTAAGCCACCTGCTAGCAAGTAAACTTGAGATTAATCAACGTGCATGCCTAGTACCGTAGTACGGCAATACGTCTGTGGTCTTTTGTATGCATTGAGGACGTAGACATGCATGTATGTCCGTGCGGGCAGTGACATGCAGCAACAATCGATTAGTGTACGTGTATATTGATCGATGCTTCTGTACCTTAGTTTCCATTGGATGGAGTGCGGTGATTTGAAGGATGAGCTTCACGGAGCTATTTTTTTGCAAAAATTAAAAAAGACACTTCTAAGTTTCGATTTTTTTTATTTTTTATCCTAGAAGTAGACCATGATTATTTCTGTAAAGAATTATTGCGAAATATTCACTATTTTCGTCAGTGTAAAAATAAAAATTTCTGGATCAGATATGTGAACATTGCAAAATTTGAAAAATTGCCTTTTTTTGTATAGACCAAAACACAAATTATTTCGATTTTAAAATTCACAGAACCGTATAATACGTCATTGTCAACGTCTAAGTTTTTTTGCAAACTTATTTGGAACTTTAAAACATCGATTTAATTTATTTTTCAAAAAACTTTTCTGAAACGATTCTTCCTTCCATCTTGTCGTTGGTAACAGCCTAACAGGTAGTAGTGCAAACGATAAGATCACAAAAAAAAAAAAAAACGCGGCCGGCCGCTAGAGCGAGCGCGACGCCGTAAGTCGTTATAAGGAGACGGACTATAGGTTGCAGAAAGTTGCATCAGGTCCAATGGTACAAGCCTGCGTAGGTATAAACCAGGTCGCAAGTTCGAATTCCATCATCAGTTACTTAAATTTTATTTTATTAATTATCTCAACCCTCTGACAGGTTGGGCCCACAACGGCAAGCAGCAGCAAGCTTGTGTGTGCTAATATAAATTTGGATAAGGTTTTTTTTGTAAAAAGAATAACGCCGCATGTCGCTTTCAGACTGCTTGGGACTAGTTTTGCACGTAGTGAACAACTATTGGGATTGCATGACCCTATTTTACAAGTAGTTGGACTAGTTTGCACATCGTACAAAATTATTGGGACCTTGAGTGTATTTAGCTCTTCTATAAATGAGTGTGTGCGTAAGTGCGATGCGGGGTTAGAACCCCGTGTTTTTAACTAATTAAGGTGCAATGATAGGCTTTTGTCCTGTACGAAAGTGAAGAAAATCTGGAAACAGTTAGGGCTTGGGGATGTGATCCGTTAAGCAATTATCCATGATAGGTCGGGATCAGCAACAATATATGGAGTTCCTGTTGTTTTAATCGCCGAAACACTTGATCGATGAAGAAATTAGGATCCAGAGCTAGTTTGAATGGCTACGTGGTATATCAAGTGGCAACGGAGGCAAATGGTGAGAGGTGAATCCATTAAACCATCGAGCCAAACATCTTTAAGTAACAAGGCAATTACTCTAATCTATATTAGAGTTATGAATCCGAAACAACAAGTCGGGAAAGGCGATATCTTGTGGAAGAAACCCTTATTAGGATGGGTCAAAGGAAACATTAATGCTTCTTATTCTGAAGGCAACTTGACAGGGGCGATTCCTCAGGATGATCGGAGCCAATTTGCGGCTACATCAACTTGGCAAATCCCGTATGCTTTAGATGTTGAATCATTAGAAGCAACGGTAGTTCGGAATGGTATCTATCTAGCTCTTCATCTAGGATGTCGTAGTGTGATTTTTGGATCATACTGTGCGGCTGTGATTAAAGCTTTGACAGAGATACTTCAACTTATTTTGGAACTGATAGGGTAATCTATGAGGAATGGCATCAGTTATCTAGAGATTCCGGAAGAGTTTAAGATCAGCATTTCTTAATTAAGAGAAGCAAATATAGTAGCTGACTGTCTAGACAAATCACCCTATAGTTCTAGGTCCACGATGGTTTGGGACGATAGTGCCCCTAGCTTTATTTCATCTCTCCTTGTAAATGACATTGCTATTTTTTGATGAATAAAGCCTTAAGCTGTCAAAGAAAATGTGCAGGCACGAATGGAGTTTAGTTGGGGGAAAATTAAATCGGGCCAGGGCCCGCCCTGACCAAGAGCAAAAGGTGATGTTTATTGCTATTCATATGTGAAGACCAATTTATTTTATAGTAGAAGACCAATAATTTCATGTAGCAGCCCAATCTAGTATTATAACCTGGTCCGCCATTTTTTCTTCGTGTAACTCCACCCCGGGTGCAAACACGTGGCGTGGAACAGTTACAATCCGTATGCAACTAAGGCTAGTCATAGTGGAGAGTAACATAGAGTAGTAACATACACATTCTAGTAGGCTATGTTACTATCTTCATAGTGGATAGTAACATATGGGTGGTGTCATGCAAAGCTCCATTTATTACATTGTAGACTCAAATTGCCTCGGGACATGTGATGTTACGGTAACATTTATGTTACCACACCCCTCTTTTTTTTCATTAATTAGATAGCACATCATCGTTTTTGCTTACATGGCATTCTAGTTACTACCTAAGTTACTCGCACTATGACTAGTCTAAGACGCAGTTGTAACTTGTGCATAATCGGGGTGCAATTATAGACGGTATGCACCTAGGACACGATTATCACCTATTTGCAAGCGAGGTATAGTTGCAAATGATGTGCACGTGGGGGTCCATTATAAAACATGTGTAGATGTGGTATTGTTGCACATGGTGTACAACTTGACCGTAGTTACAACCTATATGCAACGGAGGTAAAGTTGCACATTATGGGCAATACATCCCATAAAAATTGGGGTACAGTTGAACAAGGTGTGTAACTAAGACGCACTTACAGGTTAACTGCCCCACATGGTGTGCAAGTATGTACAGTTATTACCCGGCCCTGAGCGTCTGTATAAGTGTTGCTCACGATGTTTGAAGTGAGATTTTTGCAAGAAATGCTACTCCCTCCGATTCATAAAAAATGTCGCCCACTTAGTACAAAAATTGTACTAACTTATTACGAAATGAGCGACACTTTTTATGGATCGGAGGGAGTAAGAAATTTACATCTAAAGTTAAATAAACATTTGATTTTTTTGCATGTCTAAAGTTTATTGTGCAGCAAAAATGTATAAATTGGATGGAGAAGCATTTCATTTTTTAACACTTTTTGTTTATTACTTAATCCACTTCTTATGGACTAACTCCTGTGGTCCCTATTTAGGTGGGTGTTCTTGTTTACGTCCGTCAAATTTGACAATCAATTTAACCAACATAACTTTGTAAATACCGCAAAATTCAAATTCAAAATATTTTTAACGATATAATTTTTATGACATATATCACATATTTTACTGTTAAAATTTGTGGTCAAATTTGAAGTACGCAAAATGAGAACGCCATCCAAAAAGGATGCTGCGAGTTTTCTGGAGCAAAGAAGTCAAGTTAGATCCCGACCCACATTGCATACAAGACAAAATCTAAACTGAATATTACGTGGGATGGGATCTAGACTAGTGCACAACGATGGAGAAATAAGAGAATACCCAGTCGACCATGATGTTGCACCACAATATTACAACCCGCACATGGGGATCTACAGCCGTCGACCAGCTCCCTGTCTGCTAGTCCGGCAACTCCACAAGCCAGGTTGCAGAAGCCCTTCTTCGAGGAGCAGGCGTCTTTGTTGCAGGCTGAGCTGCGAGGCCTGGTCGCGTCTCAGCTTGAGGAGATGGCCGCATCTGAGCTCAGGAGGAGGGAGTCTGTGCAGGGCTTGATGATGCGACTCGAGGGATTGGTGAAGCGGGTTGAGGTTGCTCTTGAGAGGCTCTCTTTGGCGCCAGCTGTGGTGCAGACGACTGCAACTCCGCCTTCGCTTGCTGGGACGGATGGTGGCTCCGAGCTCTTTGGTTGCTACTCCCCTAGGAATGCAACCAATCCGGTGGGGGAGCTCTCCCAAGTGCTTGCTGGCATGATGTTGGGCTCACCTAATGGCATGCAGGCTGGGGAGGTTGCTCCCTCTTTGGTCGACCAACACAGCTGCCGGCTAGACCGTGAGGTGTAACAGCCCCAGATTAGTACCCTAAAATATGGGCCAAATTTTCACTTTTTGTTTTGCATTGCATCATGGCATCCGTTTAAAATTGCTAATTTAAAATAAAGCAACACTTGGAAAATTAAAAACTAGGGAAGCAAAACCCTTCCAAATTTTCCAAACCAAATACAATACTCAATTTGGTAAAACCAATTATTCTTGAGTCTCCAAATTGTTTAGGAAACTCAAGGATATATTTTATAAACAATTGCCAAAGGCTAATTTTTTAACAAGCAACTAAATAAAATTGAGATTTCAAATTGGCTTAATTCAATTCCTATTTTTGGAACCAAGTTAGAACTTCCAAAAATCCAAACTAAAATCATGGGGAGTTTCAATATGGTGGTGAGAATCTCCATGAATATTTTCACTATTTTTGGTTTTGTCTAAATGCCCCAATTAAATACAATTTGGCTTTTGCCCAAAATTTCCTTAATTAAAAGCTATGAACAAATGTGGTGCAAAACGTTTTAATTGTCTCACCAATTTTCGTGGAGCAACTAAAGGTTATTTGGAGCCTATATGAATTTTTACAGTTTTTATAAAAATACTTTAGGGCCTCAATTAAATTACTTAAGCAGCTGGACTTAAAAAGAAAAACAGAATTTTGGAAATGTTTACAAATCTGACGAGTGGGGCCCTCTGTCAGTCTCTCCTCTCCCTCTCCTTTCTCACTGTGCAGCGGTGGCACTGACGCCATGCCCCGGCGCCCATGCCGCCGTGCCCCACGCGCCGTGCCCCCTGCCGCTGCTAAGGACCCCCCCCCCCCCCACCGACGCCCTGCCCTCCCCCACTCGCCATTGCTCCCCACCTGCTCCCCCCCGTTCCTCCTCTCACTCTCTCTCCTGGACTCCCTCCGTGCCGCTGCACGCCGCTGCACGCCGTCGTTGAATCCAGCCACCCCGGCGCGAGCCAAGAATCCCGAGAGTTCCGCCGTGTCGTCCTACCCCTCCCAGCCGAAGGAATCGGGTCGGGGATCCGTCAATCGACGTCGTCATCCCGTTTCCCCTCCGCACCCGACCGAGCCACCGTGGACCGCGCCGCCGCCACCGACCGTCTCCAGCCTCCCCACGCCCTGGCAGGATGTCCGGCATCTCTGCCGTGCCGTCCCCTACCTCTTCGTCGAGCTAATCGAGCTGGGGCGTTTCTGTTGGTGAGAACCGAGCTCGTCCATCCCCGCCACTGTCCGACCGACGGCCACCGCGCGTCGAGCACGCGCTCGCCGCCGTCCGGCCTCCCCATCCTTCTTCGACCCCTTCGTTACGCTCCTGGTGAGGATCACGATCTCCGGGACATTTTCGTTCTCTTCCTCCCCCTTTGCTTCGCCGTCGCTCCGTCGCTCAACGCCGCGGTCACCATGTCGGCTCTCGCCGGTCGTGGCCTTGACCGGCCGCACGAGAGCGTGGTCGCCCGGCCTTCGCCCCGGCCTGGGCCGACCCAGAGGCCGGCTGGCTCGGGTGGTGCCCCGGCCTGCACGCCAGCTTGGGCCGACCCGTGGGCCGGCCGCTTCGGTTGCCTGCCCGGCCTTGAGCCCGGCCTGGGCCGGTTTACAGGCCGGCCCGCAACAGTGTTTTCTGCAATTTGGAAAATGAAATGAAATGTTAAATACTTCATATCTATTTGAAAAATGCTCCAATTTTGGCAAATCAAATACCAATGTGTTTAGAAAAACATTTCCTAACATTTGGTAACATTGCCATGCCCTTTTGGTTAAATAATTTTACTGTTAATTAAGAATTCCTAAAATGGGTTAATTAATACCCCAAATTGGGAAATTCATAACTTATTAAATAATTGTCCAAAATTTATGAAGTAAATATCAAAGTGATCAACTAGTCAAATGCTATCAAACCATGCACTTATCACATCATGATCACAAACTTTTATTTAATGTTATTCATAACTTGATTAAATGAATTAAATTCAATTATTTAATTAATTTGTCAATTTTTCATCGGTGCTCCGAAATTTACAAATAAATTACCGAAATGATCGGAAGAGCGAAACCTATCCATTCATGTCATGTTCATGCATAATTGAGCCACTTCTCTAATAATTTGTTAAATTATAAAGAATATGGCCACTAAGATAAATATGGGGTTGTTTCCAAATAATTGCACTAATTATTTGGCTCCCCATTTAATTTTGCTTTTAATTGATATAATGATATCTTTGCATCAACTTGACATGTCATCATGTGATTGAGCATCGCATCTTGTGTTCATGTGATTTATGTGTGCTTTTTATTTTCTTTTGGGTATCGATAGATTCCGGAGTCGAGGGTCTCTCTAACTACCCCGACGAGCAGTACTTCACGACCGGGCAGCAAGGCAAGAGATAACCTAACCTTCTTGGCATCTAGCATCCTATGTTTATAAACTTATTTTATCCACCATATTATTTGCATGCGATTCAATGTCTCTCCTGGTAAATATTAGAATATCCTATGAATGCATGTTCTTCCCCGAGCCAATCACATGTATCCCTACCTATGAAACCTAGGGTTGAAGTGTTGGCCGAGATAAAGATAGAATTGTTGTATTCATATGCTTAGCTATGCTTAGCCCTGCTTAAATAGATGCTTTATGTCCATTATTAATTCCATAATTGTTGATGTTGATGGAATGATTCGGGCACGGTGGATAATGGTGATGTTTAATTAAAATGCTAAGACGGTTTGGGTGAGTTGCCATCGGGGATGGTGTTTTGCCTCACTCTAGCCCCTAGGTGCGAGTTCTTGTCTCTAGAACCAAGATCGAGCGTGCTGCCATTGGTGGGTGTATGGGCGCCTTACTGACCGAATAATTTGTGAGGGGCTTGTCAAGGGTCCTCTAGTTCGAGTTTTCCATTTGCGCGTGAGTTGTGTGGGTGGAAAAAGGAACGAGGATGGTGGTGTTTAGGATGTGGCCGCGGGGCAGGGCGCTGGGAGCGCTAAACCTGTCCTTCCGCACACTGATGGTCCTTGAGTAAGCCTCATGCATTGTAAAGGTCTAACCGCGCCCGCTCGCCGGCCTTCCCCGGAAGAGGGCCAACTAGGTGAGCCGGACGGTACCAATGGATAAGGAGCTGGGATTTCCCTCGGAACCTGGTGACTTCAAATAGTACACCCCTGCAGGGTTTAATCTTTTCAAAAAGCCGTGTCCGCGGTTATGGACGACTTGGGAACGGATATACGAGACCATAGATAACATTTAACCTAATTGATATGGCAGCTAGAGGTTGCATAATCAACTTGAGATAAAGGTTCATTTCCTCGAGGGGGAGTCGAGGGAGTGCCTTTGTGTGAGATGAGTGGTGATGGTTGCAAGTAGGTTCGCCGAGAACCGAAGATGGAAATGTTACTCTCTTACCCCTTTATAAAAATATTCTGAGTAGACGAATGCCATGTGTCATTTTATAAGTCGTTTATTAAAATTAGCTTTATGCAAAGGAAATACATAAACAGCTTTAGAGCCTCCGTCAGTCATTGGGCCTATATCGCCCTACTAAACTTGCGAGTACATCGTACTCAGTCTCTCTTTGCTGCCTCTATGATTTTGTATTTCAGAGGAGGACGACACCGAGCAACTAGGTGGGTTCTACGTTGACGTCGACTACTAGTCTGGGGTTCCCAGGTGGCAGCTTGGGACCGTGGAACAAGCTGGCTTGGGTGATGTTTATTGTAGGCCTCTTAGGCCATATTTTGCTTCTTGTTGTTAGACAACACTACCCGCTTCCGCTTGTTGAATTGTTGGATCTGTGATCCTTTTGCTTGTAATATTTGTATTCTTCTCATTATATGAGTTGCTATATGTTTTGTGTCGTAGAGTCATGCAATGTGCCAGTTTGTTCCACATGTCTCGATCTCTGTGTTATACTTTGATGGTTGTGCCAATTACATGGCCTCTCTGTATAATCCCGGGGTCGGGGCGTTACAAGTTGGTATCAGAGCAGGACTGCCTGTAGGAAACCCTTTCTATTGGTCGATGTCGAGTCTAATTCGTGAAATTATTTTAACCTAAAAATGAGTTGTGAAAACCCTCCTAGGATTCTTTTTACTCCTTACCCAATTCACTCTGATCTCGGTGCCATCTTACCTCTATTTGATTTTAATGGTTTTCTGATCGTCGGCAAATTCTAAATCTTTAGGATCACGGGGTTGGGTTCTACCTGTAGTTACTGGTTAACTTTGCTTGTCTGCAAATTCTAAATGCCGAAGAGAAGAAGTATGATGGTTCGTCAAGATATTTCCCTTGCTTTAGCCAAGATCTTGAACCGAAGGTCCCGGATTGTGCTAGGGCTCTGGTGTAATTATTTATGAGGGTTGTCGCCCTTGTGAGCATTATGCTAGTGTGAGTCCCGGTGCATGAAGCTGATCTTTAACCCAAGATCTTTTCCGTTGAACCCTGGTGCTAACGGTTAAACCCTACATCAGGTTGGCAGAAATTGAAGTTAGTCTTCAAGGTCGAGGCTGCAGCCGTAATTGTTTTCCTCGACAATGCTCTTCTTCATCACTAGCTTTAGCTAGGCTCTCTGTCATGGAATCATCTGAATCATGACGGGATTGCTCTTAGCGAGTTTTCCATCAATAATTGTGATCCCTCCGGTAACACCTTTCCTGAAACCCTTTCGGCACTAGTTGTCGGAAGAGTGCTAACCCGGGCTTCTGCAATATCCTAAATTGTTGTTAGCCCGTTCCTTAATCCAAATATGTTATTAGTCCCCTATCTACATGCAGACAATCAAGTGTATCGTGCATTGGGGTGTTCTGATGCATGCTATTCTTGTTCTTCGTCAAGGCATTCCACTTCGGGATGTCAGGAGAAACAACCTCCGGTACCGGGTCCATTCCTCGGACCAGGTCAAAGGATTGTAATTCGCGGAGTAAAAGTCCTTCTAGCTTTTGTTCCGTTCCACCTTGGAGTGTCACACTCTTTTATATCAAGAGGTCGTGCTTAGTCTCATGACGTACTTGATGAAGTGATGCTCCTACCCTTCCGTATCCATCTACCTCCGATCTTTTCGGGCTCGAGAGTGTTGAGGATGCATATCGTTGTGGTAATTGGATATTCTTAGCAATTGATATTGTTTTGAAATCCAAAGACTTTGGTGGCACTCTTAGCCTGACTGGTAATCCAATCATCGAGCTGAGCTGTCTGTGTTGCCAAGTCCCTCCGTTTAGGTGCGCACCTTCGGTCAACAAGTTAGGTTCGTGTCAAAACTCTCAAGACCACCTTCTTTTCCTTGAAATGTAAGCTTTCTCTCGCAAACAGTGACTTTTGTCACTATGGATCCGAGTAAAGTTTGCTTAATCTTCTCGGTTAAATCACAAGATGGTTATGCATACGCGCATCATGGTGCTGGTAGGTTGTTACCTCCCGTTCTCTGACTAAGCCATGTGTGCACACCAAGACCTGACCGAGTCGTTCCGAAATAAGAAGAAGTTGTCAAATCTCATCAGCTTACCGGTGTTTCCTAATCATGAATCAGTTGGGTTTCATTGTTTGGAGTTCATGCTGGATCAATTTCCTCTTCGTGATCGTGACCCAATGGAACTCCCAATCTACCTCGTGTTCTGGAGCTTGGCCATGTAGCCCTTATCTGAGAATCTAGTTATCCTACCTGTCGGCTAACTTTAGCAAACTCCTCCCTCGGGCATGCCAAGTCTGAGTTACCCTCAAGCCTAACCAACTCCGCATCTCAAGCAAAAGGGGTGCTTGGAGTCTATTAAGAGCATGACCTCAAGCCTACTAGTAAACCGACAAGTCCGGTGTTGTGGTTCACGCACCTCACCGGAAGGTCTTTTGACTAAACCTCCTAACTCTTTCAAATCGACCGCTGTCCATGAGGATCATGTGTAACCTAACCTAGGAGTTCTCCCCTAAGGTATTTTCTCTACCTTCAAGTACGACCTTCGCTTGAGGATTGAATGAAGGCTATATCCGAAGCCGGAGTGCGATATCTAGTATCTCAAGGAGAACCTCACTACGGAGTTGCCACATACCTATCTGTCAATCCTCCTACTCCATCCACCTCGTGACAATGTCTCGTTTATGAGGTTCTAACCCTCCATCTAAATGTGGGGCAGTGCCATATCTCTCCTTCCTAGGTGAACCCAAGCTCTTCTCCATCACACGGACAGTGTGTGAATTCTTCAGTCACGTTAGGGCCCGAGCGTTTAGCCTTATGGACACGTCTAGTACGTCACAAGTGTGGAGTCCAAAAGAAGCTGTCTTCTCTCCTCATGGTGCCAAATCTCTACGGTCTACCCAACGGGTGGTTTGAAGTGATGTCTTGGTGATCGGTTGTCCTATCCTCGGCTCGACCTTTGTTTGGTCAAGTCGTTCCTAGTTTCCCCAATGGCTTATGGTTGTGGGAAAATTTCCTTTTATCTGTCACCTTAATTTATCTCCTGTTCTTCCCGCCTTTTTGGCATGTCATGTTAGTTAGCCAAATATCTGCAACGAGGAAGATGTGTGTTGCCAAGTTCCCCTCATCCCTACTTCTACTCTAGAATCTCGGGACGAGATTCCTGTAAGGGGGGTAGAATTGTAACAGCCCAGATTTGGTACCCTAAAATATGGGCCAAATTTTCACTTTTTGTTTTGCATTGCATCATGGCATCCGTTTAAAATTGATAATTTTAAAATAAAGCAACACTTGGAAAATTTAAAAACTAGGGAAGCAAAACCCTTCCAAATTTTCCAAACCAAATACAATACTCAATTTGGTAAAACCATTTATTCTTGAGTCTCCAAATTGTTTAGGAAACTCAAGGATATATTTTATAAACAATTGCCAAAGGCTAATTTATTAACAAGCAACTAAATAAAATTGAGAATTCAAATTGGCTTAATTCAATTCCTATTTTTGGAACCAAGTTAGAACTTCCAAAAATCCAAACTAAAATCATGGGGAGTTTCAATATGGTGGTGAGAATCTCCATGAATATTTTCACTATTTTTGGTTTTGTCTAAATGCCCCAATTAAATACAATTTGGCTTTTGCCCAAAATTTCCTTAATTAAAAGCTATGAACAAATGTGGTGCAAAACGTTTTAATTGTCTCACCAATTTTCGTGGAGCAACTAAAGGTTATTTGGAGCCTATATGAATTTTTACAGTTTTTATAAAAATACTTTAGGGCCTCAATTAAATTACTTAAGCAGCTGGACTTAAAAAGAAAAACAGAATTTTGGAAATGTTTACAAATCTGACGAGTGGGGCCCTCTGTCAGTCTCTCCTCTCCCTCTCCTTTCTCACTGTGCAGCGGTGGCACTGACGCCATGCCCCGGCGCCCATGCCGCCGTGCCCCACGCGCCGTGCCCCCTGCCGCTGCTAAGGACCCCCCCCCCACCGACGCCCTGCCCTCCCCCACTCGCCATTGCTCCCCACCTGCTCCCCCCGTTCCTCCTCTCACTCTCTCTCCTGGACTCCCTCCGTGCCGCTGCACGCCGTCGTTGAATCCAGCCACCCCGGCGCGAGCCAAGAATCCCGAGAGTTCCGCCGTGTCGTCCTACCCCTCCCAGCCGAAGGAATCGGGTCGGGGATCCGTCAATCGATGTCGTCATCCCGTTTCCCCTCCGCACCCGACCGAGCCACCGTGGACCGCGCCGCCGCCACCGACCGTCTCCAGCCTCCCCACGCCCTGGCAGGATGTCCGGCATCTCTGCCGTGCCGTCCCCTACCTCTTCGTCGAGCTAATCGAGCTGGGGCGTTTCTGTTGGTGAGAACCGAGCTCGTCCATCCCCGCCACTGTCCGACCGACGGCCACCGCGCGTCGAGCACGCGCTCGCCGCCGTCCGGCCTCCCCATCCTTCTTCGACCCCTTCGTTACGCTCCTGGTGAGGATCACGATCTCCGGGACATTTTCGTTCTCTTCCTCCCCCTTTGCTTCGCCGTCGCTCCGTCGCTCAACGCCGCGGTCACCATGTCGGCTCTCGCCGGTCGTGGCCTTGACCGGCCGCACGAGAGCGTGGTCGCCCGGCCTTCGCCCCGGCCTGGGCCGACCCAGAGGTCGGCTGGCTCGGGTGGTGCCCCGGCCTGCACGCCAGCTTGGGCCGACCCGTGGGCCGGCCGCTTCGGTTGCCTGCCCGGCCTTGAGCCCGGCCTGGGCCGGTTTACAGGCCGGCCCGCAACAGTGTTTTCTGCAATTTGGAAAATGAAATGAAATGTTAAATACTTCATATCTATTTGAAAAATGCTCCAATTTTGGCAAATCAAATACCAATGTGTTTAGAAAAACATTTCCTAACATTTGGTAACATTGCCATGCCCTTTTGGTTAAATAATTTTACTGTTAATTAAGAATTCCTAAAATGGGTGAATTAATACCCCAAATTGGGAAATTCATAACTTATTAAATAATTGTCCAAAATTTATGAAGTAAATATCAAAGTGATCAACTAGTCAAATGCTATCAAACCATGCACTTATCACATCATGATCACAAACTTTTATTTAATGTTATTCATAACTTGATTAAATGAATTAAATTCAATTATTTAATTAATTTGTCAATTATTCATCGGTGCTCCGAAATTTACAAAATAAATTACCTAAATGATCGGAAGAGCGAAACCTATCCATTCATGTCATGTTCATGCATAATTGAGCCACTTCTCTAATAATTTGTTAAATTATAAAGAATATGGCCACTAAGATAAATATGGGGTTGTTTCCAAATAATTGCACTAATTATTTGGCTCCCCATTTAATTTTGCTTTTAATTGATATAATGATATCTTTGCATCAACTTGACATGTCATCATGTGATTGAGCATCGCATCTTGTGTTCATGTGATTTATGTGTGCTTTTTATTTTCTTTTGGGTATCGATAGATTCCGGAGTCGAGGGTCTCTCTAACTACCCCGACGAGCAGTACTTCACGACCGGGCAGCAAGGCAAGAGATAACCTAACCTTCTTGGCATCTAGCATCCTATGTTTATAAACTTATTTTATCCACCATATTATTTGCATGCGATTCAAATTTCTCTTCTAGAAAATATTAGGATATCCTATGAATGCATGTTCTTCCCCGAGCCAATCACATGTATCCCTACCTATGAAACCTAGGGTTGAAGTGTTGGCCGAGATAAAGATAGAATTGTTGTATTCATATGCTTAGCTATGATTAGCCCTGCTTAAATAGATGCTTTATGTCCGTTATTAATTCCATAATTGTTGATGTTGATGGAATGATTCGGGCACGGTGGATAATGGTGATGTTTAATTAAAATGCTAAGACGGTTCGGGTGAGTTGCCATCGCGGATGGTGTTTTGCCTCACTCTAGCCCCTAGGTGTGAGTTCTTGTCTCTAGAACCAAGATCGAGCGTGCTGCCATTGGTGGGTGTATGGGCGCCTTACTGACCGAATAATTTGTGAGGGGCTTGTCAAGGGTCCTCTAGTTCGAGTTTTCCATTTGCGCGTGAGTTGTGTGGGTGGAAAAAGGAACGAGGATGGTGGTGTTTAGGATGTGGCCGCGGGGCAGGGCGCTGGGAGCGCTAAACCTGTCCTTCCGCACACTGATGGTCCTTGAGTAAGCCTCATGCATTGTAAAGGTCTAACCGCGCCCGCTCGCCGGCCTTCCCCGGAAGAGGGCCAACTAGGTGAGCCGGACGGTACCAATGGATAAGGAGCTGGGATTTCCCTCGGAACCTGGCGACTTCAAATAGTACACCCCTGCAGGGTTTAATCTTTTCGAAAAGCCGTGTCCGCGGTTATGGACGACTTGGGAACGGATATACGAGACCATAGATAACATTTAACCTAATTGATATGGCAGCTAGAGGTTGCATAATCAACTTGAGATAAAGGTTCATTTCCTCGAGGGGGAGTCGAGGGAGTGCCTTTGTGTGAGATGAGTGGTGATGGTTGCAAGTAGGTTCGCCGAGAACCGAAGATGGAAATGTTACTCTCTTACCCCTTTATAAAAATATTCTGAGTAGACGAATGCCATGTGTCATTTTATAAGTCGTTTATTAAAATTAGCTTTATGCAAAGGAAATACATAAACAACTTTAGAGCCTCCGTCAGTCATTGGGCCTATATCGCCCTACTAAACTTGCGAGTACATCGTACTCAGTCTCTCTTTGCTGCCTCTATGATTTGTATTTCAGAGGAGGACGACACCGAGCAACTAGGTGGGTTCTACGTTGACGTCGACTACTAGTCTGGGGTTCCCAGGTGGCAGCTTGGGACCGTGGAACAAGCTGGCTTGGGTGATGTTTATTGTAGGCCTTTTAGGCCATATTTTGCTTCTTGTTGTTAGACAACACTACCCGCTTCCGCTTGTTGAATTGTTGGATCTGTGATCCTTTTGCTTGTAATATTTGTATTCTTCTCATTATATGAGTTGCTATATGTTTTGTGTCGTAGAGTCATGCAATGTGCCAGTTTGTTCCACATGTCTCGATCTCTGTGTTATACTTTGATGGTTGTGCCAATTACATGGCCTCTCTGTATAATCCCGGGGTCGGGGCGTTACATGAGGCGATTGTGCAAGAGATGCATGGGCCACTTCCACCGGCAGTGGCAGTGGCGGGGGCGGTGATCTCCCGACAGGAGATGTACGACGGTGCGACCGGCGGGAGGAGGCACGTCGGCGTAGAGGTGGAGGCTCAGAATACTGATGGGGACATGCAGCAGATGGTGCCAAGCCATGCAAGTCTGGGAGAGCAGGTGGTGGCGTTGGACAACGAGGATGTGGGCATCGGCGAGTTTGGGGTTGGCGCCGGCTTGCCGACTGACCAGGGAGAGGCCGGCAGCAGTTCGAGAAGGTCATCGTCATGCCGACGTAGGCTGACTCTGGACAGGAGGACCTGGAGATGGGCACACCTCAGTGCCCCTTGTCGGGCTTCCTTGCCCGGATCATGGCGCCGATCGAGGTCTCCGTTTTGGGCACGCCGGCCACGGCGTTAGTCCACGAGAAGGAGGTGGAGGCGCCTTCTATGCGGAGGAGCGGCAGGATCGCCAAGCTTCACCCGGAAGGCGCCAACATGGAGTAGCTGGCCATGGAGGCCGTGGCGCGACGTCTCGGCTCACGGCCTGAGGAGGCCAACCCCTCAGAGCGCCTGCGGCAGGACTACTTGGCTCTGTGGGGTGGCCAACCCCTCACGGACCAGGCGGTGGCGGCCATCAAGGACCTTGTCCTCTCCGTGAAGAAACCCAAGAAGAAGAAGGCGTCTGGGACTGGGGTGGCGTTGCCTAGATGACAGCGGCTAGCGGAGCCATCATCCTCTCGATGTGGGGGATATGGAAGGAGAGGAACCGGAGGTTTTTCTGCAGCGCGGAGATCCCTTCAACGGAGGTGTCAGATTTGGTGCGGGAAGAGATGGCGTTGCGGGCTTTCGCCCACACGCAGGATCCGGGAGATTTAATTTTCTGTTTTTGCATGTAAAGGGAGTTTTCCCTAACCCAAAACGCTGTACATAACCATCTATTCTATCTAATCGGACGGTGGATTCGACCGCCTTAAGCCTAAAAAAAAATTATTTTTATGTATCGTATATATCTAGACAAGTTTAGTGTGTCGGTTCACTCATTTCAGTCGGTTTACTCGTTTATAATTTCAGTAGTTGGAGAAAACTACTATAACTGCACTTATATTGTAACTAACTTCAGTTTACGAAAAATAATATAACTGCACTTACCGCAAGGATGGATGTATCTTTTCTGTTCTTCTGTTAGCCAGGGTGCGATTTGTTCTTCTATTAGCGACGCAAGCTCCTTTGCTGCAGATTATACAATTATAAAATCAGGAAAACTGATGGTAAAACACATACAGATTGTGCAAATATTATAAGTATAATCTTCCGTGATGTTAAACGCAGTCTTACTGTCTCTCCGACATAAGGACACAAGGCGAGTGATTGACCTGCTTCGTCCACGGTGGACAATTTGTCTTGGTTTGCCCCGCGGCATTATATGATATCGCCGTGCAGGTTCCCAGGCAGAAGGCCGCCAACTTTGTGCAGCTACTCTGATCTGCCACACTAGGCGTGTCTTTCTTTTGCCTTTTTTTTTATCTCTACTCTCCCCGGTTCTCTTTCAAGTTCAGAGGTGATATCACTTACACCTTCCACTGTTCCACATCAGATCGAAGTGTTAGTAATAAAATCAGCCGATAAGACTTTTTGTTTTGTGTTCATTCACTTGTATAGAAATTAAAGGATCAAAGAAGAAATTCCATAAATGCGACTACAAACGTGCTCAAATGCTAATATGCTACACATAAAAATCGGCTTCCAAACACGCAGCTAAATTCCAAGAAAGTTCGAACCCCCAAACCCGCTCTTGGGATTATAATTATTTCTACCTTGTTTGACAGGTGGGATCCAAACGGTAGGCAGTACAAAGGTCTTCTCCTTTATATAAAAAAATATGAAGGGGGTATTTGCAAAAAAGCAATGCCACATGTCGGCACCAGACTAACTTGGGACTATTTTTACACGGTGTGACAACTATTAGGACCACGTGACCCTATTTTATAAGTAGTGGGACTAAATTGCAAATCATGAACAACTATTGGGACCATGTGTGAATTTAGCTCTATCATAAATTGGATGCGATCAACGAGGATCCGGCCATGGGCGACCTCTATTCTTGGCTCGAAGGAGAAGGCTGCCACCAAGTCTGTGGCCTCGCCGTCAAACAATCTGGTGTGTATTGCATACATACGTGAGCAAGTACTAGCAAACAATATAGTCAATCAGGTTGGCTAGCTTTTACACGCGTGTAGCTTTGGCATGAAATTTCAGCATGAACATGAGAACATCCAAATTAAAGGATTTAACCAATAGCCGATCCAGCCGGGCCGGGACGACCGCAAGCCCCTACCTGAATCACGGTGGAACCGGAGGCACGAAATTCCACCGGGATCCAGTGGTTGCCTGGATTTGAGATGGGGACACCATTCGTGTTGCTCGATCCGAGCGATGAGGGGGCCGTTGCCTCGTAAATTTGTACCAGTACTATAGACTATTAATCCATTATATATATGCATACACGAAGAGATATATACTTGCATGCATATTCCTTAATTTTACCTGGACAGGCCGGACTGTATGAGCAGAAAAACTCCAGGCCGCTCGCGCCAACTGATAAAATCAAGTATAGAATCAAAGGCGCACCCGTCGCACAAAGACGGATCGTGGCTTACGAACGGTAAGTACGTACGTACCGTATCTCAGATTCTCCTTCAATTCGCACTTATCTTCAGATGAAGAAGCTTGGTAATAACTATGCTGCCTGGGAGTAGCTATGCTTTGTCGCAGTCAGGGCCGGCTCTAACCCATGGCCAGGTAGGGCAACGCCCAAGGGCCTAGCGAAACTAGGGGCCCATATCTGGGAGTACAATACATATACTAGCAGTATTAGCGTAGAAAAAAATGGGCCCCACACAAGCCTAGTATTGACTATTAACACCGAGTAGAATAAAAGCCTCTCACAGGCCTACCCATCCAGTAGCCACGAACACCCAGGTCCAACATTTTTCCCTCAAAAAAAACCCAGTTCCAACATTTTGGCAAGGGCGCACAGAGACACCTCGACGCTTCAGTTTCGCACAATCAATCAGACATGAGACACATGGCCGATGCTACAAACGAGGGTAGTAAATTAGGAGATAGCAAGATCAACAGGTGATTCTTGGATTAAAATTTCTATTGGACCTGTCAAACCGACCGATACACTCTACAGTACATTTTTTCGTTTTCTAATTTTCAAATTCTCGATCCAGTGATAGATTTATCTTCGACTCAGTTTGTCATGATTATTGGATGCTTGGATGCTATTTCCCTTTTCTGTGCATTTTAATTTCTATAATACTTGTTTACGGCTTCAGATTTTTTTCATTGATGTACGGAATAAAAATTTGTAGGGCCCATTAATGGTGTTCGCCCTAGGGCCTCTGAAACCCTTGAGCCGGCCCTGGTCGCAGTGAATTGAAACGAGGTAACTATGCCACGTATATATTATTATGCATAAGATATGTGCATCGGGGCGTCTATATAAAGGGAGCTTCCTTGTTTGATGGTATGGGCCGGGTATCATGGCCGAGATGATCCCACGTTATAACTGTGACTGCTGGCCGAAGGAGCCGGGAACAATCCAACGGTTGCTTACGAAATATCCAGAGTTGATAGCGTAAAACTACCTGTTTTTGCAACTCAATTGCATTTTGGTACCAGTTTTGTTTTGAATCGCATGGAACTACCACATTTTGTTCGAGTTTTCGCAGAAAACCCAAATCTGCCTCTAACCATGAATTGACACTGGTTCTGACAGCCTGGACCCACCTGTCAGATGACTTGGCTAGCTAACGGAGAATTGACACCCAGACTGACAATGGGGCCCATTTGTCAGTCCACTAAAAACTAAAAAAGTCTGAAAAAAACAGTAAAAAAAATCCCCAACGGGGTCTTCTTCCCCAGGGCCGGCGTCGGCCAGTTGCTGGGTGCTGGGCGGCGGCCGCCAGTCGCTGATCGCGCTGTGCCGGATCCTCGCCGTGCTCCAGCCCCTGGCCCTGCTCCTGCCCTCCGGATCGGCGCATCGGCGGCGCGCGGCGGGGGGTCATGGCGGCCGTCCCTGACACGGCGGCGTCCTCCTCCGGGAAGAAGGGCAAGGCCGCCGCTAGGCCCCTCATGCACGACTCGGGCTCGGGGTTGCCGTTGACTGCCCTGATGCAGACGCCGGCCGGTTGTCCGGAGAGGAGTGGGCGAAGATCGACCTCCCTGACCCGCCAGCGAAGAGCATAGCCTGACACACTGACAGCTCCTCCGATCTGCTCCCGTTCACAGACTGCGCGCGCGAGGCGAAACGGGCAGCGTCGCCGGCACCGTCGTCTTCTCTCCGTCTTCCGAAGGCGGCGATGCCGGAGCGTGAGCTGCCGGAGGAGCTCCAGCGGGAGGACGAGGGGATCGGAGGTCCTTCGAACCTGTTGGGGGAATTTTTCTTTTTTGATATTTTTTCAGTTTTTTTTTATTTGTTCAGTTTTTTTTTGTTTTATTGGACTGACAAGTGGGGGCCACTGTCAGTTTCGGTGTTAATTTCACTGAGCTTGTCACGTCAGCCTGACCGGTGGGTCACCCTAGTCAGAAACGGTGTCAATTTGTGGTTAGAACCAGATTTGAGTTTTCTGCGAAAACTCGGACAAAATGTGGTAGTTCCATGCGATTCAAAGCAAAACTGGTACCAAAATACAATTGAGTTGGGAAAACTGGTAGTTTTACGCTATCAACTCAAATATCCACACTGATTAACTGTTGATAGTATTGAATTCAGAAAAACAAGGCCTAGTAGGTGCTGACTAGGTCCAATAATTCGTGTGATTGGCGCAAGCACATCATTGACCAATATGAAATTTGAGATGAGAAAACTTATTCAGGACGAAATTGTCCACCGGTTGTTTTTTCTTTCGAATTAGGGAAAACAACAGGCCTCATCCGTCCTATGCCTCGTCAACTAGGCCATCTCAGGAGAATACGAATCCAAAACGTATTTTGGACCGTACTGGCTTTCCCGATCAAAGTTCGCGGTGCTAGACACACACTACAGGAATGAGCCCAGGTGCTGACGGCCTTTTGCCGTCGGCGTAGGTCTACGCCGACTGCTGCCGTCGGCGTATGGCCGTCGGCGTAGTACCCCGTACGGCGTAGCAGATGCCGTCGGCGTAGGCTACGCCGACGGTTTTACCGTCGGCATAGCACCCCATACGCCGACGGCTTAGGTTTTCCAATTATTTTTAATTTTTATTATTTTTAATTCTTTTTATTTGTATTTCGAAATTTTCGATTTAGTCACATACTTAATCCTTAATTACACACTTAATTATTATAGGTCAATGTACTTATCCTAGTCAAACTTCCCAGTCGGTCACCCATCTTCCCGTCCGAGCACGCTTAACTTTTGAGTTCCTTCCAACCTAGCTTCCAAATGAGAAATTAGAACTTACTAATATTAGTATCGTATCAAAATAAAATACCTAAATCGATTAGAAAAATGAGAGGAATTCAAATATTTCATCCATATCATCTTTTGCATCACAAAAACCTTTAGATATAAAAACATACTTAGATATTTCAAACATTTTAAATAAGTTTCTGGCGATTTTGCTGGAAGTGGGTCTTGGTTTCGGGTTAGGGTTAGACATAATTAATTCAAAAAAATAAAAAATAAATAGAAAACCTTTACATGGCATCCTTTTATTTGATCTACCACCTGGAAAAAATTATAAACATGAGTTATGGAGGTTTTTATAAAAAAAACCTTCACAGAAATGAGCTACGAGGTATAAAGATGTATGGTTTTCGACTGACATAACCTAGGGTATGATATTTAACATAGCAAAAATGTCGGAATGAGGCAATATTTGACGTTGAATAAAAAACCCATTTTTCATTTTTTAGTTTCAAAACAGGCTTTTTTGTGAAGCAGTTAACAAAACGGCTCACCAAAAGAGAAACATCCAAATAGATAGAAAATATTAGACCATTTCATAAGTACATTTAACCCTGGATTTCGATATAAAAACATACTTAGGTGTTTCAAACATTTCAGATAAGTTCCTGCCGATTTCGCTGGTAGTGGGTCTAATTTGAACTACGAGTGCCGCATAGTCTGGTCATGATTTTTTGAAAAAAAACACTTTTAGATCCACAATATATACTTTATTAAGAGATCTTTGATGGTTTTTTCTGGATCGAAGTTTGGTTAGGTTTAGGTTTATCGTTAGGGTTTACGGTTTCGGTTTCGGGCTAGGGTTAGACATAACTAATTCAAAAAAAAAATCAAAAAAATGGAAAATCTTCACATGGCATCCTTTTATTTGACCTGCCACCTGGAAAAAATTATAAACATGAGTTATGCAGATTTTTATAAAAAAACCTTCACATAAATGAGCTACGAGGTATAAAGATGTATGGTTTTCGACTGAAATAACCTAGGGTATGACATTTAAACATAGCGAAAAATGTCGGAATGAGACAATATTTGACACACTGGTGTATCTTGTTTGTATAATAGTATTGACTAAGGGGTTTAGGGTTTTCGTTGAATAAAAAAAAACCCATTTTTCATTTTTTTAGTGTCAAAACAGGCTTTTTTGTGAAGCAGCTACCAAAACGGCTCACCAAAAGAGAAACATCCAAATAGATAGAAAATAGTAGACCATCTTATAAGTGCATTTAACCCTGGGTTTCGATATAAAAACATACTTAGGTGTTTCAAACATTTCAGATAAGTTCTTGCCGATTTCGCTGGAAGTGGGTCTGATTTGAGCTACGAGTGCCGCATAGTTTGGTCATGATTTTTGAAAAAATCACTTTTAGATCCACAATGTATACTTTCTTTAGATATCTTTGACGGTTTTTGCTGGATCGAAGTTACGGTTAGGTTTAGGTTTATCGTTAGGGTTTACGGTCTCGGTTTCGGGTTAGGGTTAGACATAACTAATTAAAAAAATCAAAAAAAATGAAAAACCTTCACATGGCATCCTTTTATTTGACCTACCACCTGGAAAAAATTATAAACATGAGTTACGGAGGTTTTTATAAAAAAACGTTCACGTAAATAAGCTACGAGGTATAAAGATGTATGGTTTTCGACTGAAATAAGATAGGGTATGACATTTAACATAGCAAAAAATGTCGGAATGGGGCAATATTTGACACACTGGTGTATCTTGGTTGTAGAATAGTATTGACTAAGGGGTTTAGGGTTTTCATTGAATAAAAAAACCCATTTTTCATTTTTAGTGTCAAAACAGGCTTTTTTTATGAAGCAGCTACCAAAACGGCTCACCGAAAGAGCAACATCAAAATAGATAGAAACTAATAGACCACCTTATAAGTGCATTGTTTAAGTGCCAATAATAATTTCTAAAATATTTTCATAAATATGATTTTTCATTTTTTAAGTGCCAAATATGACTTTTTAAGTAAGCTAGTACCAAAAATATGTTACAAAAAGTCATATGCATGGTGAAAAATATTATATGGATGTTATATTTGGAATCCTCTCATTTTTTCTAATCGATTTAGATATTTTATTTGTTAAATTTCGATTTACGGATTTAAAGATATGAATTATTTCATATTAAATGAAAAATAGAAAAAAAATCATATCTATCCCGACGGCTTTGCCGTCGGCGTAACCCTATAAACCAATGCCGACGGTAAAGCCGTCGGCACAACCATCCTACACCGACGGCAAAGGTGTGCCGACGGCCACCTCGACCGGCTGGCCCGCCAGGAAGCTACGCCGACGGCCCCGACAAAATGCCGTCGGCGTAGCAGGCGGCCGTCGGCACCTGGTCTCATTCCTATAGTGACGCGTTTTTTAGATCGTAGACTTAAATTATTTGCAGTACAAGTATTCTACTATGTTGTCGGCAATTGATCCGGTTAGTTATTCAAACAGGACGGCGTGGTGAGTTGTGACAGTGACGTATTTACGGTAAACGTATGTATTCGGACTATACCGTTTTTTTTTTTGAAATGCAATTCGGACTATACCGTTGCGACAGCGTATGTTCGTATGTCAGAATAGAGCTCGGAAGAGGCGCGTGCAGACGGTAGTCGCGGTGAATCTTATACAGTAAGCCACCCACGTCAGAAGAATCTACTAACTATATTAAACACAAACGAATTCTCGCGCTGGGAGGCCTTCCGCCGCTGTAGCTAGCTACAGTAGTTACTGTAGCTTGCTACAGTACTACAGTACGTGATCCCGACCGCCGAACGGCGATCGGACGGCCTGAGGGACGTGTTCGTGATCGATTTGCAAAAAAGCCCCTCACAAATCCGTAAATAGAACCCGTAGTCCACAGAAAACGCGAGGCGAGGAATCGAAACGCGAATTCTGAAAAATTCGCGGACTTTTCTACAAAACCATCGGCACAATCCCCCTTACCTTCCTCCCTCTCGCGCGACGGCCGGAGCTCGCCGCCGCCGCCGACGCGCCGCGCCGCCTCCCCGCTCCCTCCCGCTCAAATCAGAGGCTACGGGATGCTCCGCCGCCGCGTACTCCACCTCCTCGCCGCGGATGGCGTCCAGGGACGGCCGTGGCTCGCCGGATTCGTTGCCGCGGCGCTCGGGTCGTCCGCCGCGCCCAGCCCCGCACGGGCGAGCTCCTCCAGCTCGGCAGGCCGCAGCCCGGCCTCGAGCGCCGCCTCCGCCAGGTACGCGTCCACCAGCCTGGCCACCCTCGCGCCGGCACCTCCTCCGGCGCCCTTGCCGCCCTCCTTGAGGAACCCGCGCACCGGCCGCAGCACGAGCGGCACGTCCAGCAGCGTCGCCTGCGCGTGCACGGACGCCGGCACCATCAGGGCGCCCAGGGACGCCTGGTCCAGCCGCCGCGCCGCGCGGGACTCCAGCTCCCGCAGCAGCACCGCGTCCGCGCCCACCATGAATCCTTGCCACTGCTCTTCCTCATCTGATCCATCTCCCTGTGATGCCAGCGAATCATCGAGCGATCCCTGCAGCTGCTCTTCCTCATAATCCATCTCGAAGTGTCTCCTCTCCATGCCATACACACTCCAATCGATCTGTAAAAGGTAATATCGGATCCATCCTATCAAGGCCTCCCTAATCCCCTTGGTATCCTACATAGATAGCTTTGAATCGTCTCAGAATCCAGGTTCTGACCATGCTCCAATCAAGCATCTATTTTTTGTCCTACAGCTGATGCTGTCAGCAATGGCTGGATGTAGTTGAACAGGCAATGCAAATATGCAATGACACGCAATAGCAGTTTGATGCAGATCAGGTGTCTGTCGGAACAACAGTTTGAAGTAGATCGGGTGGCTGCATCTCCGTCCATGAGGCTGCCGATTCAAAGAACTACGGTGGACTGATACAATTTTCTGTAATACCCTGTCCAAGACATTTGTCGCGGGTCGCTCTATAACACACTTAGTAGGCAAGTGACTCCAGGTTTCAGATAATTTGTACTGACACAGTTTTCTGCAATACCCTTTCCCTTGATGTTATACGCACAACATTCATCACGCTAGATTTCTTGGGAGTGCATTGCATGTTGAAGAAATTTTGTCTAGAGTACCATGAGTTATTACATTAAACGAAAGTTTGCTCCTCATACAAACGGTGGGCAATCATGGACAGGAGACACAACTGATGCTTAGTAATAGGTACTTCATGGTATGTACCCCTTTCAGCATATATTGCATATTATAGACGCTTCTTGATTTGAGAACCAAGAACTGAAAGTGATTCACTTTCCACTCTGTATCTAGATTCATCATTTAGTAAGTTCCTAGGAACCTTATAGGAATTAGTATATGTTTTGTTAAACTGTAATGGTTGTGCATATGAATTAAAATAAATAAGCATTGCATGTTGAAGAAATTTTGGCTAGAGTACCATGAGTTATTACAATAAACGAAAGTTTGCTCCTGATACAAACGGTGGGCAATCATGGACAGGAGACACAACTGATGCTTAGTAATAGGTACTTCATGGTATGTTCCCCTTTCAGCATATACAGCACATTCATTAAGATTTTCTTGCAATTATAACTCAGAAATCCATGTTCATTCCGTAATTTTCCGGTAACTGTATATATTTTTTCCAGTCGCAATCCATTATATAAGATTAAATCTGATGGGATTAAAAATGCTAACAAAGCCATGTTGATAGCTTGACAAATTTGCAGGATCTGCTCTAGGTTTTGATGACGCTTGACTAAGAAGTGCTTTGGTGGGATAGCAATATAGTCAGTTCACAGTCACAGTTCTGGCTGCAAGCGATACTTACAAATTTACTCAGCGTAAATGTGGCTCGAGCCCGTGGCGACTGCGCCCTGGGACTGTGGCTCTTCGACGACGACTTCATGGCTGGCGCCCGCGGGAGCTCGGAACTCTGGGCTAGCTACTTCAAGTTCATCGTGCGGGCGGATGCTAGCTAGCTTGCTACGCTGCGGTGTCGGTGTCAGTAGCAACGAGGTGAGTCGGCGTAGCCACACAAACCTCTGGAAGCGGTTATCCGACATGAAGCTCTTGCTTCCATTCCTACGGTCTGTCAACAATGAAAACGCGAAAGGCAGCGATGTCTGCTCGACGTTTATGGAAGATCAGAAACCTGTCTGGAAGTGTTACAGCTACCAGGAGATTTCAGTAGCAACTGATGACTTCCATCCAGGTACTATATGTTTTCACTTTTCATGTGTTCCATTTCGGAATTTGAAGCACTAGATGACCCATATGCAATTTAAAGAATGTATCCTCATGCAAAATGCAGCCATGTAGACGAATGGTGTTTCTGCAAGGCCACACATGTACTAGCACTGGATTATGCATATGTATATGGATAGTTATGTATGTATGCATCTCACACTCACCACGATTGGAAGAGTTTTAGAGGGACATATCACGTGATGTGACACTGGAGTTAGCAGTTTTTGTTGATATCTTTATTTGCTTGCTTCAGGGATGAGAGGTTTCAGAGTCGGAGCAGAGAGTCGGGCAGCGGTGGATGTCTCATATACTCCAAGCAGTCAATTGGATAATTGCAATGATTGGAGTGGCTCAAGTGTTTTGGATATTGAATGGCTTTCTTCCACAGGAGTTCAAATAATTAAGGTTAGTTTTGTAAAATGTATCTCCTATGTACTTCCTCGGTATTGATTGAACAAAGAAAAACTTACTATTAATATATAGTCCATAACTTACAGGGTTTTTTCTGGTGTTTTCCGTGGGATGATTCTACCCTGTTTTGCTGCCTCGCTGACAAGGATTTCCCGTTGTCTTACCAGCCAGATGGACTTGAAGATATTTTCTAAATTTCTATTTTGCAGGTTTGTTTCGCATTATCCATTAGCGTGTTTAATGTATTGATTGTCTTGCATCAAAGAACACGAGTTTGAGGATGGCCTGGAGTGTCCTTTTTGGTTGTTGAGGATGAATTACTTCTATTCTATCTTGAGGGCGATTGCAGAACATGCTTCTATTTTCCTATATATTGCAGCTATAATAAATATATGTCCAACAGATATATTTTTTTGTGAGGAATGTCCAACAGATATTGGTAGCTGTATTAAATTTCTTGATTGATTAAGTTGTGTTTCCTCTGAAGTCTTGCACATTAGTTGTATTGGACAGAACTTTCTTTACTTTTTTTAGCAGGCTAGATGTGTTATTCTGATAGGACTACTTTGTTGTGTTAAAATTCTGAATTTAAATCCTAGACTAACTGTAGCAATTTTGGCATGGCCAGATGTGAGCCAACAGAACAGAAAGGTAGGCTTTCTCCTAAATGTTCTACTCTGAGTTTGTTAGATTCTATCATATATGAGATGATTATGTGATGATCCACTTGCTATAGCGAACATGCAAATTGTTTTTGCATCGATGTGTCGATCTTTTAGCCTCGCCTTCCTGAAACTTTTCTCACAATTTATGCACTGATGTGGTGTTCTTCGGTTATTTGTTTTTTGATTGAGTGGGTCTCTCCCTGAAGCCTTCATGCTCTGTTTTCGTCTACTGTTGCGTATCTGTTTTCATCTGAGAAAACTGAGAACAGAAAAATGAAGACCTAAAGATCTATCGTGCTTTTCCAGCAAGCTTACATGCACATACAATTTGTTCTGCTTTCCACTTTTTTTTTAAAATGGTCATACGGTGTTTGATTCTATTGCTGTCATTTGGTTTAGAACGATGCAGATACAAGCATGTATTTAATTTCGGTGTTTATATGTTTGATAGTTGAATGGGCTAGAAAAATATTTTATTTCCCTCGAGTCCTTCATTACTACATAGAGGGGTGAATAAGAGATCTGTTGCTGTGGTGCAGAACTACAAATGGTACCTTTTTGTTGCATGTTTCAGGTTCTGTACTACCGGAGAAAGTGTGATGACATGAGTATGTATTTTAGTTTTTTGGTAGGAAGATCACACCTTTACCGTGTATATTAGGGTGAGCAGATCAAGGTGAGCAGATCTTAAATTTGCCTTTATGGT
Source organism: Puccinellia tenuiflora (assembly GCA_012064385.1). NCBI lineage: Eukaryota > Viridiplantae > Streptophyta > Magnoliopsida > Poales > Poaceae > Puccinellia > Puccinellia tenuiflora. The sequence goes on along the minus strand of QRDG01000451.1, from coordinate 1,110,658 downwards.
AATTAATAAATAATTCAGTTTTCTGTAAAATAATTCTATAAGTTATACGTTTTCTTAGCAGCCCCTGATCTTCTAGCTCATAGTTTTGAAGTTTCTATGAGTTTATCTCTCAAACTGATATTCTACATTCGGAGAAATTTTCCGTGTTTTGATATTGCGTACCTTTTTCTAAATTTTCTGAGTTTACTATGAAGAGAGCTTCCTTATATACTCAATTTCAGTTTGGTTTGCTTGCCTTTTTTCAGTTGAATTTTAAAAAAAAACTCTAACTATGGAATTCAAATTAATAAATGTGCATTTCCACTCAACATGGACTTAAATTAAAAATTAATAATAGTCAAAAATTCCAAATTGCTTAAAAATTGGAGATACTTTAAAATATATCAACATGTTCACACAAATAAATGGCAACTATTTACAGCAAAAACCAAGCATATTTTAACTTTTCGAGTTGGTGAATATTTGGATAAAATCCAAATGCACATCCTCTAATTATGTGAACATGAATTTAATAAATGCTCATATAATGCATTTCCTCTAATAATGGACTTAAACTGAACATTCCAATTTGGTTAATATTTGGATGAAATCTAAATGAACTTTCTCTAAATATGGAATTCAATTCAAAGAAGTGCATTTTCACTCACTATGGGCTTAAAAANTTAGGCTATTTCTAAGATTGTATTTCTTTTTTAGATCTCTTTCATGCTTAAGGAATACGTTTTGCTCACAATACAGTTATTGTATTTCTGGCTTTCTTGTTGAGATCTCTTTCATGCTTGAGGAATAAGCGTTTTGCTCACAGTACAGTTATTGTATTTCTGGCTTAAGGAACATGCATTTTGCTCAGGCGGTAGTATACATGCCCATGTTAATTCTTGCCATTTTTACAACACATTGAGAACATTAGTGGACTAGTTGATGTAGACCACTGTATGGCTCACTATTAGTAACTTGACTATGGGAAACATTTCAGCTTGGTGATGTTCACCTCTTGATTTTGGATGCCGCTTGCGTGCATAGACCTGTAGGTCTCGTCTTAGTATGCTCGGGAGCAGAAATTTCCATTTTCTTATACAATTACTAATGCCTACTGCTTCCTTGAATTTGGTTGCATGTGGGATATGTGTCGTATCAGATGTGGCGGTGCATTACTGCATGCTTAATGAATGTCTGATGCTCATACAATTTTATGGATCTATACGGCGGTGCACCTGTGCTTGCGACTTTCTCTTGTTCTTTGTTGCTCCATATTCATGTGGTATGCATCTGAAATAATAGTTCTTATCTGAATCAAATTTGGCGCCCAAGACTATTTGGTGTTTGGGTATCGATGGATGGGTGTGTAGTCGTGGTTGCAGGAGGATGCTTCTTTTCTGCTGCTTTTGCCTGCGGATCTGAATTTGCAATGTTTCGTTTCTGCTATTATATGTGACTTGTGCATACTTTTCTGGTCGTGTGTTATGCATCTGCCATGATTTGGATCATTGCGGACCCGTTCTTCAATTGTGTTCTGCCATGTCAGGCCGTTGCTGAAGTTTCTAACATGATGCCATCGTCTGTTGGTAGTATGAATCCTGCTTAGGCTATTGCTAGCCGTTGCATTTCCTGTTGAGATCTCTTTCATGTTTAAGAAACAAGTGTTTTGCTATGATATGATGTTGTATTCTATTGAAGAACACACGTTTTGCTCGGGTAAAAAGTATAGCTGTGGTCTATGGATGTTCATTTTGCTCACAATATGCCAGGACCCGATGGTCACTGGCATCTCGATGGGGAAGAAGAGAGGGAGTAGGAGCCGGTGCTCAGATAGCTAGCAACTAAAAGCAGAAAATTATGCTGGAAAGGAAAGAACAGGAAAGGGAATAAATTAGGGTTTTGATTGCTTGATCCACCCATCCACCCCACCTACACCTTTATATCGAAGGAGTAGGTTCAAGCAAGTTTACAAGATAACCCCTGGTTTGCAACAGGGACTGAAACAGAGGATAAAGGTTACAGACGTAAAAGACTAGGGAGCTCTAGGAGCCGAAGGATCCTGGCGAATCGTCATCCTGTCATCCCGGCCGTTGGTTGTTGCCGAAGAAGCCATTGTCGCTGGTAGCTACTAGTCAGGTACCTGACAATTCCCCCGCTTAAGTCAAGACGTCACGGCTTGAACAAGGGAAAAGTTGCCTGGATAAAAGCTGCATCCTCCCAGGTTGCTTCTTCAGGTGGCATATTTTCCCAGTGAATTAACCACTGTGGCACTGCTACATCATAACCGCCAGCAGAACGAGGAACTTGACGACGTTGTAAGATTGCAATAGGAGACATCTTGAGTTTACCTGACTCAGTAACCAGAGGAAGAGAAGGACTCGGGACTGCCTTTGGTCCCAGGTGGCGCTTGAGATGATTCACATGGAAGACTTTATGAAGTTGAGTGCCTTCAGGTAACTGAATCTTGTATGCCCTATTCCTCACTGTTTGCAGAACACGAAAAGGACCATACCACTTAGAGCTCAACTTCAGAGAGGTGTGTTGACCCAAGGCTGTCTCTCTTTGCGGAAGCATTTTCAGATACACCATGTCCCCGACATTAAACGATCTAGGGGTTCGTTAAGGTCTGCATATTTCTTCATTGTTTTCTGAGCCTTGGTAAGGTTTTGCTGTAACGCCTCCACCATGTTACTTTTTTCTGTGAGGGCCAGCTGGGCTTCAGGTGATAAATCAGTGGGAATTGCGGCTGTTGTCAGTTGAGGAGGTGGGTATTCATATAAATCCTCGAAGGGGGACATCTTGATGGAGGTGTGGTAGCTAGAATTATACCACCATTCAGCTGTTGAAAGCCAGTCCAGCCACTTTTTGGGTTCAGCAGAAGTCATGCAACGTAAGTATTGTTCGAGACATTGATTCACACGTTCAGTTTGTCCGTCAGACTCTGGGTGGTATGCCGTGGAGAAATGCAGAGATATCTTGAGAACATTGAAAATTTATTGCCAAAGTTTGCTGGTGAAGATTCTGTCACGATCACTGACTATGACAGATGGGGGGCCATGTAGCTTCAGAATGTTATCGATGAATAGGTCGGACACTTTCTGGACTGAATAAGGATGAGCCAGAGGGATGAAATGGGCATACTTGGTTAGTCTATCCACTACGACCAATATGACATCCTTTCCCTTAGATTTGGGGAGGCCTTCAATAAAATCAAGACTCACTTCTAACCACTTGGCTTTAGGAATAGGCAAGGGATCTAGTAACCCTGGATACTGAATCTTTTCTGTTTTGGAAACTTGACACACAGGGCATTCAGCAACTTTGGAGGTAATGTACTGCTTCAGTTTAGGCCAATAGAACAATTGCTGAATTCTGTGAAGTGTAACCCTGGTACCAGAATGTCCACCAAAAGCTGAAGAGTGGAAGGTGGAGAAGATTTTGGTTCTGAGTTCTGTAGAAGAGCCAACATAAATTCTTCCCTTATATCTGAGGATGCCTGATTGGAGGGTGTATTTGGGGTTACTGTCTTTGTGAACAGCCAGTTGCTGGAGCAAGAGTGTGCAACTGTCATCTCCTATATAGGATTCAGTGATTTCAGAGCACCACGCTGGGGTAACAGATGATATGGCCCTGCAATGTTGTGGTGGCATCTTCTCTTGATCTTGATACTCCCTGGAAAGGGCATCTGCCACTTTATTGTCACTGCCCTTTTTGTACTCAATTCTGAAATTGAATTGCAGTAGTTTCAACATTAACTTGTGTTGAATCCCTTCTAGTAATCTTTGGCTGCTGAGAAACTTAAGGCTACTCTGGTCAGTTTTGATGATGAGAGTATTTCCTAAGAAATAGTGCCTCCACTTCTTAAGTGCTTCAAGGATCGCCAAGGCCTCTTTTTCATAAATTGATTGAGCACTTGGTTTTGGACCTAAACATTTACTAAAGTATGCTAGGGTTTGCCCTGCTGCATTAACATAGCTCCCAATCCTGTTGCGCAAGCATCTGTTTCTAGGGTAAAAGGTAGAGTGAAGTCAGGGAGTGCTAGCAGAGGAGGAGAGGACATGATATGCTTTAACTTCTCAAAAGCCATCTGTTGTTCTGGACCCCATTGGAAGGAGTTTTTCTTCAGGACCTTGTATAGGGACTGACAAAGAATGGCATATAGCTCAATAAATTTCCTATAGTAGCCTGTGAGTCCCAAAAATCCCCTGAGCTGCTTGATAGTGAGAGGTTGTGGCCAGTTGAGGATAGCAATGATTTTAGCTGGATCTGTCTGCACTCCTGTAGCTGAGATGATATACCCCAAGTACTCCACCTGTGACTGGCCAAACAGACACTTGGACATTTTTGCTTTTAGCTGATGTTGTCTCAGGGTGCTGAGAACTAACTGTAGGTGCTCTTGGTGCTCACTCAAGGACTTGCTGTAGACCAATATGTCATCAAAGAATACAAGAACAAACTTCCTAAGGAACTTGGAGAATATGGAATTCATCAATTCTTGGAAGGTTGCAGGAGCGTTGCACAAGCCGAAAGGCATGACCATGTATTCGTAATGGCCTAGGTGTGTGGAGAAAGAAGTTTTATGTGTATCAGCTGGGTGCATCCGAATTTGGTGATAACCAGAGCGAAGGTCCAACTTGGAAAATATCACTGCACCATGGAGTTCGTCAAGTAGGTCCTCTATCACAGGTATAGGGAATTTGTTTTTTATAGTCAAATCATTGAGACCTCGGAAGTCAGTGCAGAGTCGCCAAGATCTGTCTTTTTTACGAACTACAATAGATGGGGGTGAAAAAGGACTCTTACTAGGTCTTATCTCCGCATTGGCTAGCATTTGTTTGATCAGAGCTTCTACTGAATTTTTCTGGCTGTGGGACATTCTGTATGGCCTAATATTGGGTGGATTTGCTCCTGGTACAAGAGGTATCTGGTGATCACACTCCCTGTGTGGAGGAAGGCCTTTGGGCTCTTGGAATATATCTTGGAACTGATGTAACAGCTGAGATATTTCTCCAGGCACGGGAGGTAATTTCTCCAGCTTGTTTTGGCCAATATCCTCCATAGGATTGATGAGCATGTATCCCTGTGCTCCTTTTCTATGAGCCTGCTGCACTGGTCTGAAGAATTAGGAAGTTGTCTTTAGGTATCAGGTGATCATGGAAGGTATGCAACTCCCCTTCAATTCTAATGGTAAGACTCCTTTCAATGAAGTCAAATGTGACTGGATTATGTTTCTTGAACCAATTCACCCCTAGAATGATGTCTGACCCTTGAAGGTGGAGGACTCTGAAGTCAGTGCAAAATTTCTTGCCTTGTATGGAGAAACTATGATTTTCAACAATAGCATCCGATGAAAGTGTACCCCCTCCTGCTACCTTGACTGTTCTGGGTTTTGTAGCAGTCATAGGTATGTTGTTGTGCTTGGCAAATTCATAATCAATGAAAGTATTAGTACCGCCTGTGTCTGCTAAAGCAATGGCCGCAGAATTCTTGAATTTGAGCAAGAGAGATATAGTGGAATCACTAGGATATCCATGGTATGCAGCTGCAGTGATATTCATGAGATTTTCAGCTACCACTGGGGGATTAGGCTGTTCTTGTTCCCCCAGGACTGGTTGTATCTGTGCAGCTTGCTGGTTATCAGGATTGTCATGCTCAGGTTCGTCTTCTTCATCAGAGTGGCCCTGCATTTGGATAGTGTTGAGAGCTCTCTGCATAGTGATGCATTTGTGGCCTACTGTCCAGTTTTCAGGGCAGTACCAGCATTTCCTAGCCTCTCTGGGCCTAACCATAGGTGCCCTGTTTCTATTTTCCCTTAGTGGCACTTGCCTGTTTGGAACTGCAGCTAATTGTCTGAGGGGAGGAGCCATAGGAACAACTTTTTTGGCAGTGGACAGGAATGCTTTCTCATATTGCCTGGCGTACCAATAGGCTGACAAGAGTGTTGTTGGTTTTTGACATTGAACGTTGTGCTTGATGCTATCCTTGAGACCACTAACAAATCTGTCCACAAAGAAGTCTTGGGGAAGGTATGTTCTTTCCCTTTTCATTTGTGTCATCCAAGTTTCATAAAGATCAATGTAGCTATTGACAGTGGTTACTTGTTTTAACACTTGCAGCTGGTCCATAGGGTCAGTGGAGACATTATCAGGGAATCTGTCCACTAAAATTCTGCCCAGCTCAGTCCAACTGATGGTCTGCAAGTTAAGGCCTGCACTCTTCAAACAAGTTTTTGCCTGTCCCCTTATATGTGCTATACCCCATTTCACTTTTTGTTCGCCAGGAATGCCTACCAAGGAGAAGATGTCTTCACATTCCAAAATCCAGGCCCTAGGCGCTGCACCATGAAAGGTTGGCAATTCAACATGAGGAGTTCTGATATTTGGTTTCTGCCAGTTGTGATTCGAAGTGTTGGACTGGGAGTTGGCTGATTGGTGGTAGATCGAGGTGTTGGGGCTTCAGGGATTGGGGAAAGGTGGGTGCTTGGCGGCTGCAGAGTAGCAAAAGACTGATTTTGCATCATAGAACCCTGTTCAACTGTACTCGTGCCTTCAACTGACGGTGCCCGAGTATTACTGACCATCCAATTTGACATCATCGAAGAAAGCCTAGACATTTCATTCTGAAGGGAGTCATACGAAGCTTGAGATGCTACCTGATGGTCTTTGAGGCGGCGGCTGATGTCCAAAACTTCCTGGGGAAGGCGATCGCCGATGGCCTCTGCAAGGCGAGCTTCGTCCTCTGCCGCGGTGATCGAGAGCGCCGCCCCCTCTGCTGCGGCGGTGCGTTCCCGTGAAGATGAACGGGATCTGGTGTTCTTCGTCATCACGGCTTCCGGGCTGGGGAGAGGGATTTTACTGCCAGATCGTCGTGACCTGGTAACCTCTACAGGCGGCCCGGCGGCGGCAGGACGGGCTTGAGGGAGGGTTAGGGAGGGAAGATCGCTCGGTCGACTGCTCTGATACCACCTTGTCAGGACCCGATGGTCACTGGCATCTCAATGGGGAAGAAGAGAGGGAGTAGGAGACGGTGCTCAGATAGCTAGCAACTAAAAGCAGAAAATTATGCCGGAAAGGAAAGAACAGGAAAGGGAATAAATTAGGGTTTTGATTGCTTGATCCACCCATCCACCCCACCTACACCTTTATTGTTGAGTAATTAGGCAATAATTCCATGATTAATTCTAGAATATTAAGCATGACAACAATCGCTACTAACATGTTAATCTCAAACATACTAGAAGTATTAACTAACATGAACAGTATCATACTAGCAGAAAACATGTTAAGCCAGCAGATTGGATCACGCAACACGTACTAATCCTTGGTGGAGGAAGTAGTCGTAGCCGTTGCCGTACCGATGTTGTTGACGACAACGTTGGCGATGACCGGTCGAAGAAGACGGCGTTGAACACGACGAGCTTTAGGTCCCACCGAGCGACCGGGAAGACGAGCCGTGATGACGAACTTGAGCAGTCGCGTGGAGCGCTTCCCAAAAACCTAATTAGCCCTCTCCCGTACAAGATCGCAAGAGCTAACGGTTCCGGAGACCCGGCGATCGGGATGGAATAGACTACGGTGGCGGCGCAAGGCACGAGATGGCAAAACCTAGATTGGTTCGGGGTGTGACGGTGCACGCAGTGCAAGGTAATATATAGTGCGGCTCTGGAAACCCTAACAGGTACAACGTGGGCCAAGTCCACATCGCAGGTCGGTTACAGTAGCCCACGATCCGGGAGCGACCCGAACGACTAACTGTGACGCGTCCATCCAGACCGTTTTTTTCCCGGACTGCAAAAATAAAGCTCAGCTCGGCGAGATTCCCGCAACCCGCAACCCGCGGCGCGTCGTGACGAGACGAGCGGGCGGGCGGTGCGTGCGTGCGAGCGGCGGAGGAGGAGGAGCGCGTGAGAGAGCCTCTTGTTCTCACTCACTTACCAACTAGTGGAACACTCCACCTTATAAGGTGGTGCAACTCCTCTCAAACTAGCAATGTGAGACTAAACTTTAGCTCCCACTACACTCACTTGTGAGCTGCCATCATTTTGGGTTTTGAGATTTTCTGAAATTGCTATTGGGCTGTCACAAATGGGCCCAATTCTAACAATCCCCCACCAGATCTCAAATCCCTATTTAGAGATATTTGCCAAACCTCGTTTCTTGTTTATATACCAGTGTTTCGGCAGAGACTGTTAAGTTGAACTTCCGCCTAGACCTTCAAGCTACATCTATCAGCAACTTGAACAATGGACGAACCTTGAATTGCAAGTTTGGTGCCAATAGACTTCACTCAAAGTCATAACCAGTACGTGGCTGCCAGTAGCCTACCCCGCGGGTGGAGCATATGCGTCATACTCCCTGGTCTCTTCATGAGTTTACTAGAGATCACCCAAATCTCATAGACTGCGACGTTTAACAGTCGGAACTCATATAGGTGTGTTCTTTCAAGAATGCTCTGTAGGACAGCATCTTTGCTATAAATAGCCAATAGAACCACATTAAGGCATGTTGCCAACCTGCCTTACAGCTTTCTGAGAGCTCGTGCATCTTCACTTAGAGAGGGTAACAAAAGCTCTCCTCTGTTAAACCACTAGTTTGTTTTTTCTAGGTCCTACTTCACGGGATCTCCGATCACATAGGTTGGGTTACCACTATGGTGTAACACTCATGGGTCTCATACCCATCTCCCTCGATGCACTCTCTATCATATTTCGTGATAGTCCCTTTGTAAAGGGATCTGCCAGGTTTTTGTCTGTTTGAATATACGTAACAATAATTACTCCGGAGTTTTTTCAATTTCCTGACAGATTTCAAACGTCTTTTAACGTGTCTTGATGATTTCGCATTATCCTTAGCACTGTTCACTTTGACAATCACCGTTTGGTTGTCACAGTTCATAAGGATGGCCAGCAATGGTTTGTCAACCACCGGCAAGTCCATCAATAGCTCACGCAGCCATTCTGCCTCTACAGTGGCTGTATCCAAAGCAGTAAGTTCTGCTTCCATGGTTGACCTCGTCAATATGGTTTGTTTACAAGACCTCCATGACACTGCGCCACCTCCAAGGGTAAATGCATACCCACTTGTGGCGTAAAGCTCATCAGCGTCTGAAATCCATTTCGAATCACTATATCCCTCTAGCACAGTAGGGTGCCCAGAATAGTGAATCCCATAACTCATTGTACCGTTCAGATAGCTCATGACTCTTTCAAGTGCATGCCAATGATCATTACCCGGGTTTGACATGAACCTGCTCAACTTGCTTACAACATATGAGATATCAGGTCTTGTCGCGCTCGTGAGGTACATGAGTGAACCGATTATTTGAGAGTATCTCAATTGATCTATCGATTCTTTCTTGTTCTTTCGAAGTGCCACGCTGGGATCATAAGGAGTTGGAGAAGGCTTGCTGTCTATAAAGCCGAATCGGCTCAAGACCTTCTCAACATAGTGTGATTGTGTTAAAACAATTCCACTCTCATCCTTAATCAGCTTGATGTTCAGAATTACATCAGCTTCTCCTAGATCTTTCATGTCAAAACATTTTGACAGAAAAGACTTGACCTCATTTATCACATTCATGCTTGTACCAAATATCAATATGTCGTCGACATACAAGCATAATATGACACTATCGCCCCCACCATGGCGATAATAGACGCACCTATCAGCCTCATTAATGGCAAAGCCCGCAGAAGTCAAAGTTCTGTCAAACTTCTCATGCCATTGCTTAGGTGCTTGTTTTAGTCCATACAAGGACTTCAACAATTTGCATACCTTTCTCTCTTCACCCTTTACCACGAACCCATCAGGCTGATCCATATAGATCTCCTCTTCCAACTCTCCATTGAGGAAAGCTGTCTTTACGTCCATTTGATGAACGATAAGACCATAAGAGGCAGCCAGGGAAAGTAGTACACGAATGGTGGTCAGTCTAGCGACAGGTGAATAGGTATCGAAGTAATCTTCGCCTTCTCTCTGCGTGTAGCCCTTGGCCACAAGCCGCGCCTTGTACTTCTCAATAGTACCATCAGGCCGCAACTTCTTCTTAAACACCCACTTACAACCCACTGGTTTGCACCCATACGGTCGTTCAGACAGTTCCCATGTCCCATTAGAAAGAATCGAGTCCATCTCATTATGGACAGCTTCTTTCCAGTCATCTGCATCAGGAGATGCGTATGCCTCTGCAATGGACGTAGGAGTATTGTCCACAAGGTACACAATGAAATCATCACCAAAGCATTTTTCAACCTCTGTCTCTTGCTCCTCTTAGGAGCTTCATTGTCATCCTTCTCTAGGACAGTCTCAAGTGGTTGTTCAGAATGATTACTAGATGTACTAGATTCAGGAATAATTTCAGAAGAAATTCTAGCAGTGCTATGCATATCTTTCATAGGAAACATATTCTCAAAAAATGTTGTATCACGAGATTCCATTATAGTATCAACATGCATATCAGGAACTTCAGATTAACCACTAAAAATCTATGACCAACGCTATGCGGCGCATAGCCCAGAAAAATACAATCCACTGTCTTTGGTCCGAGTTTGCGTTTCTTCGGAATAGGAATGTTGACTTTCGCCAAGCATCCCCATGTACGCAAATAAGAAAGTGATGGCTTTCTTCCAACCCACTCCTCATAAGGGGTTTTCTCTTTATTCTTGTTAGGAATTCTATTCAGGACATGACACGAAGTCAACAAGGCCTCCCCCCACCATGCCTTAGATAAACCCGCAGGTGTCCAACATGGAATTCACCAAGTCGGTCAGCGTGCGGTTTTTCCTCTCGGCAACCCGTTTGATTGGGGCGAGTAGGGAGGCGTCCTCTCATGAATAATGCCGTGTTCCTCACAGAATTCATCAAATATTTTCGCAAAATATTCTCCACCACGATCTGACCTAAGACGCTTGATCTTTCTCTCTAATTGATTTTCAACTTCAGCCTTATAGATTTTAAAGTAGTCTAACGCTTCATCTTTAGTTTGCAACAAATAAACATAGCAGAACCTAGTAGCATCATCAATTAACGTCATGAAATATCTTTTTCCACCTTTTGTCAACACACCATTCATCTCGCATAGATCAGAATGTATGAGTTCTAGAGGTGCCAAGTTTCTCTCCTCGGCCGCCGTGTGAGGCTTCCGAGGTTGCTTAGATTGCACACAACTATGGCACTTAGAACCTTTGGCAATGGTGAATTTCGGAATTAAACACATGCTGGATAGCCGAGACATTAAACCAAAATTAACGTGACATAAACGAGAGTGCCAAACACTAGCATCCGAATCCACATTGCCACAAATATGGTTCACTGACTTATTACAAAAATCTGAAAGGGAAAAGCGGAACAAGCCTCCGCACTCATAACCTTTACCAATAAATTGTCCAAATTTGACACAACCACTTTATTGGACTCTAAGACTACTTTAAACCCATCTCTGCATAGAAGGGAGCCGCTAACGAGATTCTTGTTCATAGTAGGGACATGCTGCACGTTCCTCAGCTGCACGATCTTCCCGAAGTAAACTTCAGATCTACCGTGCCAACACCACGAACAGAAGCATGTGATCCATTCTCCATTAGGACGGAAGAATCCCGTGCGACCTGGTAAGAAGTGAACATAGAGATGTCAGAACATACATGAACATTAGCACCTGTATCAATCCACCAACATGAAGATTGAAATACTGAAAGCACAACAGGTAAATTACCATACCCATCAGTATTGCTAGCGGTCACGACGTTGACAGTATTGGTGCCATCTTTTCCTTTGCGATCTGCATGTTCAGGGCAGTTCTTGGAATAGTGGCCAAGCTGTCCGCAGGTATAACATCCTCCCTGCTCAGCTTTGTTCACCTTCTTCTTCTTCTTCTTCTTCTTCTTCTTGAAGTCAGTAGTCTTTGCAGGCTTATTGAACGAGGGCTTGAAATTCCCTTTGTTCTTGACATGTGAGTTCTTCTGCACCATGTTGGCGCTAGACTGACCCTCACCGCCTCTCTCATTAGTGTCCTTAGCCCGAGATTTCTCCTCAACATCAAGAGACGCAATCAGATTTTCAACTGATATCTCCTGTCTCTTATGTTTGAGAGTTGTGGCGAAGTTCCTCCAAGACAGAGGCAACTTTGCAATAATGCACCCAGCCACAAACTTGTCGGGTATGGCACACTTGAGAAGTTCGAGCTCCTTTGCAATACACTCTATTTCATGAGCCTGTTCCACTACAGAACGGTTATTGACCATCCTGTAATCATGGAAACTCTCCATGACATAGAGTTCACTGCCAGCATCGGATGCACCGAATTTCGCATTCAGTGCTTCCCAAAGCTCCTTGCCGTCCTCTATGTGCATGTACACATCGCACAGACGGCCATCAAGAACGCTAAGAATACATTCCCTGAAGGCAGTATTGTCATACCGGAACTTTTCCTGATCTTGCTCAGAAATAGTTCCCTCAGGCATGCCTTTACTGACATGGAATATTTTCAAAGCCATCAGCCAGAGCTGGCACTTCACTTGCCACCTCTTAAAGCTCACACCGGTAAACTTTTCCGGTCTCATAGCATCAGCGAAACTAGCCATGGATAACTCAGGAAATTGCCTATAATTAGGTTTTTGGATTGTTGAGTAATTAGGCAATAATTCCATGATTAATTCCAGAATATTAAGCATGACAACAATCGCTACTAACATGTTAATCTCAAACATACTAGAAGTATTAACTAACATGAACAGCAGCATACTAGCAGAAAACATGTTAAGCCAGCAGATTGGATCAGGCAACACGTACCGATCCGTGGTGGAGAAAGTAGTCGTAGCCGTTGCCGTACCGATGTTGTTGACGACAACATTGGCGATGACCGGTCGAAGAAGACGGCGTTGAAGACGACGAGCTTTAGGTCCCACCGAGCGACCGGGAAGACGAGCCGTGATGACGAACTTGAGCAGTCGCGCGGAGCGCTTCCCAAAAACCTAATTAGCCCTCTCCCGTACAGGATCGCAAGAGCTAACGGTTCCGGAGACCTGCTCTCCCGCTCGCCGGTGCACGCCGGCGATCGGGATGGAGTAGACTACGGTGGCGGCGCAAGGCAAGAGATTGGCAAAACCTAGATTGGTTCGGTGTGTGGTGCGGCGCACGCAGTGCACGACAATATATAGTGCGGCTCGGGAAAACCCTAACGGGTACAACGTGGGCCAAGTCCACGTCGCAGGTCGGTTACAGTAGCCCACGATCCGGGAGCGACCCGAAACGACTAACTGTGAGCGTCCGTCCAGACCGTTTTTCCCGGACTGCAAAAATAAAGCTCAGCTAGATTCCCGCAACCCGCGTCGTGACGAGACGGGCGGGCGGTGCGTGCGTGCGAGCGGCGGAGGAGGAGGAGCGCGTGAGAGAGCCTCTTGTTCTCACTCACTTACCAACTAGTGGAACACTCCACCTTATAAGGTGGTGCAACTCCTCTCAAACTAGCAATGTGGGACTAAACTTTAGCTCCCACTCCACTCACTTGTGAGCTGCCATCATTTTGGGCTTTGAGATTTTCTGAAATTGCTATTGGGCTGCCACAAATGGGCCCAATTCTAACAGTACAAATGGACAACAACACGAACGAACGAACTAACGAAAAAGACGATCGATCGATCTATGGTCGACAGAGCTCCCCCGGTTTCGAGGGGATCGATCTTGATGGATGGATTCTCTCTGCCGAACTTCACTCCCATCACTAGCTACTACAGTCGCCGGACGGTGCCGGGGAAGAACACCACGCAGAGTACGGCCAGCGCCGTCGCCGGGAGCTTCCCGGCGGCGAGCCCCGCCAGGATCACCGGCACGAACGCCGACAGCGGGAATTTGACGCCGCCAGGCCCTCGTTGGTCCACCACCGCCACAGCCACTGATTCTGACGACACCGACGACGACCATTCTTCTATGCTTGACTCTGAAGCGGCGACTAAAGACTCTGTTTTTACGACCGGATCGGCGTCGCCGCCGACGGCTTCCGGGTGCTCGGCCCCGCCCGACACCAATCCGCCAGACACCAATCGACATAAGACCTCGAGCCCCATTGACCATCACAGCACCCACGACCCCTCTCCATATCCATTCGGAGCTGCTGCCAGTGTGGGAGGAGGCCGACGACGCACAGAGACTTGCGGTGCGATGGAGGACCGGCCAGAGAGTTCGGCTTGTTCAACGGTGCACCGGTCGCAGACTCGACTCCCCCTGGCTTACGTAGCGCCATCCCATAGTCACGGCCGCCGGTTCCAGCAGCCCAAAGCCATCCCCGTACCATCCTCATTAGGTCTTCTCCTCCCCCTTCCGATTTTGTCCGCGGCAGCAAAGACCGAGGTTCCGTGAAGAGGCCATGACCTCAGATCCTAGCAGAGGAGTCTTGATCTGGTGCTTCTATGATGTGGGCGTCGTCCTCTGTGGAAAAGCTTGAGTTTCAGCTTTAGCGTCATGGCAGTTGCATGCGTCGTCTTCCCCCGCGCGTGGTGGCGCTGAGGAGGCGACTTGCCCGCCAGTATCAGCACGAGCTAGGACATGAACGCTCATGAGCTCCGGGCAGATGACGCCATGTTCCAGCTCCTCCAGGGCCATTGTTGGGTGAGTGCTTCGTTTGGTGCCATGGGAGCCCTTGTTGGGAAGCTGGACATGATGATGCTAGCTCCTCCCCACGGATGCTATACTCCAAGAGGGTCATGGACGGGATGTGCTTCCTCAAATATGATGTTGAATAGATGATCCCTCCTGATGGAGAGTGATGCAGGTTGGTCTTATCAGCAACTTTGTACTGGGTGATTGGTTGTGTTAAGCTAAATTAGTGTTGCTGACCTCCATTCAGTGACAAATTTTGTGCAGATTCGGTAGAACAGGAGTGGCAGCAGCTCATTGTCATTCCTTGAGGACCTTGAACCTTTCACCAGCAGGGAACACCTTGACGAGCTTCCTCCTAAATGCCGCGAGAACTCCCCTCCAACCGATCTCATTGCTCTGATGTGTCTGCTTTACCACAGGAGGATTCCGAGGTTCTTTTCTTTGATTTCGGCATCGAGCTCGACAATGTGGTGAGACACTCACATTCTGGGCTTCTTCTCCTGTTTGCATGATGTTGGCTTTGGCCTTCTTTTTCTTTATATATTATTTCTTTTGTGTTTCCTATATAGAAGACATAGCATTACCACTCACATGGAGTACTATAGCAAGGCGGATAACAGCGACTGGGAGGCCATCTACAAGATCGAGGTTGCTGCCAAAAGGTCAGGGAATTGTTTGTCATTTCTGTTAGCGGTTAAACTGGTCCGAGTTGAGTTGTTTTCATGACCAAATGTGTAAGTTCATGCATATTGTAGACCACTGTGTACAAAATTATTGATCTCGGATTTGTTAAGATGCTTTAAAGTGTTGATCATCTTGCTTGCAATTGTTATTCAGTTTAGTAACTGGTGATATATGATAGATAAGAAAATTCAACATGAATTGAAATAATTTTATTGCATGTAAAAAAAAGGGTCTGAACAATTGTACAAAAAGGGTCTGAACAATTAACATATATGATAGAGACGGTGTTGAACACATGTGATTTAACCCACGGTCAGATACATAACTTGGAATCGATGGCTTCCCCCAGCTCGCCTCCTCCCTCTTCCCCGCCACCCCCTCCCTACCTCTCCCCTACCGCCGCTGACGCTCCCCTGTCTCCTCTGTCCTCCGACGGAGAAGATGAGACTCTCCCCTACCTTCAAGCTTCCTTCGTTGCTTTCCGCTCCGCCTTCAAAATCTCAGAACTCATGGGTCTTGACTTTGAAGGTCAGATCCGCCGCTCCCCCCTTCGTCGCATCACCGCCCCAATCCACTCCTCCTCCGCCCACCTCCTAGTGTCCGTCCACCAAGCAAAGTTCCCCCTGTCAACACTCTCTGTTGCTGCTCTGCTTCAAGCTGCTATTGGCGGCGCCGCTCATCAATTCCAGGTCACCGCAGTCACCTCCTACTGCTTCAGATTTGCTGTCGCCTCGCTCCAGGTTGCTGACGCACTTCTGCGCCAAGAGCCTATCCAATGCCGCCAGTTCACAATGATCTTCGAGCCACTCTCCATGGCGCCTGCTGCCCACCTATCCATTCCCACCACCACCCGCTGCGATCGTCTCTCTGATATCCTGTCAGTTCCCTTTGACATCGGACTCGACTTCCAACTCGCCGCCGCCATCCGTCTTACCTCTGATGTGCAGCCTGCTCTCAGGCCTGGCTTCAGAACGATTGTCCGCATCATTCAGTTCCCTATGCCTATCGATGCTCCGCTCATGGACTTGATCCTTCAATGCCTCTTCGGCGGCCAACATCAACTCTACCAGTCCATCTTGCTCGCGGACGCCTACTTTGAGTTCTCCGTTGCTTCGACAAGCATTGCAAGCCTAATCAGCTCGTTCGGAGACTTCCGCAAGCTGGGAATCCTGCTTAGATTCCCCGACAGGACGCCTCCCTCGTCTCCACCGCTCCCCGTTGTGGCGGCCTCTCCAGCGACTTCTTCGGCGCAGCGACACTCCTCGGCCAAGGCTAAGGTTAGTCTGTCACACCCTGGTTCTAGCTTCAAGTCCTTCATTCTGCAGGACTACCATTGCACCGTCACAAACCAATACCCCATTGTTGCACGGCAAGCACGGAATGTGAACGTTTGGGTCAGTTTTACTTCAGTTTATGCTAAACCCTCTGAGATTTTAATTACAAACGCGTTAAACCACTTCTTCTCGGGAACTCCTGACTTCCTTGTCGCTCATCATCAGAGCTCTCTGTTCGTTACCACTGTAGCCTCGGCAGCCGTTAGTTTGAAAATTTTGAAATTCTCCCCGCTGCTTCTACCGGGAATTACTTTGCACTTCTTTGACTGTCCCTCCAAAGAAAAAATCCACGCGGACGCGTCTTGGGCCGCTAAAGACCAAGCTCAGACCGTAACATCTCAATCTATCCTTGGACCGCACCCCTCATGGATCCCTATTCCCTCGCCTGTAAGTGATATGGAAACAGCTCAAGTCAAAGCAAGTCAAAAACCAATCTTATCCCTGCAGCAACCCTTCGTACGAGACGATCAAACCCTCCCCGCAAGCCACTGTCACATCCTTCATGTCGACACCGCCGCCCATGCCTACTTGCCCTGCCTCCGCCTACCCACCCGACCAGCCGTAGCCCGGACAGCTACTCCTCGACTGACGCTCCAGCTCAACCCGACATGGTCCTGGTCCATACGCCACAACGCTCTCCCCGACCACACAACGAGCCCCTGCATGTAAACCATGTCCACGACCAGTCTGACAGTCGATCAATGGCAGAAAAACCACTCGAGTTGCTCGCCGCCCTCCTAAGCGCTCGACCCGAAATCGCAGACCCGTCCGTCGCCTCCACCGCTCACTTGCTGCCGCCCGCAACGCCGTATCGAGACGCGCTGCTCTCTCCTCTCCCTGCCAAACACCTCGCCAGGACACGCGTCCAGCCATTCCTACACCTCCTCTCCCCTTAAAAACCCTAGGCGACGCCCCTTCAAGCCATTGCCCTCCATGCACCCTCTGCTTCCGTTGCCCTCGCTCCTGACCACCGCGTGGAGGACTGCAGAGACCCTGTTAAGTGCTCCGCTGCTTTGCCTCCGGGCACCGGAGCTTTCAGTGCACTGCACAGCTTCCCCCCAACCACCACCTAGCAAATCACCTCCCCGGCAACCCTATGGCAACCGACCCGCTCCCCGTCCACCATATCTCCTCCGACAGCGACGAGACCAACCCCTCGGAAGCCAATGTTGTCTACTTTGGCTCTCACTGCATCAACCTCGATGAGTCCCCCCCTATCGCTCCCAGAGTCACCTTCTCGCAGCTGATCCCGGAGCTGTCTGCGGCTGCGGCTGCTGCTTGGCGTACCCGCTGCGGAAAGGCGGCGGCCTCCTCCGACAACGACTCCGCTCCTCCCTCCCAGCGGGAGGCTGCACGGTCGTCCTTCATCTCATCCGACCTTTCCCTGCCGCGGCCTAGATCCCATGCCACGGAAGCGGCCTCCGCAGCTGCTGCTGAAAGAACAACTATGCCCGAGATGTCGCCTAGAGGGGGGGGGTGAATAGGCGATTAACACTTTTGTAATTAGGGGCTTGATAATTGCGGAATAAAACTATGTGTTTAAATTAACAAGCCAACAACCTAATATGCTAGGGTTATCTATGTGCACCAACAACTTATGCTAAGCAATTCAAGCAACAAGGAGATAGCAAGATAAGAACTTCAAGCACGAAGGCTATCACAATGTAATTGCATAAGTAAAGCTCGGGTATAGAAATAACCGAGGCACGCGGAGACGAGGATGTATTCCCGAGTTCCTCCTTGTTAAGGGAGTACATCTCGTTGGAGGGGTGTGAGCTCGCCACAAGAGGACTACTCAAGATGCCATAAAGGACTCACCCTATTCTCCGATGAACCTCACCCAAGGGATTGGTTCACCTTCCACTATCGGAATCCTTCGAGGCGGATTCCGGAGCCCTTTACAACTCTTCTTGGGGCACACACCCACAACTCAATTGGGGGCTCCCAAATTCGTGCCGAAGCTTCACAACTCGAAGACTTCGCGGCACCTCCAACCGTCTAGGGTACACAATGCACCCAAGAGGCACAAAGCTCTTGGAACATAATGCACCCAAGAGTAACAAGCTTCTCAACGTCGATCTTCACGTATCACCGCAGGGAGAGCAACCCAATGCAACAAATGCAAAAGGCAAGAGCACACAAAGTGGTCAAGTCCTTCACTCCGAAATCCAACCAAAGCAACTAATGCTATGAGGGATTTGAGAGGAAGAACAAAGGGAAGAACACAAAGCAACACTAAATCTAGATCCACTAGTTTCCCCTCACTTAGAGGAGAATTTGATTGGTGGAAAGGTAGATCTAGATCTCCTCTCTTGTTTCCCTAAAGATGGGCAAGAATCATTGGAGGGAAGTGGAGGAATCAAGCTCTCAAAGATGTGCAACAATGGAGGAGAGAGAGAGCAAAAAGGTTCACCAAGATGCTTAGAACCGTTGGGAAGAAGGGGCACTTAAATAGGTGCCCTGGGAAATCTGGCCGTTGGGCACAGAATCCCGCAGGAGCGGAAGTACCGGCCCAAGGGGCGGGTACTACCGCCCCACGTGAAAACAGCCCCAACGGCTCTCTTTGAAGCGAAAACACCGCAGGACCGGGTAGTACCGGCCCAAAGGTCGGTACTTCCGGCCCACCCAAAAACAGCCTGCCAACGGCTATAAGAGAAAGCCTGCGAGGTCGGTAGTACCGGGAACGGACCGGTAGTTCCGGTTTAGCGGTAGTACCGGTACTACTTCCGGTGCTACTTCCGTTAAGAGTCCAGTACCCAACTTTCGTAAGCGGCACTGGGCTCCGGAAGTAACCCTCGGAAGTTCCGGGCGGTAGTTACCGCTGGGAGCACCGGTACTTCCGGTTTAGCGGTAGTTTCGGTGCCACTTCCGGTGGTACTTCCGTTTGAGTCCAGTACCCAACTTTCGTAAGCGGTACTGGGCTCCGGAAGTACCTCAGAAGTTCCGAGCGGGTAGTACCGTCCGATTGGCCGGTACTTCCGGTAACTGAAAAACAGCAGAACCCTGAAACTGAATAACTTTTGCGTGCAAACTCCGAATCGAGTGAATCCAATTTTGTTGGAAAGAGGACGACAAGAGCTTACACTACAAAAAGTATGGACACATTATTACAAAAGGAGGAAAATGATATTTACGAAAATATTTTGGAAATTGTTTTTGGCAAACAATGTTTTTCATACTAAGACACCCCTATGTGTCAAGTATATACACATTATCACAAACTATGGCTTGGGGATGGCCATAACTTGGTCATTTGACGCGAAAGTTATACGCAAAAGTAAATTAATTTTATTGTCATTTATTCAAAATATATTATTACATAATCATTGTTACTTATTCAAATAATTTTTTTAATTTTAAACAATAAAAAAGTGTAACATCATAACTCGTAGTTCAAATCAGACCAAACTATGCGGCACTCTTAGTTCAAATCAGACCCACTTCCTGTGAAATCGGTACGAACTTATCTGAAATGTTTGAAATACCCAAGTATGTTTTTATATCAAACCCAAGGTTAAATGCACTTATAAGTTGGTCTACTATTTTCTATCTATTTGGATGTTCCTCTTTCGGTGAGCCGTTTTGGTAGCTGCTTCACAAAAAAGCCTTGTTTTGACACAAAAAAACGAAAAATGGGTTTTTTATTCAACTAAAACCATAAACCCCTTAGTCAATACTATTCTACAACCAAGATACACCAGTGTGTCAAATATTGCCTCATTCCGACATTTTTTGCTATGTTAAATGTCATACCCAAACTCATTTAAGTCGAAAAAACCATACATCTTTGTACCTCGTAGCTCATTTCTGTGAAGTTTTTTATAAAAACTCCATAACTCATGTTTATAATTTTTCCAGGTGGTAGGTCACATAAAAGGATGCCATGTGAAGGTTTTTCATTTTTTGATTTTTTTTGAATTAGTTATGTCTTACCCTAACCGAAACCGAGACCGTAAACCCTAACGATAAACCTAAACCTAGCCGTAACTTCGATCCAGCAAAAACCGTCAAAGATCTCTAAAAAAAGTATACACTTAGGATTTAAAAGTGATTTTTGAAAAAAACCATGAGCAAACTATGCGGCACTCGTAGTTCAATCAGACCCAATTCCAGCGAAATCGGCAGGAACTTATCTGAAATGTTTGTAATACCTAAGTATGTTTTTATATCCAAACTCAGGGTTAAATGAATTTATAAGGTGGTCTACTATTTTCTACCTATTTGGATGTTCCTCTTTCGGTGAGCCGTTTTTGGTATCTACTTCACAAAAAAAGCCTGTTTTGACACTAAAAATTAAAAATGGATTTCATTTTTTGAGTATTTTTCCCAATTTCCTATAACTATCAAGGTTTTTGTGATGCAAAAGATGATATGGATGAAATATTTGAATTCCTCTCATTTTTCTAATCGATTTTAGGTATTTAATTTGTCAAATTTCGATTTACGGATTTAAAGATATGAATTATTCCATATTAAATGTAAAAAGGAAAATAATAAAGTAAAAAACATTTTATTGTTATTTATTCGAAATATACTATTACATAATCATTGTTACTTTACTCAAACAAATTTTAAAATTTAAACAACGAAAATTGTAACATCATAACCGAGGGGTTAATATGATTGATAGGGTACTAATATCAGTAAGTTCTAATTTCTCATTTGGAAGCTAGTTTGGAAGGAACTCGATCAAAAGTTAAGCGTGTTTGGGCTGGAGCAATCTGCGGATGGATGACCGAACGGGAAGTTTGACCAGGATAAGTACTTTGATATATAATTAAGTGTGCAATTAAGGATTAAGTATGTGACTAATGAAAATTTCGAAATACAGATCAGATCGAGAGGATTTGGACTTGGAGAAAACTGACCGGGCTTATTGGAAGGGAAACACGCAGGGACGCCCCGCCGCCGCTGTCCGCCGTCGGACGACCTCCTCCGGCGGCGGCCGGGGGAAGGGAGGGAGGGTAGGGGTGGTCGGCGGCCGGGGCGATGGGGGTCCCCCGAGTCGCCCAACGCGGAACGTTAGTCAGTACTTTGGTGATCTGTGATTTTTCTATACCTAATAATAATAATAATAATTAATAATAAAGTAAAAAGGGTTCTTGGTCCGTCAAGATTTTACCGGTTTGCCCATTGATCAAATAGCATATTACCCACCACTGCCACCCGTAAGTGGAAAAAAACGATTCGCACTCTGATTGTGTGCATGCAGTTCATATTTTCTCGTGTGAAACTGAAGATGCAAAATGTGGTTTCGTCGGGCTTGATTACATGCTTCCTGGAAATTAAGCCGTCTCAGTTCATTGTGAGCTCCAAACGGGGTGTACCTGAAACCCAACCGCTGGCAAACACAATGCACCCAAGAGTAACAAGCTTCTCAACGTCGATCTTCACGTATCACCGTAGGGAGAGCAACCCAATGCAACAAATGCAAAAGGCAAGAGCACACAAAGTGGTCAAGTCCTTCACTCCGAAATCCAACCAAAGCAACTAATGCTATGGAGGGATTTGAGAGGAAGAACAAAGGGAAGAACACAAAGCAACACTAAATCTAGATCCACTAGGTTCCCCTCACTTAGAGGAGAATTTGATTGGTGGAAAGGTAGATCTAGATCTCCTCTCTTGTTTCCCTAAAGATGGGCAAGAATCATTGGAGGGAAGTGGAGGAATCAAGCTCTCAAAGATGTGCAACAATGGAGGAGAGAGAGAGCAAAAAGGTTCACCAAGATGCTTAGAACCGTTGGGGAAGAAGGGGCACTTAAATAGGTGCCCTGGGAAATCTGGCCGTTGGGCACAGAATCCCGCAGGAGCGGAAGTACCGGCCCAAGGGGCGGTACTACCGCCCCACGTGAAAACAGCCCCAACGGCTCTCTTTGGAAGCGAAAACCCGCAGGACCGGTAGTACCGGCCCAAAGGGCGGTACTTCCGGCCCACCCAAAAACAGCCTGCCAACGGCTAGAAGAGAAAGCCCGCGAGGTCGGTAGTACCGGGAAACGGACCGGTAGTTCCGGTTTAGCAGTAGTACCGGTACTACTTCCGTTGCTACTTCCGTTAAGAGTCCAGTACCCAACTTTCGTAAGCGGCACTAGGCTCCGGAAGTAACCTCGGAAGTTCCGGGCGGTAGTACCGCTGGGAGCACCGGTACTTCCGGTTTAGCGGTAGTTCCGGTGCCACTTCCGGTGGTACTTCCGTTTGAGTCCAGTACCCAACTTTCGTAAGCGGTACTGGGCTCCGGAAGTACCTCTGGAAGTTCCGAGCGGTAGTACCGTCCGATTGGCCGGTACTTCCGGTAACTGAAAAACCGCAGAACCCTGAAACTGAATAACTTTTGCGTGGAAACACCGAATCGAGTGAATCCAATTTTGTTGGAAAGAGGACGACAAGAGCTTACACTACAAAAAGTATGGACACATTATTACAAAAAGAGGAAAATGATATTTACGAAAATATTTTGGAAATTGTTTTTGGCAACAATGTTTTCATACTAAGACACCCCTATGTGTCAAGTACGGACACATTATCACAAACTATGGCATGGGGATGGCCATAACTTGGTCATTTGACGCGAAAGTTATACGCAAAAGTAAAATTAATTTTATTGTCATTTATTCAAAATATATTATTACATAATCATTGCTACTTATTCAAATGAATTTTTTAATTTTAAACAATAAAAAAGTGTAACATCATAACTTGTAGTTCAAATCAGACCAAACAATGGGGCACTATTAGTTAAAATCAGACCCACTTCCTGTGAAATCGGTAGGAACTTATCTGAAATGTTTGAAATACCCAAATATGTTTTTATATCCAAACCCAAGGTTAAATGCACTTATAAGTTGGTCTACTATTTTCTATCAATTTGGATGTTCCTCTTTCGGTGAGCCGTTTTGGTAGCTGCTTCACAAAAAAGCCTGTTTTGACACAAAAAAAACCGAAAAATGGGTTTTTTATTCAACTAAAACCATAAACCCCTTAGTCAATACTATTCTACAACCAAGATACACCAGTGTGTCAAATATTGCCTCATTCCGACATTTTTTGCTATGTTAAATGTCATACCCTAACTCATTTAAGTCGAAAAAACCATACATCTTTGTACCTCGTAGCTCATTTCTGTGAAGTTTTTTTTATAAAAACCTCCATAACTCATGTTTATAATTTTTCCAGGTGGTAGGTCACATAAAAGGATGCCATGTGAAGGTTTTTCATTTTTTGATTTTTTTTGAATTAGTTATGTCTTACCCTAACCCGAAACCGAGACCGTAAACCCTAACGATAAACCTAAACCTAGCCGTAACTTCGATCTAGTAAAAACCGTCAAAGATCTCTAAAAAAAGTATACATTGTGGATTTAAAAGTGATTTTTGCAAAAAACCATGAGCAAACTATGCGGCACTCGTAGTTCAAATCAGACCCAATTCCAGCGAAATCGGCAGGAACTTATCTGAAATGTTTGTAATACCTAAGTATGTTTTTATATCCAAACTCAGGGTTAAATGAATTTATAAGGTGGTCTACTATTTTATACCTATTTGGATGTTCCTATTTCGGTGAGCCGTTTTGATATCTACTTCACAAAAAAAGCCTGTTTTGACACTAAAAATTAAAAATGGATTTCATTTTTTGAGTATTTTCCCAATTTCCTATAACTATCAAGGTTTTTGTGATGCAAAAGATGATATGGATGAAATATTTGAATTCCTCTCATTTTCTAATCGATTTAGGTATTTAATTTGTCAAATTTCGATTTACGGATTTAAAGATATGAATTATTCCATATTAAATGTAAAAAGGAAAATAATAAAGTAAAAAACATTTTATTGTTATTTATTCGAAATATACTATTACATAATCATTGTTACTTTACTCAAACAAATTTTTAAAATTTAAACAACGAAAATTGTAACATCATAACCGAGGGGTTAATATGATTGATAGGGTACTAATATCAGTAAGTTCTAATTTCTCATTTGGAAGCTAGTTTGAAAGGAACTCGATCAAAGTTAAGCGTGTTTGGGCTGGAGCAATCTGCGGATGGGTGACCGAACGGGAAGTTTGACCAGGATAAGTACTTTGATATATAATTAAGTGTGCAATTAAGGATTAAGTATGTGACTAATTGAAAATTTCGAAATACAGATCAGATCGGAGGATTTGGACTTGGAGAAAACTGACCGGGCTTATTGGAAGGGAAACACGCAGGGACGCCCCGCCGCCGCTGTCCGCCGTCGGACGACCTCCTCCGGCGGCGGCCGGGGAAGGGAGGGAGGGTAGGGGTGGTCGGCGGCCGGGGCGATGGGGGTCCCCCTAGTCGCCCGACGCGGAGCGACACGAGGGTCAAGAGAGGAACGTTAGTCAGTACTTTGGTGATCTGTGATTTTTCTATACCTAATAATAATAATAATAATAATTAATAATAAAGTAAAAAGGGTTCTTGGTCCGTCAAGATTTTACCGGTTTGCCCATTGATCAAATAGCATATTACCCACCACTGCCACCCGTAAGTGGAAAAAAAACGGTTCGCACTCTGATTGTGTGCATGCAGTTCATATTTTCTCGTGTGAAACTGAAGATGCAAAATGTGGTTTCGTCGGGCTTGATTACATGCTTCCTGGAAATTAAGCCGTCTCAGTTCATTGTGAGCTCCAAACGGGGTGTACCTGAAACCCAACCGCTGGCAAACACAATGCACCCAAGAGTAACAAGCTTCTCAACGTCGATCTTCACGTATCACCGTAGGGAGAGCAACCCAATGCAACAAATGCAAAAGGCAAGAGCACACAAAGTGGTCAAGTCCTTCACTCCGAAATCCAACCAAAGCAACTAATGCTATGGAGGGATTTGAGAGGAAGAACAAAGGGAAGAACACAAAGCAACACTAAATCTAGATCCACTAGGTTCCCCTCACTTAGAGGAGAATTTGATTGGTGGAAAGGTAGATCTAGATCTCCTCTCTTGTTTCCCTAAAGATAGGCAAGAATCATTGGAGGGAAGTGGAGGAATCAAGCTCTCAAAGATGTGCAACAATGGAGGAGAGAGAGAGCAAAAAGGTTCACCAAGATGCTTAGAACCGTTGGGGAAGAAGGGGCACTTAAATAGGTGCCCTGGGAAATCTGGCCGTTGGGCATAGAATCCCGAAGGAGCGGAAGTACCGGCCCAAGGGGCGGTACTACCACCCCACGTGAAAACAGCCCCAACGGCTCTCTTTGGAAGCGAAAACCCGCAGGACCGGTAGTACCGGCCCAAAGGGCGGTACTTCCGGCCCACCCAAAAACAGCCTGCCAACGGCTAGAAGAGAAAGCCCGCGAGGTCGGTAGTACCGGGAAACGGACCGGTAGTTCCGGTTTAGCGGTAGTACCGGTACTACTTCCGGTGCTACTTCCGTTAAGAGTCCAGTACCCAACATTCGTAAGCGGCACTAGGCTCCGGAAGTAACTCCGGAAGTTCCGGGCGGTAGTACCGCTGGGAGCACCGGTACTTCCGGTTTAGCGGTAGTTCCGGTGCCACTTCCGGTGGTACTTCCGTTTGAGTCCAGTACCCAACTTTCGTAAGCGGTACTGGGCTCCGGAAGTACCTCCGGAAGTTCCGAGCGGTAGTACCGTCCGATTGGCCGGTACTTCCGGTAACTGAAAAACAGCAGAACCCTGAAACTGAATAACTTTTGCGTGGAAACTCCGAATCGAGTGAATCCAATTTTGTTGGAAAGAGGACGACAAGAGCTTACACTACAAAAAGTATGGACACATTATTACAAAAAGAGGAAAATGATATTTATGAAAATATTTTGGAAATTGTTTTTGGCAACAATGTTTTTCATACTAAGACACCCCTATGTGTCAAGTATGGACACATTATCACAAACTATGGCATGGGGATGGCCATAACTTGGTCATTTGACGCGAAAGTTATACGCAAAAGTAAAATTAATTTTATTGTCATTTATTCAAAATATATTATTACATAATCATTGTTACTTATTCAAATGAATTTTTTAATTTTAAACAATAAAAAAGTGTAACATCATAACTTGTAGTTCAAATCAGACCAAACTATGGGGCACTATTAGTTAAAATCAGACCCACTTCCTGTGAAATCGGTAGGAACTTATCTGAAATGTTTGAAATACCCAAATATGTTTTTATATCCAAACCCAAGGTTAAATGCACTTATAAGTTGGTCTACTATTTTCTATCAATTTGGATGTTCCTCTTTCGGTGAGCCGTTTTGGTAGCTGCTTCACAAAAAAGCCTGTTTTGACACAAAAAAAACCGAAAAATGGCTTTTTTATTCAACTAAAACCATAAACCCCTTAGTCAATACTATTCTACAACCAAGATACACCAGTGTGTCAAATATTGCCTCATTCCGACATTTTTTGCTATGTTAAATGTCATACCCTAACTCATTTAAGTCGAAAAAACCATACATCTTGTACCTCGTAGCTCATTTCTGTGAAGTTTTTTTATAAAAACTCCATAACTCATGTTTATAATTTTTCCAGGTGGTAGGTCACATAAAAGGATGCGATGTGAAGGTTTTTCATTTATGATTTTTTTTGAATTAGTTATGTCTTACCCTAACCCGAAACCGAGACCGTAAACCCTAACGATAAACCTAAACCTAGCCGTAACTTCGATCCAGCAAAAACTGTCAAAGATCTCTAAAAAAAGTATACACTTAGGATTTAAAAGTGATTTTTGCAAAAAACCATGAGCAATCTATGCGGCACTCGTAGTTCAAATCAGACCCAATTCCAGCGAAATCGGCAGGAACTTATCTGAAATGTTTGTAATACCTAAGTATGTTTTTATATCCAAACTCAGGGTTAAATGAATTTATAAGGTGGTCTACTATTTTCTACCTATTTGGATGTTCCTCTTTCGGTGAGCCGTTTTGGTAGCTGCTTCACAAAAAAAGCCTGTTTTGACACTAAAAATTAAAAATGGATTTCATTTTTTGAGTATTTTCCCAATTTCCTATAACTATCAAGGTTTTTGTGATGCAAAAGATGATATGGATGAAATATTTGAATTCCTCTCATTTTTCTAATCGATTTAGGTATTTAATTTGTCAAATTTCGATTTACGGATTTAAAGATATGAATTATTCCATATTAAATGTAAAAAGGAAAATAATAAAGTAAAATTCATTTTATTGTTATTTATTCGAAATATACTATTACATAATCATTGTTACTTTACTCAAACAAATTTTTAAAATTTAAACAACGAAAATTGTAACATCATAACCGAGGGGTTAATATGATTGATAGCGTACTAATATCAGTAAGTTCTAATTTCTCATTTGGAAGCTAGTTTGAAAGGAACTCGATCAAAAGTTAAGCGTGTTTGGGCTGGAGCAATCTGCGGATGGGTGACCGAACGGAAAGTTTGACTAGGATAAGTACTTTGATATATAATTAAGTGTGCAATTAAGGATTAAGTATGTGACTAATTGAAAATTTCGAAATACAGATCAGATCGGAGGATTTGGACTTGGAGAAAACTGACCGGGCTTATTGGAAGGGAAACACGCTGGGACGCCCCGCCGCCGCTGTCCGCCGTCGGACGACCTCCTCCGGCGGCGGCCGGGGGAAGGGAGGGAGGGTAGGGGTGGTCGGCGGCCGGGGCGATGGGGGTCTCCCGAGTCGCCCGACGCGGAGCGACACGAGGGTCAAGAGAGGAACGTTAGTCAGTACTTTGGTGATCTGTGTTTTTTCTATACCTAATAATAATAATAATAATTAATAATAAGGTAAAAAGGGTTCTTGGTCCGTCAAGATTTTACCGGTTTGCCCTTTGATCAAATAGCATATTACCCACCACTGCCACCCGTAAGTGGAAAAAAACGGTTCGCACTCTGATTGTGTGCATGCAGTTCATATATTTGCCGTGTGAAACTGAAGATGCAAAATGTGGTTTTGTCGGGCTTGATTACATGCTTCCTGGAAATTAAGCCGTCTCAGTTCATTGTGAGCTCCAAACGGGGTGTACCTGAAACCCAACCGCTGGCAAACACAATGCACCCAAGAGTAACAAGCTTCTCAACGTCGATCTTCACGTATCACCGTAGGGAGAGCAACCCAATGCAACAAATGCAAAAGGCAAGAGCACACAAAGTGGTCAAGTCCTTCACTCCGAAATCCAACCAAAGCAACTAATGCTATGGAGGGATTTGAGAGGAAGAACAAAGGGAAGAACACAAAGCAACACTAAATCTAGATCCACTAGGTTCCCCTCACTTAGAGGAGAATTTGATTGGTGGAAAGGTAGATCTAGATCTCCTCTCTTGTTTCCCTAAAGATGGGCAAGAATCATTGGAGGGAAGTGGAGGAATCAAGCTCTCAAAGATGTGCAACAATGGAGGAGAGAGCGAGAGCAAAAGGTTCACCAAGATGCTTAGAACCGTTGGGGAAGAAGGGGCACTTAAATAGGTGCCCTGGGAAATCTGGCCGTTGGGCACAGAATCCCGCAGGAGCGGAAATACCGGCCCAAGGGGCGGTACTACCGCCCCACGTGAAAACAGCCCCAACGGCTCTCTTTGGAAGCGAAAACCCGCAGGACCGGTAGTACCGGCCCAAAGGGCGGTACTTCCGGCCCACCCAAAAACAGCCTGCCAACGGCTAGAAGAGAAAGCCCGCGAGGTCGGTAGTACCGGGAAACGGACCGGTAGTTCCGGTTTAGCAGTAGTACCGGTACTACTTCCGTTGCTACTTCCGTTAAGAGTCCAGTACCCAACTTTCGTAAGCGGCACTAGGCTCCGGAAGTAACCTCGGAAGTTCCGGGCGGTAGTACCGCTGGGAGCACCGGTACTTCCGGTTTAGCGGTAGTTCCGGTGCTACTTCCGGTGGTACTTCCGTTTGAGTCAGTGCCCAACTTTCGTAAGCGGTACTGGGCTCCGGAAGTACCTCTGGAAGTTCCGAGCGGTAGTACCGTCCGATTGGCCGGTACTTCCGGTAACTGAAAAACAGCAGAACCCTGAAACTGAATAACTTTTGCGTGGAAACTACGAATCGAGTGAATCCAATTTTGTTGGAAAGAGGACGGCAAGAGCTTACACTACAAAAAGTATGGACACATTATTACAAAAGAGGAAAATGATATTTACGAAAATATTTTGGAAATTGTTTTTGGCAACAATGTTTTTCATACTAAGACACCCCTATGTGTCAATGTATGGACACATTATCACAAACTATGGCATGGGGATGGCCATAGCTTGGTCATTTGACGCGAAAGTTATATGCAAAAGTAAAATTAATTTTATTGTCATTTATTCAAAATATATTATTACATAATCATTGTTACTTATTCAAATGAATTTTTTAATTTTAAACAATAAAAAAGTGTAACATCATAACTCGTAGTTCAAATCAGACCAAACTATGGGGCACTCTTAGTTCAAATCAGACCCACTTCCTGTGAAATCGGTACGAACTTATCTGAAATGTTTGAAATACCCAAGTATGTTTTTATATCCAAACCCAAGGTTAAATGCACTTATAAGTTGGTCTACTATTTTTATCTATTTGGATGTTCCTCTTTCGGTGAGCCGTTTTGGTAGCTGCTTCACAAAAAAGCCTGTTTTGACACAAAAAAAACCGAAAAATGGCTTTTTTATTCAACTACAACCATAAACCCCTTAGTCAATACTATTCTACAACCAAGATACACCAGTGTGTCAAATATTGCCTCATTCCGACATTTTTTGCTATGTTAAATGTCATACCCTAACTCATTTAAGTCGAAAAAACCATACATCTTTGTACCTCGTAGCTCATTTCTGTAAAGTTTTTTTATAAAAACCTCCATAACTCATGTTTATAATTTTTCCAGGTGGTAGGTCACATAAAAGGATGCCATGTGAAGGTTTTTCATTTTTTGATTATTTTTGAATTAGTTATGTCTTACCCTAACCCGAAACCGACACCGTAAACCCTAACGATAAACCTAAACCTAGCCGTAACTTCGATCTAGTAAAAACCGTCAAAGATCTCTAAAAAAAGTATACATTGTGGATTTAAAAGTGATTTTTGCAAAAAACCATGAGCAAACTATGCGGCACTCGTAGTTCAAATCAGACCCAATTCCAGCGAAATCGGCAGGAACTTATCTGAAATGTTTGTAATACCTAAGTATGTTTTTATATCCAAACTCAGGGTTAAATGAATTTATAAGGTGGTCTACTATTTTCTAACTATTTGGATGTTCCTCTTTCGGTGAGCCGTTTTGGTATCTACTTCACAAAAAAAGCCTATTTTGACACTAAAAATTAAAAATAGATTTCATTTTTTGAGTATTTTCCCAATTTCCTATAACTATCAAGGTTTTTGTGATGCAAAAGATGATATGGATGAAATATTTGAATTCCTCTCATTTTTCTAATCGATTTAGGCATTTAATTTGTCAAATTTCGATTTACGGATTTAAAGATATGAATTATTCCATATTAAATGTAAAAAGGAAAATAATAAAGTAAAAAACATTTTATTGTTATTTATTCGAAATATACTATTACATAATCATTGTTACTTTAATCAAACAAATTTAAAAATTTAAACAACGAAAATTGTAACATCATAACCGAGGGGTTAATATGATTGATAGGATACTAATATCAGTAAGTTCTAATTTCTCATTTGGAAGCTAGTTTGAAAGGAACTCGATCAAATGTTAAGCGTGTTTGGGCTGGAGCAATCTGCGGATGGGTGACCGAACGGGAAGTTTGACCAGGATAAGTACTTTGATATATAATTAAGTGTGCAATTAAGGATTAAGTATGTGACTAATTGAAAATTTCGAAATACAGATCAAATCAGAGGATTTGGACTTGGAGAAAACTGACCGGGCTTATTGGAAGGGAAACACGCAGGGACGCCCCGCCGCCGCTGTCCGCCGTCGGACGACCTCCTCCGGCGGCGGCCGGGGGAAGGGAGGGAGGGTAGGGGTGGTAGGCGGCCGGGGCGATGGGGGTCCCCCGAGTCGCCCGACGCGGAGCGACACGAGGGTCAAGAGAGGAACGTTAGTCAGTACTTTGGTGATCTGTGATTTTTCTATACCTAATAATAATAATAATAATAATAATTAATAAAGTAAAAAGGGTTCTTGGTCCGTCAAGATTTTACCGGTTTGCCCTTTGATCAAATAGCATATTACCCACCACTGCCACCCGTAAGTGGAAAAAAACGGTTCGCACTCTGATTGTGTGCATGCAGTTCATATTTTCTCGTGTGAAACTGAAGATGCAAAATGTGGTTTCGTCGGGCTTGATTACATGCTTCCTGGAAATTAAGCCGTCTCAGTTCATTGTGAGCTCCAAACGGGGTGTACCTGAAACCCAACCGCTGGCAAACACAATGCACCCAAGAGTAACAAGCTTCTCAACGTCGATCTTCACGTATCACCGTAGGGAGAGCAACCCAATGCAACAAATGCAAAAGGCAAGAGCACACAAAGTGGTCAAGTCCTTCACTCCGAAATCCAACCAAAGCAACTAATGCTATGGGGGGATTTGAGAGGAAGAACAAAGGGGATGAACACAAAGCAACCCCAAATCTAGATCCACTAGGTTCCCCTCACTTAGAGGAGAATTTGATTGGTGGAATGGTAGATCTAGATCTCCTCTCTTGTTTCCCTAAAGATGGGCAAGAATCATTGGAGGGAAGTGGAGGAATCAAGCTCTCAAAGATGTGCAACAATGGAGGAGAGAGAGAGCAAAAAGGTTCACCAAGATGCTTAGAACCGTTGGGGAAGAAGGGGCACTTAAATAGGTGCCCTGGGAAATCTGGCCGTTGGGCACAGAATCCCGCAGGAGCGGAAGTACCGGCCCAAGGGGCGGTACTACCGCCCCACGTGAAAACAGCCCCAATGGCTCTCTTTGGAAGCGAAAACCCGCAGGACCGGTAGTACCGGCCCAAAGGGCGGTACTTCCGGCCCACCCAAAAACAGCCTGCCAACGGCTAGAAGAGAAAGCCCGCGAGGTCGGTAGTACCGGGAAACGGACCGGTAGTTCCGGTTTAGCAGTAGTACCGGTACTACTTCCGTTGCTACTTCCGTTAAGAGTCCAGTACCCAACTTTCGTAAGCGGCACTAGGCTCCGGAAGTAACCTCGGAAGTTCCGGGCGGTAGTACCGCTGGGAGCACCGGTACTTCCGGTTTAGCAGTAGTTCCGGTGCCACTTCCGGTGGTACTTCCGTTTGAGTCCAGTACCCAACTTTCGTAAGCGGTACTGGGCTCCGGAAGTACCTCTGGAAGTTCCGAGCGGTAGTACCGTCCGATCGGCCGGTACTTCCGGTAACTGAAAAACCGCAGAACCCTGAAACTGAATAACTTTTGCGTGGAAACACCGAATCGAGTGAATCCAATTTTGTTGGAAAGAGGACGACAAGAGCTTACACTACAAAAAGTATGGACACATTATTACAAAAAGAGGAAAACGATATTTACGAAAATATTTTGGAAATTGTTTTTGGCAACAATGTTTTTAATACTAAGACACCCCTATGTGTCAAATATGGACACATTATCACAAACTATGGCATGGGGATGGCCATAACTTGGTCATTTGACGCGAAAGTTATACGCAAAAGTAAAATTAATTTTATTGTCATTTATTCAAAATATATTATTACATAATCATTGCTACTTATTCAAATGAATTTTTTAATTTTAAACAATAAAAAAGTGTAACATCATAACTCGTAGTTCAAATCAGACCAAACTATGGGGCACTCTTAGTTCAAATCAGACCCACTTCCTGTGAAATCGGTACGAACTTATCTGAAATGTTTGAAATACCCAAGTATGCTTTTATATCCAAACCCAAGGTTAAATGCACTTATAAGTTGGTCTACTATTTTCTATCTATTTGGATGTTCCTCTTTCGGTGAGCCGTTTTGGTAGCTGCTTCACAAAAAAGCCTGTTTTGACACAAAAAAACGAAAAATGGGTTTTTTATTCAACTAAAACCATAAACTCCTTAGTCAATACTATTCTACAACCAAGATACACCAGTGTGTCAAATATTGCCTCATTCCGACATTTTTTGCTATGTTAAGTCGAAAAAAACCATACATCTTTGTACCTCGTAGCTCATTTCTGTGAAGTTTTTTTTATAAAAACTCCATAACTCATGTTTATAATTTTTCCAGGTGGTAGGTCACATAAAAGGATGCCATGTGAAGGTTTTTCATTTTTTGATTTTTTTTGAATTAGTTATGTCTTACCCTAACCCGAAACCGAGACCGTAAACCCTAACGATAAACCTAAACCTAGCCGTAACTTCGATCCAGCAAAAACCGTCAAGATCTCTAAAAAAAGTATACACTTAGGATTTAAAAGTGATTTTTGCAAAAAACCATGAGCAAACTATGCGGCACTCGTAGTTCAAATCAGACCCAATTCCAGCGAAATCGGCAGGAACTTATCTGAAATGTTTGTAATACCTAAGTATGTTTTTATATCCAAACTCAGGGTTAAATGAATTTCTAAGGTGGTCTACTATTTTCTACCTATTTGGATGTTCCTCTTTCGGTGAGCCGTTTTGGTATCTACTTCACAAAAAAAGCCTATTTTGACACTAAAAATTAAAAATGGATTTCATTTTTTGAGTATTTTCCCAATTTCCTATAACTATCAAGGTTTTTGTGATGCAGAAGATGATATGGATGAAATATTTGAATTCCTCTCATTTTTTAATCGATTTAGGTATTTAATTGGTCAAATTTCGATTTACGGATTTAAAGATATGAATTATTCCATATTAAATGTAAAAAGGAAAATAATAAAGTAAAAATCATTTTATTGTTATTTATTCGAAATATACTATTACATAATCATTGTTACTTTACTCCAACAGATTTTTAAAATTTAAACAACGAAAATTGTAACATCATAACCGAGGGGTTAATATGATTGATAGGGTACTAATATCAGTAAGTTCTAATTTCTCATTTGGAAGCTAGTTTGGAAGGAACTCGATCAAAAGTTAAGCGTGTTTGGGCTGGAGCAATCTGCGGATGGGTGACCGAACGGGAAGTTTGACCAGGATAAGTACTTTGATATATAATTAAGTGTGCAATTAAGGATTAAGTATGTGACTAATTGAAAATTTCGAAATACAGATCAGATCGGAGGATTTGGACTTGGAGAAAACTGACCGGGCTTATTGGAAGGGAAACACGCAGGGACGCCCCGCCGCCGCTGTCCGCCGTCGGACGACCTCCTCCGACGGCGGCCGGGGGAAGGGAGGGAGGGTAGGGGTGGTCGGCGGCCGGGGCGATGGGGGTCCCCCGAGTCGCCCGACGCGGAGCGACACGAGGGTCAAGAGAGGATCGTTAGTCAGTACTTTGGTGATCTGTGTTTTTTCTATACCTAATAATAATAATAATAATAATTAATAATAAAGTAAAAAGGGTTCTTGGTCCGTCAAGATTTTACCGGTTTGCCCATTGATCAAATAGCATATTACCCACCACTGCCACCCGTAAGTGGAAAAAAACGGTTCGCACTCTGATTGTGTGCATGCAGTTCATATTTTCTCGTGTGAAACTGAAGATGCAAAATGTGGTTTCGTCGGGCTTGATTACATGCTTGCTGGAAATTTAGCCGTCTCAGTTCATTGTGAGCTCCAAACGGGGTGTACCTGAAACCCAACCGCTGGCAAACACAATGCACCCAAGAGTAACAAGCTTCTCAACGTCGATCTTCACGTATCACCGTAGGGAGAGCAACCCAATGCAACAAATGCAAAAGGCAAGAGCACACAAAGTGGTCAAGTCCTTCACTCCGAAATCCAACCAAAGCAACTAATGCTATGGAGGGATTTGAGAGGAAGAACAAAGGGAAGAACACAAAGCAACCCTAAATCTAGATCCACTAGGTTCCCCTCACTAAGAGGAGAATTTGATTGGTGGAAAGGTAGATCTAGATCTCCTCTCTTGTTTCCCTAAAGATGGGCAAGAATCATTGGAGGGAAGTGGAGGAATCAAGCTCTCAAAGATGTGCAACAATGGAGGAGAGAGAGAGCAAAAGGTTCACCAAGATGCTTAGAACCGTTGGGGAAGAAGGGGCACTTAAATAGGTGCCCTGGGAAATCTGGCCGTTGGGCATAGAATCCCGAAGGAGCGGAAGTACCGGCCCAAGGGGCGGTACTACCACCCCACGTGAAAACAGCCCCAACGGCTCTCTTTGGAAGCGAAAACCCGCAGGACCGGTAGTACCGGCCCAAAGGGCGGTACTTCCGGCCCACCCAAAAACAGCCTGCCAACGGCTAGAAGAGAAAGCCCGCGAGGTCGGTAGTATCGGGAAATGGACCGGTAGTTCCGGTTTAGCGGTAGTTCCGGTGCTACTTCCGGTGGTACTTCCGTTTGAGTCCAGTACCCAACATTCGTAAGCGGCACTAGGCTCCGGAAGTAACCCCGGAAGTTCCGGGCGGTAGTACCGCTGGGAGCACCGGTACTTCCGGTTTAGCGGTAGTTCCGGTGCCACTTCCGGTGGTACTTCCGTTTGAGTCCAGTACCCAACTTTCGTAAGCGGTACTGGGCTCCGGAAGTACCTCCGGAAGTTCCGAGCGGTAGTACCGTCCGATTGGTCGGTACTTCCGGTAACTGAAAAACAGCAGAACCCTGAAACTGAATAACTTTTGCGTGGAAACTCCGAATCGAGTGAATCCAATTTTGTTGGAAAGAGGACGACAAGAGCTTACACTACAAAAAGTATGGACACATTATTACAAAAAGAGGAAAATGATATTTACGAAAATATTTTGGAAATTGTTTTTGGCAACAATGTTTTTCATACTAAGACACCCCTATGTGTCAAGTATGGACACATTATCACAAACTATGGCATGGGGATGGCCATAACTTGGTCATTTGACGCGAAAGTTATACGCAAAAGTAAAATTAATTTTATTGTCATTTATTCAAAATATATTATTACATAATCATTGTTACTTATTCAAATGAATTTTTTAATTTTAAATAATAAAAAAGTGTAACATCATAACTCGTAGTTCAAATCAGACCAAACTATGGGGCACTCTTAGTTCAAATCAGACCCACTTCCTGTGAAATCGGTACGAACTTATCTGAAATGTTTGAAATACCCAAGTATGTTTTATATCCAAACCCAAGGTTAAATGCACTTATAAGTTGGTCTACTATTTTCTATCTATTTGGATGTTCCTCTTCGGTGAGCCGTTTTGGTAGCTGCTTCACAAAAAAGCCTGTTTTGACACAAAAAACGAAAAATGGGTTTTTTATTCAACTAAAACCATAAACCCCTTAGTCAATACTATTCTACAACCAAGATACACCAGTGTGTCAAATATTGCCTCATTCCGACATTTTTTGCTATGTTAAATGTCATACCCTAACTCATTTAAGTCGAAAAAACCATACATCCTTGTACCTCGTAGCTCATTTCTGTGAAGTTTTTTTATAAAAACTCCATAATCTCATGTTTATAATTTTTCCAGGTGGTAGGTCACATAAAAGGATGCGATGTGAAGGTTTTTCATTTATGATTTTTTTTGAATTAGTTATGTCTTACCCTAACCCGAAACCGAGACCGTAAACCCTAACGATAAACCTAAACCTAGCCGTAACTTCGATCCAGCAAAAACTGTCAAAGATCTCTAAAAAAAGTATACACTTAGGATTTAAAAGTGATTTTTGCAAAAAACCATGAGCAATCTATGCGGCACTCGTAGTTCAAATCAGACCCAGTTCCAGCGAAATCGGCAGGAACTTATCTGAAATGTTTGTAATACCTAAGTATGTTTTTATATCCAAACTCAGGGTTAAATGAATTTATAAGGTGGTCTACTATTTTCTACCTATTTGGATGTTCCTCTTTCGGTGAGCCGTTTTGGTATCTACTTCACAAAAAAAGCCTGTTTTGACACTAAAAAATTAAAAATGGATTTCATTTTTTGAGTATTTTCCCAATTTCCTATAACTATCAAGGTTTTTGTGATGCAAAAGATGATATGGATGAAATATTTGAATTCCTCTCATTTTTCTAATCGATTTAGGTATTTAATTTGTCAAATTTCGATTTACGGATTAAAGATATGAATTATTCCATATTAAATGTAAAAAGGAAAATAATAAAGTAAAAAACATTTTATTGTTATTTATTCGAAATATACTATTACATAATCATTGTTACTTTACTCAAAACAAATTTTTAAAATTTAAACAACGAAAATTGTAACATCATAACCGAGGGGTTAATATGATTGATAGGGTACTAATATCAGTAAGTTCTAATTTCTCATTTGGAAGCTAGTTTGAAAGGAACTCGATCAAAAGTTAAGCGTGTTTGGGCTGGAGCAATCTGCGGATGGGTGACCGAACGGAAAGTTTGACTAGGATAAGTACTTTGATATATAATTAAGTGTGCAATTAAGGATTAAGTATGTGACTAATTGAAAATTTCGAAATACAGATCAGATCGGAGGATTTGGACTTGGAGAAAACTGACCGGGCTTATTGGAAGGGAAACACGCTGGGACGCCCCGCCGCCGCTGTCCGCCGTCGGACGACCTCCTCCGGCGGCGGCCGGGGGAAGGGAGGGAGGGTAGGGGTGGTCGGCGGCCGGGGCGATGGGGGTCTCCCGAGTCGCCCGACGCGGAGCGACACGAGGGTCAAGAGAGGAACGTTAGTCAGTACTTTGGTGATCTGTGTTTTTTCTATACCTAATAATAATAATAATAATAATAATTAATAATAAGGTAAAAAGGGTTCTTGGTCCGTCAAGATTTTACCGGTTTGCCCTTTGATCAAATAGCATATTACCCACCACTGCCACCCGTAAGTGGAAAAAAACGGTTTGCACTCTGATTGTGTGCATGCAGTTCATATTTTGCCGTGTGAAACTGAAGATGCAAAATGTGGTTTTGTCGGGCTTGATTACATGCTTCCTGGAAATTAAGCCGTCTCAGTTCATTGTGAGCTCCAAACGGGGTGTACCTGAAACCCAACCGCTGGCAAACACAATGCACCCAAGAGTAACAAGCTTCTCAACGTCGATCTTCACGTATCACCGTAGGGAGAGCAACCCAATGCAACAAATGCAAAAGGCAAGAGCACACAAAGTGGTCAAGTCCTTCACTCCGAAATCCAACCAAAGCAACTAATGCTATGGAGGGATTTGAGAGGAAGAACAAAGGGAAGAACACAAAGCAACACTAAATCTAGATCCACTAGGTTCCCCTCACTTAGAGGAGAATTTGATTGGTGGAAAGGTAGATCTAGATCTCCTCTCTTGTTTCCCTAAAGATGGGCAAGAATCATTGGAGGGAAGTGGAGGAATCAAGCTCTCAAAGATGTGCAACAATGGAGGAGAGAGAGAGCAAAAAGGTTCACCAAGCAGCTTAGAACCGTTGGGGAAGAAGGGGCACTTAAATAGGTGCCCTAGGAAATCTGGCCGTTGGGCACAGAATCCCGCAGGAGCGGAACTACCGGCCCAAGGGGCGGTACTACCGCCCCACGTGAAAACAGCCCCAACGGCTCTCTTCAGAGAAGAAAACCCGCAGGACCGGTAGTACCGGCCCAAAGGGCGGTACTTCCGGCCCAAAGGGCGGTACTTCCGGCCCACCCAAAAACAGCCTGCCAACGGCTAGAAGAGAGAGCCCGCGAGGTCGGAAGTACCGGGAAACGGACCGGTACTTCCGGTTTAGCGGTAGTACCGGTACTACTTTCGGTGCTACTTCCGTTAAGAGTCCAGTACCCAACTTTCGTAAGCGGCACTGGGCTCCGGAAGTAACCCCGGAAGTTCCGGGCGGTAGTACCGCTGGGAGCACCGGTACTTCCGGTTTAGCGGTAGTTCCGGTGCCACTTCCGGTGGTACTTCCGTTTGAGTCCAGTACCCAACTTTCGTAAGCGGTACTGGGCTCCGGAAGTACCTCCGGAAGTTCCGAGCGGTAGTACCGTCCGATTGGCCGGTACTTCCGGTAACTGAAAAACAGCAGAACCCTGAAACTGAATAACTTTTGCGTGGAAACTCCGAATCGAGTGAATCCAATTTTGTTGGAAAGAGGACGACAAGAGCTTACACTACAAAAAGTATGGACACATTATTACAAAAAGAGAAAAATGATATTTACGAAAATATTTTGGAAATTGTTTTTGGCGACAATGTTTTTCGAAAATATTTTGGAAAATGATATTTACGATAATATTTTGGAAATTATTTACGAAAATATTGAAACAAGCCAGGGAGATTGTGCAAAGGGATGGAATGGTGAGACCTTTCCAAGCGGATGACCGGTAAAATTTCCAACACCGAAAACGCACAAGCTTTTCATCAAGACTCCGTTTTCTATGATCTTGGGCTTGTTTCGAAGATAATCACAAGCCCTACAATATCATGCATATACACATCATAGTCTATCATGTGAGGAGGAAAATATAAGGAGAGAGTTTGACCTCACGTAGAAGGGACAAACCGGTAAAACCTCCAATACCAAAAAGCAAGAAGATATTCATGAGATCCGTTTTTGATGAACTAGAGCTTGGTATGGAGATGAACACAAGCTCTAAATTCTCACATGGATAAAAGCCAAATAAGAACCAATAAAGATGATTGCATGGATGCAAAGGTTTGAGCTCTCTACGACGATACGATCACGATATTCGGTCGAGAGCCCCTCTTGATAGTACGGCTATCTATCCTATAACCCGGTCTCTCACTAAACATCATGAGAACGGTAAAATAGAAACCCTAGCAAGATCATACCTTTGCCTTGCGCTTAAACCACTTGAGGTCGATGAAGATGATCTTCAACTCCTCAAGACGCACCACCTTTCTTCATTGCGCTTCGCTTTGTGAAGATTCACATGACGCTCCCCCATACACCAAGATGGGGAAAGCACTCTTCAGCATATCTTCACTTGGACTTGAGTGTCGATCAACCCGCACTAAGCCTTGATCAACACAAATCTTTTCTTCCCTTGAGCTTGACTCCAACAAATGGAGACAAGCAAACTTGGCCTTGATCAACAAATGATCTTGACACAAGCTAAAGGACAACCTACACATAGAGCTCAATGCAAATATTAGTCCATAGAGATTGTCATTAATTACCAAAACTATGCATGGGGGCAACCATGCACTTTCAGCTGCGGCGCCCGCCCGTTCGCCTCCGCCGCGGCCGCCGTCCTCCTCGGCATCCTCTCCTGGCTGGGGTGGACTCGGCTGCCCCGACATCTACGTCCCCGGGGATCTCGTCCTCGACGCCTCCGTCTTCGCTTTCGTCCACGTCGACGGGCCGCTCTCCAACCCCCATGACCTCATCCGCCGTGCCATGGAGGTCCACGCGGGCAACCCCCCCCTTCAGCTTCGCCGCGACCAATGACGCATCCGCCCTCCTCATCTTCACGTCCGGCAGCGACCGCGAGGACGCACTCGCCAAGTTCCCCCTCAACCACAACGGGTTTTTGCCTGCGCATGGCAAAGCCGGAGGACGCGGAGAACAGGTGCCTCACCAACTACGACACGCTGCTTGAGGTGGAGGCGTCGAGCTACCCGCATGAGCTCTGGCACCTCAGCGGGGCGCACTTCGTCCTAGGCCACCTCGGACGGATGTGCTGCGTCGACAGCTGCTGCATCGCCAACGGTGACTTCACCGTCATGCGCGGCTTCATCCAAGTCGAGTCCTCCCACCCCTTCCCCCCGGCCTGCGTCGTCCGTCTGCCAGGCCAGGAGATCATCCACGTCCGCCTCAGGGTCGTGGAAGCCTGGGCGATCGACGACACCCTCGCCGCGGAGATTGGGCCACCCCGCAGCCCTTTCGTGCCACCGTCGCCGCCGCACGGCCACAGCAGCTCCGCTCGGCGCCGCCATGTGCCGCGCCGGACCTTGCCGGACGGGACCACGCTCTTCTACAATATCTCTCCTGCAACATCGCCCCGCTTCGACGCTTCGGCACCTGCGCATCTGTCGGAACCCCTTCCGCAGATCATGGATGCTGCCTACGGCGCCGCCTCCGACCTGAATCAAGGCCTTCTTACTTCGGCGATCCGTGACCTCTCCTTGCATGACGGAACCTCCTTCTACTTTTCTGCTACTGCCGACGCAGAGATTGAAGCCTCTGAAATCGCGCACGAGAATGAAGCCAGGAAGGGCCGCCGCCGTGTCAAGAGGGGGAACGACACGATGGCCAAGGTCCGGAAGAGCAAGCGGCTTGCTGCTAAGGAGGCTGCGGAGCGCCTCGACATGACTACCAAAGCTATTCTCAACCGTGCAAAGCAGTTCGACACCTCCAAGGCCTCTGCGTCCCTCTCCGCTGCGCTCAACGCCTCCAAGATCCTCGACAACCCCGAGCTGCCCGTCGCCTCCGCTTCCTCCCTCGCCGACATCGCTCGGGCATGTGGCGCGGATGAGGCCGAGGCGACATCGCTCGGGCATGCTGCGGTGATCTCACCTGCTCCATGATCGCAAGCCATGACCGCTACAAGATCTCCTGATGTGGACGTTTAGATGCCAATAGCTTGATCATTCGACTGTTGTTTACAGCCCGTCTACCAATCTTATGTTTGATCAGGCGTAGTTCTAGTACTTTGCTTTATCATCGCTGCGTCGATGCTACCACGTGTAATCCTGAACGTTTTCCCTTCAGCTTCCAATGCAGCAATATAGGCTTGCATGTTATCCTTTTACGCGCTCTAAATCTCTGCCTAACGCTAGTTGCTGATAAGTTTAATTATGCATAACCACATCTACTGCCTCTGCTCCTGGAACCTGCGCGGCCTGGGACAAGCGCCCAAATGCGCTGATGTCCTTTCTGAACTCTTAACAATAAACCCACACGCAGTGTTCATCCAAGAAACAAAGCTGGATATGATTAACAAATTTAAGGCGGCTTCCTTCCTTCCCAGGAACCTCTCCTCCTTTCATGATAAACCCGCGGAGGGGTCCTGCGGAGGGATCCTTAATGCTTTCAACCCCGCGTTTTTTACTCTCATCAATCAATCTTCCTCACAGTTTACGCTCACGTCCGTTTTCACCTGCCTAGCCTCACCTGAACCCCTCTACATCACGAACGTGTACGCCCCAACCGATCACACTCTCAAGCAAGATTTTCTTGACCACCTCTCCTCGGTCTCACCTCCCTCCCACTGCCCCTGGATGCTCCTCGGGGACTTTAACCTTATGCGCGCTCCCTCCGACAAAAATAACGCGTCCTTTCGATTGATGAGGCGGAAATGTTTAACGATGCAATCAAGAACCTTGCCCTAATTGAACTCCCTCTCCTCGACAGAGCATTCACTTGGTCCAACAACAGGAACTGCCCCACGTTGGAGCGTCTAGATCGCGTTTTTATAAACCTTGCCTGGAATTCTACCTTCCCCAACTCTTCCGTCTCATCTCTCTCTCGATTTATCTCTGATCACGTCCCTCTAATTATCTCAATTCAAACTCACGTCCCTCGTCCTGCCATTTTTCGTTTTGAAAACGGTTGGGCCACCTTTCCCTCTGGGAGGGCCTGCATCTCACAGGTGTGGGCCTCGGCCCAACAAAATTCAAATGGTGCCCTCACTATCTCCCGCTTGCTAAAGGCTACTAGATCAGCCCTCAAACGCTGGAAGAAAACCTTAACCCCTGTCCACACCTGCGAGGAAAATTGCAAAATTGTCATCTCCATCCTCGATCTCATTGAAGAATGCAGGTTCCTGTCTCCCCCCGAGCTTCTGCTTCGCAAAACTGTGATCTCAGTTTTTCACCGCACCATCCAAACCAAGGTTGCCTTTTGGAAGCAAGAGGAAAAATAAGAGCCGCAATCGAAGCAGATGAAAATACTAAATTCTTTCACACCTCTGCCACTATTAGAATGAGACAGAATAAAATCTATATTCTCGACCACAATGGATCGGAATTCACAACTCATGACCACATGTCCGAAATCCTAACTAACTTCTACTCCAATCTGCTTGGAACAGCCTGCCCTACCACTTGGCATTTTTCTCTAGCACAGATCTACCCTAACCACATCCCTGCTCTTCGCCACTTAGATGAACCTTTCACCAACCAAGAAATCACAGACGTTGTTTTCTCGATGAACAAGGATGCTAGCCCAGGACCTGATGGGTTCGGCCCAGGTTTCTACCGCAGGTTCTGGCCTCTTATTAAAAGCTCGG
Organism: Puccinellia tenuiflora; assembly: GCA_012064385.1. Classification (NCBI taxonomy): domain Eukaryota; kingdom Viridiplantae; phylum Streptophyta; class Magnoliopsida; order Poales; family Poaceae; genus Puccinellia; species Puccinellia tenuiflora. The sequence goes on along the minus strand of QRDG01000451.1, from coordinate 1,066,922 downwards.
TCTTCAAACTCATGCACGACTTCCACAGCCTCTCAACGGACACTGCCTGCATTAATCGAGCCCATATCGTTCTCCTCCCAAAAAAGGAAACAGCTCGCACTCCGGATGCCTTCAGACCAATCTCTCTCCAAAACTGCACGATTAAAATCATCGCTAAAGTCCTTACGAATAGGCTAAAGCCACTAGTCCCCCTTCTTGTAAATCAAGATCAAACCGGGTTCCTTTCTGGACGATGCATCTCTGAAAACTTTGTATATGCCGCTGACCTTCTCCACTGTTGCCACAAGCGAAAAGCGCCCACTATCGTCATAAAGCTTGACTTTAGAAAAGCGTTTGACTCCATATCCTGGGAATCCCTCCTCGATATTATGGAGGCTCGTGGATTCCCGCCCCTCTGGTGTGACTGGATCAGAAACATTCTTATCACTGGTAAAACTGCGATCATGCTAAATGGGGTCCCCGGTCCTTGGATCACGTGTAGGAACGGGCTTCGCCAAGGAGACCCACTCTCCCCTTACCTTTTCAACACTGTCGCCGATGTCCTGCCCCAACTGCTGATACAATGCTTTGCTAATGGTTCGCTCTCTCACCCCATCTCCCCCACGCTGCCTTGTGCCGTCCTTCAATACGCCGATGATATGCTTATCCTTGCAAAAGCCTCTCCTCACGCGGCTATGCAGCTCCGCAAAACACTAGATGACTTTGCCGCTGCTACTGGCCTCTCCATAAACTACCATAAAACAACCTTCATCCCAATGAACGTTTCGGATGGTGATGCCGCCTTAATGGCATCGATCTTAGGTACCAAACCTATCTTGGTCTACCCCTATCTCCCCACAAATTACCCCTATCTGCTTTCCTACCCCTCTATACCAAATGCGACCACTACCTTGCGGGCTGGTGTGCAAACCTTCTCAACAAGGGGGGTAGACTAGCCTTACTCTCCTCTGTTCTCGACTCCCTCCCTACATACTTCATGTCCTCCTTCCTCATTTCTTCCTCTTGCATTGAAAAATTTAACAAAAAAAGAAGGGCCTTTTTTGGGCTGCCGAGGACACTTGCACTGGGGCGCAGTGCCTGATTGCTTGGGACAAAGTCTGTACTCCTAAGAATGCTGGTGGTTTAGGCATTAAGAATCTAAAATCTCAGAATGTTTGCTTGCTCCTAAAATTTGCTTTAAAATTTTTGCATTCTGCTGACTTGCCGTGGAAAAATTGGATCCTTCACCACTCACCTTTCCCACTCCACCAAAAATCAAACACCTCCTACCTAGCCAAGATTATTAGATCTAGCCTCCATACGCTACGTCTTGTCTCCCAGTGCTGCGTCGGAAATGGAACAAGCACGTACTTCTGGCTTGATAGATGGGTTCTACCGAAAAATCTAGCCACTGCCTTCCCAGCCCTTTTCACCCACTCCACCAACGAATTCGACTTCGTCAGCTCGGTGATGCAGAATGGAATTGATGCTAACCTGTCTAACAGACTAACCTCGGCTGCCTCCGTTGAGCTAGCCAACCTTAGATCTTTGCTGTTGCAGGTTTCACTTCAGGAGCGGCCTGATGAGAGGACCCTCATGGATGGGTCAAAGTTCTCCTCTAAGGGTGCTTATGTGGCCCTTGCATCGTAGGCTTCTGACGACAAGCTCATGATCATTTGGCACTCCATTGTTCCACAAAAGGTCAAGACTTTTGGTTGGCTGCTCTACTTTGACAGGCTAAACACAAGGCTCAATCTTCACAAGAAGACCATTCTCCCCTCGGCCGTCTGCCCCCGCTGTGATCACCCAGTTGAAGACAGGAACCACCTGTTCTTCCACTGCCCTGCCTCTCAAGCAATTTGGACAAGACTCGGGATCCTGCCGTCCTTCTCACTATTTGCTGCACTTTGGGATTCTATACTCCCTACTGGATTACCTGCATCAATCTGGCCATCTGTTGCCTTAATCATCCTTTGGAAGATCTGGGACTCGCAATGCAAAGGTTTTCAGAAACAACGACTTGCCTTCTCTAGTCACAACAAAAAATGTTGTGGATGACCTCACGCTTTGGACTAATCGTTGTAAAGAGTCCTCACAAAAGGAACACGCCGGTCTGTGGCGTGATTTCCTAACATCACGCTTTGCGTGATCCCTGTAAAACAATTCTCGTGATTGAAATATATTCAGGTGGGGAGTCTTTCCCCCCGTTGAAAGTTTCAAAAAAACATAACTTGGAATCTGAATATGCAGTCAACTAACATCATGGTGTTACCAATTAGTTTGTTTTCTGCACACCCGTTTAAACTAAGAAGGGCGGCTACCGTCATTGGCGAGTTTGTAGAGTAGCGCGGGATAATTTACTATTTGCCACACTTTTCTCAAATCCTTTATTATTTCCCACATTGACCACCACCTTTCAGTGACACACGGTGTGGCAAATAATGGAAGTGAAAAGTAGAGTGTGGAGGAGGCTCCGTAAATCGGCTTTGATCTGTAACTTCTCATCAAGAAAAATAGGTTCTATACATGTCTATCTTTCATCATTGCTCTTGAGTCTCAACAAAAATTTATGATTTGTAGAATGTGACATATCAAATTATATGGATATAGATGCTTGTCCTCATGGTGACACATCCTTGATATGAGCAATTTATTGTTTGTTACAGTACTTTGTGGAGCCTAAATCCTTCCTTTTAATCTTGGTTAACTAATTCTGTTGTGTGCCAGCTTGTTTATATTATGATATGATCTTCTTTTTTCGTTTTCAGTTTAGTAAGTAGTCTCTTCGTACTGATGAGTGGCTAGTTAACCATAATTGATTTTTCTCCACTACTGTTTGAGGGCACCGAATTTTTTTTGTGCGCGCGACATATAGTATACTATTTTTTGTTTTCTCTTAGGACCTGCATATAGCAAGAGTCTGTGTAACATACTGTACTAGTCAGACGTAAAGTAGTTGAACTCTTATTTCCATCAATTACGTAGTAATGAACTTTTCATACATATGTGTTTCCAAAATCTGTAATGCAGATGATTGTTGAGGATTTATTCGATCAAAGCTACCTTGTTTCTCAGCTCATCATATGAGCATAAATAGTTCTGCATTACAATTTTTAGGATTTCCTTTAAACATCTAGGAATATGGTACTTATATTGAAAAAAGATTCAGACAAAGAAGAAAGGGCTGGGAATGAAGGCACAGGTGATGTGGACGACGAGGTCACTTGAGCACATGAGGTAGGAAGAGGAAGGCGAGCAGGATAGATTTTGTCGCCACGTTGTTGAATGGGATGTGCACCAATGGGTATGCATTTGTATTGGAGTTTATGTTAAACAATTGTGTGCAGCTTGTGTTGGCATAACCTTCCTCTTTAGATGAGGTGGCAATATTTTGTAAACCAGCACGAATTTTGTCCGGTAAAGGTGGTTAGAGTATTATACATTTTGTAAAATATCAAAGTAGATTAGAAGCTAATTTTGTCCGTAAAAAGTAGATTAGAATTCTATGCAAAATATTGTTACAGTTAAACATGTAACCGTTGGTTTTATCTATCCTCTTCATTTCCTTTGTTGTAGTGTTTAAGCGCACTCCAGATACTAATGCTATCAGTTTTCTTCAAGAAACTACAAGGGCTCTCTTTGGAAATTTGTCTTCAACATATAAATATAATGCCATCTTTATTTTCCTTGCATTATTATTCGAAATATTTTATGTTGGTGGCGGAGTAGACCTCGGTGGCGTGGCCGAATTGGATCCGCGGTGGAGCTGCCGATCTTGGCCTGGTCATGATCCTTTTGTATAGATGTTCATGTTGGTTTTATTGAAGTTGTTTAGCTCTTACTTTTTTTTTAAATTCCCCGTTGTATCTATAAAAGATTAACGTTGTAGTGAGAAGTGGAAATCTTGTTGTGATATCTACTGTCCTATGTAGGTATGCGCAATTTTTCGTAAATAAATTGATATGATATTATAAAAGGGATGCTCCAGAGTAGAAAGTAATGCTTTCATCGAGAGTGTCAAACAATTAAGTTTTGTTATCCGGTGATGCTTCCCGCAGCATCTTGTGAGTCCTAAGTTGTCTATGTGTGTTTAGAACTTCAAATGTTGTCCACTTTACTAAAACTTGAAACCATGTCAGTTTGTTGGTGCAAATTTTGTGAATTTGGTCAAAGAATGTATATTTACCAACACGCCTATTAGGCGACGCAAATCCACCAGGTCTACCACGTAGAACCAAAATGTATTGTCGCCGGTGCGGCGAAGCGCGCTAGTTCGTCTAATCTATGTTGATGATATTATAGTGACAAGCTCATCTGATCAGGCTATCTCTGCGCTTCTGCATGATCTCGATGATGATTTTGCTCTTTAAGGATTTGGGTGATCTACACTTCTTCTTGAGCATTGAGGTAAAGAAGACTCGGCATGGTTTACTCCTCACTCAAGAAAAATATGCAAATGATCTCCTTGTTAAAGTTGGTATGACAAAGTGCACATCCTCTCCTACACCTTTATCCTCCACCGAAAAATTGACCTTAAATGAGGGAACTCCCCTTGATCCTGATGATAGTACACTCTACAGAAAGTATTGTAGGTGGATTGCAGTGCTTGACTTTGACAAGACCTGATATTTCTTTCTCAGTTAATAAGATTTGTCAATATTTACATGTTCCTACAACTGCTCATTGGACAGCCGCCAAAAGGATTTTGCGTTATGTTCAAGGTACTTTACATGTTGGATTGACCTTTCAGAAGTCTTCATCTAGTCTGCTTAGTGCTTTCTCAGATGCGGATTGGGCTGGTTGTCTTGATGATAGAAGGTCCACAGGAGGGTTTGCTATATTTCTTGGACCGAATTTGGTGTCCTGGAGTGCACGAAAGCAGAAAACAGTTTCACAGTCAAGTACCGAGGCTGAATATAAGGCATTGGCAAACGCTATAGCTGAGTTGACATGGGTTGAAGCTGTTCTTGAAGAACTTGGTGTCGAGCTAAAGGACAAACCATGTCTATAGTGTGATAACTTTGGTGCTACGTATTTATCTGCTAATCATGTTTTTCATGCGAGGACTAAACATATTGAGATAGACTATCACTTTGTACGAGAAAGAGTTGCTGACAAACTTCTTGATATCAAGTTCATCTCCACCAAGGATCAAGTTGATGATGGCTTTACAAAGGCCTTGCCGGTAAAGAACTTACATGAGTTTATGCGTAATCTCAACCTCTCAGAAGGTTGTGATTAAGGGAGACTGTTAGACTTGTAATAACACCACGTACAAGGTATGGTGTAGTACTCCAACCTAAATACTAAATATTAGATATTGTAGCTATTTATATGCGGACTACATACGAATATATCTAGACATAATTAGTGTATAGATTCACTCATTTTGCTCCGTATTTAGTTTACATGTAAATAGCTACAACATCTTATATTTAGAACGGAGGGAGTATATTCTATATACAGCAGATACGAGAACTAATCCTTGGTCGGATGGTTAGGAGGGTTGTCATACCCCAACCCATCATAGTTCAAATTTCAGATTTGATGTTGGTGTTCTCTTTATATGCGGAATATTTTTCAGTGATAGCGGACACGTCTGTGGTGGCTTTATTAATCTTAAGACCTGACCCGTCGGCATAGTATTTCGAAGGTGCTCAGTTAGAGTGTGCGTGAGTGCAATCATAGAAGTGAATATATACGCATGCATCTGCGTTGTACGTGTTTCGTATAAAAATAGTAGATACTGTAATAGCATTTCACATTGTAATGTTAAACGTTTTTTACGGTATGGAAGCGAGAACTAGATGGCTTCATGGGCTCACGGCCCAGGGCGCTGAGGCTGGACTCGTGAAATTTCTATGCTTGTGCTCCGTAGATGCTGTTGGAATATTCGGAGGAGGTACGACAGCCTGACGTGCCATGCATGATGCCCGGCTCAATGTCAACTTCGATGCTGCTCTCAACTAAGTTTTTTTTTTCAAATCTGGCACTTTATCAAAACTAATACCACATCTAGTTCTTCAGCAAAACTATATGTAAATCTGGTCTTAGAAGTCGACTTCAAAAAGGATGGAGCCGACCTATACCTTCGACGCTAATTTCGGTTGGAACCAATCTCTCGGAGCATCTGAGTGCAAAAATGTCTTAATGCCGACCTGCGCAAGTTTGGCTCCATCCTTTTTTACGCCGATCTCGGGGTAGATTTGCAATTAGTTACCTCAACCAACATGTTGTGCCGTTCTAACGTCCTCTTATTGTATGTAATTCATATGGTGCTGTTTCCCGTGGAATCAGGGATTTGGATTTCGTCCGAAAAAACGAATTCCGGCCGAATTTCGGCCATTTCGGTCTGGACCGGTATATGTATTTACCGGACGAAATCTTATGAATTTTAAGGACTTTTGGCAAAATAAATTCAAAAATATAAATTTAGACTGAATTCTGCTCGAAAATTCAAATTTTGGTCGTATTTCGTTAAATTTTCGTTCTAAGTTTCAAATTTTGCTTCCATCTTTTCGTCTGAAAAACCACCGAAATATCCGAAATTCGCGAAATTCGCCCATTTCGTTCGGGACCGGTAAATTTGTGAAAACGAAATCCAAATCCCTGCGTGGAATCATCTAACATGCCGTGCCATTCTAAGTCAACATCTTTCATGTCTCTATCTTTTTAGAGTTGCTTTCCCAATTAAGAAGACGTTATCATATAATAGTTCTTTTGATCAGAGTCAACTAGGAAAGAAGATTAAAAGAAACAAGAAAAGGAAACACGACGGCGACATGGAGTCGATCCATGCCAACAACCGCTAGGTGCAAGTCCTTTACAGAAACAAACGCACGGTACAAGGCAGAAAGCACGAGCGGAAGCATCAAGCCTCGTAGTCAGGACCATGGCTTCGCCATTGCTCTATCCGTGCCTCCTGTTCTGCCTCGCTGTTCTAGCCTGCAGCGCCACCACCGCCGCCTCTCACTCTCAGTGCCTTGACAACCCACCTGACCTGACTACCGGCGGTGACGAGGCCGGCGTGGTCGTCAACGACCTGGCCGGCTTCAAGGCCTACGTCACCGGTGCTGTCCACTCCCACAGGGCCATCGTCCTTGCCTCCGACTTCTTCGGTTAGATCATTTTGAGTAAACTGTTTATGGAATATGCATGCGACCAGGAGCATAACTGGTGCGTTTTTATTTTCAGGATTTGAAGCACCATTATTGAGGTATGACCTTCTTCTTGCCGCATTTCATTTACCCAATCCTGCCTGCTCCTTTTTTTTCCTCGTGATGACCAGAAAATTTGTGTGGATCCATGAAAATTACCAAGCGTATCAAATTGTGGAGATTTTTTTTTTGAGAAAACGGCAGGAACGCTGCCTTTCAATTAGAAGAGGAGCATTGTATGTACAAATGGTTACAAGGGTGTTTTATCCGCGCGCACGCCGGGGGGGGGGGGGGGGGGGGGGGGTGTGGGGGGCAACTACATCCCCCCTCCCCGAACGGCATTGGGATTACTCGCCGATTATGAAATTCGTGGAGATCATCCACGCAAATGCACCGTTCCTAAAACATCGCATGTTTAGAGCAAGTTTAATGTTATGCAGTGCTACCATGTAAAATATAGCTATCATGAGCATTTAAAATTGCCATGAGCTTCTATCTTTTTTTTTGTAACGCAAGGAGAGAGCTATATATGCGCTGCCGATGATGTTTTTGTACGGCAAGGAAAGGAAACCACAGACCGATAAAAAAAATTATTACTGATTGTTCTTAAAGGCTTATATATGCTTTGTCATGTGTTCATGGAAATGAAGGAAAATTGCCGATAAAGTTGGTGAAGCAGGCTACTACGTTGTGGTGCCCGATTTCTTCAATGGACAACCTTACATGGAAGGCGCAAACAGAACAGAGTGGATCCAGGCTCACTCTTCGGTAAATAAATTTCGTTAATAACAATTTTCTGAAAGTCATTTTACTTATTTTCTACCCATACAATCGATCGTTCTTACAGGTAAAAGCTGCTCAAGATGCAAAACCCCTCTTCAAGGCTTTGAAAAGGAACAGAAAACCTGTTGTCGGAATTGGGGGTTATTGTTGGGGCGGTTAGTCAAACCAACACAAGAGAACTGTCATGTTCATACTTTTTTGACATGCTAAGAATGCAAAATGTTGGAGAGGAGAATAAGAATTGCATGAACAGAATTAGTTCGTCCCCGTTTTTTCATGACAAATTTTGGGTTCATGCTATCTTACTCTACTGAATAACTAACAGGGGAATTTGCGGTGGAGGTGGCGAAAATGAACGAGGTCGAAGCAATTGTCATCTCCCATCCTTCAGCAGTCACCGCTAATGATATGAGAAGTGAGTTTTTTTTTAATCTTTTCGTACTCTTGCTGGTGAAGAAGTAGGCCTTTATTCTGATTTAAGTTCATTACCACTCAGAGGTCAAGCACCCCATTGAGATTCTTGGAGCTCGGAATGACAGTACTACACTGCCAAAATTGGTGTATCAGCTTGTGCATACATTGCGGCAAAGAAGTGGGGTGAGTTCCTGGTGTCTCGATCTCCAGACATTTGAAGAGAATAATTAACAGGGAATGCAGGATGTGTGTACTGGGCTACTTGCCTTATTACGCTATGCTATGCATGAAAGCCTATTCAATTAAAACTAAAACAATAAACACAGAAGATAAAATCATCTGGTTATAGTTTGATAGGTTTTTAACTGGTATCAAACATTTGGCTTGTTAACACTTGTACAACCAAGTTGTAGACATGTAGCTGTAGATCAACCGGAGAAGTGAGGCTCTAGGTTTCTTGCAGTTTAGCATGAACAGATCTTTTTATGTTTGTGACGAATAAACATGAACAAATTTTCCATGTTCTTTGGAAAAATGGAAAAACTGAGAGTATTAGGACTTTGCTTATTGCAGATTCCATACTATGCAAAGATCTTTCCAGGAGTTGCGCATGGCTTTGCTTGCAGATACAATGCTACCGACCCGTTCGCAGTCAAAACAGCTGAACAAGCGCTTGCCTTGATGCTCGACTGGTTCCACAAATACTTGATAGGGAAAGCCTTCAATTCCCCCGGGGGATAACAGCTCGCGATCGTCCGGGTCTCATCTCGCGCTAGCTGCCTCCCACGTGGCCAGGAAAACATCTGCGGGTCCCACCCACCGCTGCTCCTTATCCCTTTCTCTAGTACTACTAGGAGTACTAGTTCCCCCCCCCCCCCAAAATCCTATCGCCTCCAACCGCCGGAGAGCATGCTGCCTGTTAGATGTGTCTAGATTACTGTTCATCACACCTGTATATGTACTGGCCTTTGGCCCCCTTTGGAATACAGTTGCTCATTTCGTTACATGGTATCAGAGCACGGTTAGCTCTCCTCCTCGCCGCACCCGCACGTAGCAACTCCACCGTCGCCGGCCTGCCGCGCCGCTGCCGCCGTCTCCGGCCTGTAGCGCCGCCGCCACCGCTTCCGGCCGCCGCTGCTCTCCTCCGGCTTGCTGCCGCTGCTCGTCGTGCAGCCGCCCTTGTCCGTGGTCGACGTGACGAGCTCGCCGCTGCTCCTCAGCCCGGCCGCTGCCGCCCCGGCCCGCTCCTCCCCGGCCGCTGCCGGCCGCCGCCGTCCCACCCCCGGTCGCTGCCGCTCCGGCCGCTGCCGCCCTGGCCGCCGCCGTCCCACCCCCGGTCCTCCCCGCTCCTCCCCGCCCCGACAAATCCGCCAGCCCGCTCCTCCCCGTCCCGGCCGATGCCGCCCCGGCCGCCGCCGGCCGCCGCCGTCCCACCCCCGGTCGCCGCCGCCCTCGCCAGCAGTCGTGGCCGGCTTCTCCCTGTCGCGGCCGCCCATCGGCCTGCCATCGAGGCTGAGACCGTCATTCTCTATCCTATGTTGACTTTGTAAAAAAAATATAGAGCCCGCGATGTCCTCTTCGGGCTATGTTGCTGTTCCTCGGTGCTCTGTGATCTTTGATGGCACCAACTACGCCGAGTTTTTGGGCTTTATGCGCATCCACATGTGCGGCCTCCTGTTGTGGGGCGTTCTCTCTGGCGAGGTCTCCTGTCCACCGTGCCCCGTTGCTCCTATGGCTCCTACTCCACCGGTGCCACCCGCTCTTGCTGCTGATGCTTCTGAAGGTGATCGTGCTGCCGCCAAGGATGCTGATGACCTTGCAGTTCAAGCCTATGACCAGCAGGTATCGGATTACTCGGACTCTCTCTATTTATCGGGATGCTCTGTCTTTTTACACTCAGTGGTGCAATGATGATGCTCGTGCTGCTGATGTCCTCATTGCTAGTGTTCTACCCCAGTTTGCTTCTGAGTTTATGGGATTGGGCACCACTGCTGCAATGTGGACTTATCTTTGTCAGCGCTATCAGCCCTCTGGTGATGCCCTCTACCTATCTGTGGTGCGTCAGGAGCATGATCTTCAGCAGGGTGACTCTATTGTTGATCAGTTCTACACATAGTGCTCTACCATCTGGTGTCAGCTTGACTCTCTGAGGACTGTTGTTTGCGGTACTTGTCGATGCTGTCAGACAGTGAGGTCAGACTTGGAGTTTCAGCGTGTCCATGAGTTCTTGTCTCGCCTACGTTCCGAGTTTGAGCCTCGGCGTGCACACTTGCTTGCCCGTGGTCGACGTGTTCCCATCTCAGAGGTACTTGCAGAGCTTCGCGCTGAGGAGACTCGACTCCGTTCTGTTGGAGTGCTTGTGGTTCCCACTGTGCTTGCTGCCCGCGCTCCGGTGTCGTCTATTCCACCGCTGCTACCCACTCCTTCACGTGGGGTGGGCGGGCGGCCCTCTGCAGGGGGGGGGTCGGCCTCGCTCTCACATGTTCTGCGACTACTGCAAGAAGCCGGGCCATCCAGAGTCTGATTGTTTCAAGAAGCAGCGTGACATGGGTCGCTCCTCTCCTGCGGTTCGTGCGCCTCCGTCTGCACAGTCCTTCACTGCCCAGGATATTGCCCAGCTCAAGCGTATGCTGGCTTCCTCTGGCTCTTCTTCGACGGGCACCGTTGCCTCGCTGACTGCTTCCACTACTGCTACTTCGCCACCACAGTCAGGTACATCTCCGTGGGTTCTGGATTCTGGAGCTTCCTTTCACATGTCTTCTGATTCTTCTGCTCTGTCTTCTCTTCGACCTCTTGATTCTCCTGTCAATGTTCTTACTGCCGATGGCACACCGCTTCCCGTTGCTAGTCGTGGCACTCTTTCTACTTCATCTTTCTCTGTTCCTAGTGTTTCTCATGTTCCTCGTCTTACCATGAATCTTTTCTCTGTTGCTCAACTTGCTGATTCTGGTTGTCGTGTCATTCTTGATCCCGACTCTTGCTCTATTCAGGATCGTTGCACCAAGGCTCTAGTTGGAGCTGGCCCTCGGCGCCATGATGCTCGGGGCCTTTGGGAGGTTGACTGACTTCGTGTTCCTTCCACTGCCACCACACCCGCCAGTTCTCATGCTCTTGCTGCCTCCTCTTCGGCGTCCTTCCAGCAGTGGCATCATCGACTAGGTCATATTTGTGGCTCTCGCTTGTCTTCATTAGTGCGCCAAGGTGTTTTAGGGTCTGTCTCTGGTGATGTTTCTTTACATTGTAATGGTTGTAGACTTGGCAAGCAGACTCAGTTACCCTATCCTACTAGTGAGTCAGTCTCTCAACGTCCTTTCGACTTAGTACATTCTGATGTATGGGGTCCTGCTCCCTTTGATTCGAAAGGGGGTCATCGCTACTATGTTCTTTTTATTGATGACTTCTCGCGCTATACTTGGCTCTATTTGATGAAAACTCGTAGTGAGGTTCTCTCCATATACAAGCGATTTGCTGCCATGGTTCACACCCAGTTTTCCACGCCCATCCGTGTTTTTCGTGCTGACTTGGCGGGTGAGTATATCTCACAGATGTTGTGTGGTTTCCTTGCCGAGCAGGGTACTCTTGCCCAGTTCTCTTGTCCTGGTGCCCATGCTCAGAATCGTGTTGCTGAGCGCAAGCATCGCCACCTGCTTGAGAAGACTCGTGCGATGATGATCGCCGCCTCTCTTCCTCCCCACTTTTGGGCTGAGGCTATTTCCGCGTCCACCTATCTTATCAACACCCAGCCTTCGGCTGCCTTATAGGGTGGTATTCCTATGGAGCGTCTCTCTGGTCATTCTCCTGACTACTCCGCTCTTCGTCTGTTTGGGTGTGTGTGCTATGTTCTTCTTGCTCCGCGAGAACGCACCAAACTTACTGCTTAGTCGGTTGAATGTGTCTTTCTCGGGTACAGTGATGAGCACAAGGGTTACCGATGTTGGGATCCTGTTGGTCGTCGTCTGCGTATTTCACGTGATGTGACTTTTGATGAGTCTCGTCCATACTATCCGCGTCCTACCACCTCCCCTTTTTCAGTTGACGACCTCTCCTTCCTTATACTCCCCGACACATCTCCCTCTGTGCCTATTGTTCCTCCTCCACCTCCACCTCTGCCGAGTCCCACGGTTTCTGATACACCTCCGACACCACCCTCCCCTCCTTCTTCCTCTCCTCCCTCGTCACCTGCCTCTCCACCTACCGCTCCGGCGTGTCCTCCCCTTTCCCCCTTTCCTCTCCACTACACTCGTCGTCCTCGTGCTGTGGATGATTCCTCTGACATACCCTCTACTTCCGGAGCTCCACCTTCCCCATCTACACCGGTTCATAACCTTCGTTCTCGTCCTTCCTTACGGTCTCCTGATCGCTATTCTCCTTCCCAGTACGGCCTTTCTGCTGCTGTTGAGCCCACTTCCTATCGGGATGCCATGGCTCAGTCTGAATGGCAGTTTGCGATGGCTGAGGAGATTGCTGCACTTGAGCGCACTGGCACATGGGATCTTGTTTCCCCTCCTCCCGGTGTTCGTCCCATCACTTGCAAGTGGGTCTATAAGATCAAGACTCGCTCCAACGGTTCTCTTGAGCATTACAAAGCTCGATTTGTGGCTCGTGGTTTTCAGCAGGAGCAGGGACGCGATTATGATGAGACATTCGCTCATGTTGCCCACATGACAACTGTTCACACTCTTCTCCCTGTGGCTTCCGTTCGTCATTGGTCTGTGTCTCAGCTTGACGTCCAGAATGCCTTTCTCAATGGTGAGTTGCGTGAGGAGGTTTATATGCAGCCACCACCGGGGTACTCTGTTTCTGACGGTATGGTTTGCCGTCTTCGGCGCTCTCTCTATGGCCTTAAACAAGCCCCTCGCGCCTGGTTTGAGCGTTTCGCTTCTGTGGTGACTGCCGCTGGTTTCGTGCCTAGCGACCATGACCCTGCGCTGTTTGTCCACACCTCACCTCGTGGTCGGACGCTCCTCCTCTTATATGTTGATGACATGATCATTACTGGCGATGACTCTGAGTATATTGCCTTTGTTAAGGCCCGCCTCCGTGAGCAGTTCCTGATGTCAGATCTTGGTCCTCTTCGCTATTTTCTTGGGATTGAGGTTTCTTCGACTTCTGATGGCTTCTACATCTCCCAAGAAAAATATATTCAGGATCTTCTTGCTCGCGCCGCTCTTGGTGATGAGTGCACTGCTGAGACTCCTATGGAGCTCAATGTTCAGCTTCGTGCTATCGATGTTGATCCCCTCACTGACCCGACACGCTATCGCCATCTTATTGGGAGTCTTGTCTGCCTGGCTGTCACTCGTCCAGACATATCATATTCTGTCCACATTCTGAGTCAGTTCGTATCTGCTCCCAGTTCTGTCCACTATAGTCACCTTCTCCGGGTTCTACGATATCTTCGTGGCACGATCTTTCGCTGCCTTTTCTTTCCTCGCTCCAGTTCTCTCCAGCTCCAGGCCTACTTTGATGCTACGTGGGCGAGTGATCCTTCTGATCGCCGCTCGCTGTCCGCCTATTGTGTTTTTCTTGGAGGATCTCTCATTGCCTAGAAGACAAAAAAAATAAGGCAGTTTCCCGCTCTAGTGCAGAGGCTGAGTTGCGATCGATGGCTATGTTGACGGCTGAGGTGACCTGGTTCCGATGGTTGCTAGCAGACTTTGGTGTTTCTGCTGCCACACCGACTTCTCTATTGTCAAACAGTACAGGTGCCATCAGCATTGCGCGTGACCCGGTGAAGCATGAACTCACCAAGCACATCGGCGTGGATTCCTCCTTTGTGCGTGCTGCTGTGCAGGATCAGATTCTTGCTCTTCACTATGTGCCCTCCGAGTTACAGCTGGTGGATTTCTTCACGAAGGCACAGACTCGAGCGCAGCATGGGTTCTTCCTCTCCAAACTCAGTGTTGTTGACCCACCATGAGTTTGAGGGGGGTGTTAGATGTGTATAGATTACTGTTCATCACACATGTATATGTACTGGCCTTTGGCCCCCTTTGGAATACAGTTGCTCATTTCGTGACACTGCCGACGCGCCGCCGTCACACGCTGCCAATGCGCTGCCGTCCCAGCACGTCCCAGCACCATCACCCCCAACCCCGCCTTCCTTCATCCCTATCTCCCGTACCTGGATGGGAAGCAGTGCTACGAGCATCTCATGTGCTCGTACGGCCATGGCTTTTGCATCCTCTGCTACTACGGCCATGGCTTTTGGATCTTCTGCTATAAGGAGGCTCACCGGACGTTGTCGTGAGGCCGGCGCTGCTGCGAGGGTGGCACCAGAACTACAAGGGCGAGGCGGTGTTGCTGCGAGCAGTGGGCGGCAACGCTAAGGTGCTACCATAGGCGCGTGGCCATGCTACCATGGCTGGTCGGGCTTGCTACAAATGGCGGACGCCATGGCTGCAAGGAGTACCGGAGTTGCTTCCATCAACGAGCAGCGGTGCCCGCCGGTGCTACCACAGACGAGCGGCCATGCTACAATGAGTGGCTGGAGTTGCTACCAATGGCGGCCGCCGTTGCTACAAGCAGTAACTGGAGTTGCTTTGATTGGTGAGCAGGGATGCTACCAGCGGTGCCCGTCGGTGCTACCACAAGCGAGCGGCGATGCTACCATGGATGGCCGGGGTTGCTACAAATGACGGGCGCCATTGCTACAAGGATCTTCCATCGCCGAGGAGCGGCGCTAACGGCGGTGGCCGCCGGTGCTCCAACGAGCATGCGGCGGTGCTGCCACTGACATCGGGCGTTGCTTCGAGCGGCGTCGTCGGCCGGTTGTAAAGGTGCATGGAGGTGCTGCGACCGGTGATGGTTCGGCCACCGGCGGCGGCGCTACGGGCGGCGGCGGCGGTTCTACCAGCGCAATCAGGATAGTGCGAGTATTCGATGGGTTCCTGTGCGTTATTGTATTTTTCGTTGTTTTTTATGGTCGTGGGGTGCGGAGGCCGTGCACCAAAACGGAGTAGTCAAACTAATAGAAGGACACGTGTCAAGCGTTCCATGGGGGGGGGGGGGGGGGGGTTCGGGAGGATCCGATCCCCGGGGGGACGCTCAGCACGCCCCTACTTGAAATGAGAATACCTCTCATCATGCAAGTCATGCACTTTTCTCTACATCCAAATAAAATTTACTTCTGTCCATATATAAACTTAAACGACCGGTCATGCAGATAATGTGGTTATGGTCCATGTGCTTACGTTTGTAATAATCCCTTTATATCGACACCATGTTTCCTTAAAGCGAAGTATAACCCCGACCTCTGCATTGATTTATATGTGGTCATCTTTATTAAAAATTCATTATTCAATTTATTACGACTCAGGGACCATTTAAGCTCTCTGACTTCTCCTCCCTTGATGATTTGGCCGCTATGGTACATCCGGGTTCTAGGGTGGGCCTCTCTGCTTCCAATGGTCGAGTGCCCTTCGATACAAGGTGAGAGCGCAATGTTTCCTCGGCGACACAGACGGGTTTATTTGGGTCAAAATGTTGGCCAGTCGGGACAACAAGCTTCATTTTCGACGATGCCGCCCCCGGGAACTTTGGTTTGGGCTGAAATGGTGGACGGAGCTGGACAGAGATTGGGTGGATTTGGGACACCCTTGCGACCACACTGATATGAATCTATACGCGTCCACCACCATCGCGATCGGAGTTGGGCTGACCGCCGAATTTTGGCATTCCACATAGCTTCATGGCATATGAAGCTGAATGACATTGCTCTTTCCATCTTCGCAATCTCTAGAATAAAAAAACATGTTGGTTAGTATGGCCATGAATTGGTGCTTTAGGATTAGGAATATTAACCTCGGCAGCAGCAATGACATCTCGGTCTAACATATTAGAGAGTTTGTTTTTCTTTGGACCAAGCTTCAAGACAGTCATCTTATTGATGGAGTTCCGATTCCATCACTTGGAAGTTGACTGCCTAGGGAAAATACTCCACCACCTTGGATTGCATGGCACAATTTGAGACCACAAACACTTCCTTTCTGCTTCCGGTAGTTTGGAAAAATTGGATACCTCCTAAATGAACGTTGTTTTCATGGTTGATTCTCCATAATCGTCTGTGAATAGCGGACCAGCTACTCCACCGTGGTTGGCCAAATTGTGGGCTCTGTCAATTATGCAAGCCAACTCCGGAATCAGCCGTGCATCATGCATCTTTTTTTCAATGTTAGTCCTCGCTTCTCATTTGGAGAGGGGTTGATAGTTGATTGGGGTTGATGAGGTTCGACACCGTATCTTGGGCGAGCTTCACCGCGGTCAGCGATTGGTGGTGTTCAGTCACGGGTGCCCTCGGGCAACGACGAAGAGGTATCTCCTCCATTGTCTTGCTAGTCTCATGGGAGCTTTGGAATGAGCATAATGTGAGGGTCTTCCGTAACATCTCTCCGATGCCTTTCGCAGTCTTAGTGATTATTAAAAAGAATGCCGCCCTCTGGGAGTTGGCGGGCGCAACAAATTTGAGTGATATTTTGCTGCGAGAGTAGGTTTGTATTCGGGTCGGCTAGCTATTATTGTAACTCTAAACTCCTCTTAACTAATGAATGAGACAAATCTTTTACGTCGGTTTTGTAAAAGTAAACTATAGCGAAAAGGTTGAAGGCTCGAGAGCCATACATGGATGACCTCATGGATGTGCCCTTGTGTGCTTGGTCTAGAGAAAAACCATTTTAGCCATTAAAGCCAAGGACTCAGAGGAGCCTCTCCCACATGGCAAGGAAATGTACCGAAACTTTCAAGTACTCCCTCCGTCTCAGTTTATAAGGTTAGCGCGAGTCCCTTGATCGTTAATTTGACCAACCTAATATGAGTTATATATTACAAAAATTATACCATTAGAAAATAGAACGTCTAAACTTTCGAATGACATCTTTTTTATAATATATAATCCCTTCAAACCCCTAATCCTAGCCGAAGTTCTGTGCTCTGGTGCGTCCTCTGTTTTGGGCCCCGCTGGGCAGTGAAATTCTACTTACTTCTTTCCTACTGAACTGTGGGCCTTCTAATATGGTCGGTTTCAAGGTCGGTCTGCTGTTTCACTACAGGAAAAGATGGCTACGCCGACGGCCTTTTGCCCGTCGGCACAGGCTAATTTGCCGTCGGCATAGCTTGTGCCGACGGCGGCCGTCGGGGTACCGCCCCGTAGGCATAGGTCCTTTTGCCGTCGGCGTAGAGAAAGGCCGTCGGCGTAGCCTATGCCGACGGCTTTGCCGTCGGCGTAGATGCCGTCGGCATTTTGTTTTCCAACATTTTTTTTCAAAAAAAGTAATAAAAAAATCAGCTTTTTTTTTCCCAATTTCGAATTTTCCTATTTTTTTTCAGATTTAGAATTTCCAATTAGCCACACACTTAATCTCAGGTCAAAGTACTTATCTTAGTCAAACTTCCCGTTCGGTCACCCATCCTCAGATTGCTCCAGCCCGAGCACGCTTAACTTTTGAGTTCCTTCCAAACTAGATTCCAAATGAGAAATTAGAACTTACTGATATTAGTACCCTATCAATCATATTAACCCCTCGGTTATGATTTTACACTTTTCATTGTTTAAATTTTAAGAATTTGTTTGAGTAAAGTAAGAATGATTATGTAATAGTATATTTCGAATAAATAACAATAAAATGAATTTTACTTCATTCTTTTACTTTTTACATTTAATATGGAATAATTCATATCTTTAAATCCATAATTTGAAATTTGACAAATAAAATACCTAAATCGATTAGAAAATGAGAGGAATCCAAATATGACATCAATATCATCTTTTGCATCACAAAAACCTTGATAGTTTTAGAAAATTGGGAAAATACTCACAGAAATGAGCTACGAGGTACAGAGATGTATGGTTTTCGACTGAAATGAGCTAGGGTATGACATTTAACATAGCAAAAAATGTCGGAATGAGACAATATTTGACACACTGGTGTATCTTGGTTGTAGAATAGTATTGACTAAGGGGTTTAGGATTTTTGTTTAATAAAAAACCCATTTTTCATTTTTTTAGTGTCAAAGCAAGTTTTTTTTTGTGAAGCAGCTACCAAAACGGCTCACCGAAAGAGGAACATCCAAATAGATAGAAAATAGTAGACCATCTTATAAGTGCATTTAACACTGGATTTCGATATAAAAACATACTTAGGTGTTTCAAACATTTCAGATAAATTCCTGCCGATTTCGTTGGAAGCGGGTATGATTTGAACTACGACTGCCGCATAGTTTGGTCATGATTTTTTGAAAAAATCAATTTTAGATCCATAATGTATATTTTCTTTATAGATCTTTGACGGTTTTTGTTGGATCGAAGTTACGGTTATGTTTAGGTTTATCGTTAGGGTTTACGGTCTCGGTTTCGGGCTAGGGTTAGACATAACTAATTCAAACAAAAAAAAAATGGAAAACCATCACATGGCATCTTTTTTGTGACCTACCACCTGGAAAAAATTATAAACATGAGTTATGGAGGTTTTTATAAAAAAACCTTCACAGAAATGAGTTACGAGATATAAAGATGCATGGTTTTCGACTGAAATAAGCTAGGGTATGACATTTAACATAGCAAAAAATGTCGGAATGAGATAATATTTGACACACTGGTGTATCTTGGTTGTAGAATAGTATTGACTAAGGGGTTTAGGGTTTTCGTTGAATAAAAACCCCAATTTTCATTTTTTAGTGTCAAAACAAGTTTTTTTTGTGAAGCAGCTACCAAAACGGCTCACCGAAAGAAGAACATCTAAATAGATAGAAAATAGTAGACCATCTTATAAGTGCATTTAACCCTGGATTTCGATATAAAAACATACTTAGGTGTTTCAAACATTTCAGATAAATTCCTGTCGATTTCGCTAGAAGTGGGTATGATTTGAACTACGACTGCCGCATAGTTTGTCATGATTTTTTGAAAAAATAAATTTTAGATCCATAATGTATACTTTCTTTATAGATCTTTGACGGTTTTTGTTGGATCGAAGATACGGTTAGGTTTAGGTTTATCGGTAGGGTTTACGGTCTCGGTTTCGGGTTAGGGTTAGACATAACTAATTCAAACAAAATCAAAAAAATGGAAAACCTTCACATGGCATCCTTTTATGTGACCTACCACCTGGAAAAAATTATAAACATGAGTTATGGAGGTTTTTATAAAAAACCTTCACAGAAATGAGCTACGAGATATAAAGATGTATGGTTTTCGACTGAAATAAGTTAGGGTATGATATTTAACATAGCAAAAAATGTCGGAATGAGACAATATTTGACACACTGGTGTATCTTGGTTGTAGAATAGTATTGACTAAGGGGTTTAGGGTTTTCGTTGAATAAAAACCCCTTTTTTCATTTTTTAGTGTCAAAACAAGTTTTTTTTTGAAGCAGCTACCAAAACGGCTCACCGAAAGAGGAACATCCAAATAGATAGAAAATAGTAGACCATCTTATAAGTGCATTTAACCCTGGGTTTCGAAATAAAAACATACTTAGGTGTTTGAAACATTTCAGATAAATTCCTTCCGATTTCGCTGGAAGTGGGTATGATTTGAACTACGACTGCCGCATAGTTTGGTCATGATTTTTTGAAAAAATCAATTTTAGATCCATAATGTATACTTTCTTTTTAGATTTTTGACGGTTTTTGTTGGATCGAAGTTACGGTTAGGTTTAGGTTTATCGTTAGGGTTTACGGTCTCGGTTTCGAGCTAGGGTTAGACATAACTAATTCAAACAAAATCAAAAAAATGAAAAACCTTCACCTGGCATCCTTTTATGTGACCTACCACCTGGAAAAAATTATAAACATGAGTTTTGGAGGTTTTTATAAAAAAAACTTCACAGAAATGAGCTACGAGATATAAAGATGTATGGTTTTCGAGATATGCATGGTGAAAAATATTATATGGATGTCATAATTGTATTCCTCTCATTTTTCTAATCGATTTAGACATTTTATTTGTTAAATTTCGATTTACGGATTTAAAGATATGAATTATTTCATATTAAATGAAAAATAGAAAAAAATCAATTCTATGGCGGCCCTGTGAACCTATGCGTCCCGACAATTTGCCGTCGGCGTAGATGGCGGCCGTCGGCACATACACTCCTTCCTGTAGTGTTTCTCGTTTCTTCCGGGCCGGCCGAGTGGCTTGAGGCGTCTTCTTTCCCGTCTCCTTATTTTCTTTGCTTTCCGCTTTACGTCCTGCTTCTGGTTGCTGCGCCCTGCTCATGACGCCGGTTCTTTGGGTAAGATTTAGTGGCGCCTCGCAGATCTTATTTTTTTCTAATTTCTTCCGATTCCATTGCTTTTGTCTGCAGTTCTGCTGCTCTCCCTCTGGATTTGGAGCGTTGGTTTCTGGTTCGTCGTGGTCACGCTGGGCTGGATCGCGCCTAGGGTTTCATTCGGCAGGTTGCTCCATATTCTCCCCTTATGGTTTCTATCTATATTTTAGATCTTGGATTTGCTTAGAGGATGTTGTGGCGGACTAAGAGTGTGTGATCTGATTTGTTGTTGTGCGAAATTATGATTTCGCGTTGGCTTTTGTTAGTTTTGTGGCTTCCGCCTCTTCGGGAGTGCCTCGATTTGTCGTTCCGAGTGGGGAGGTTTCGGTTTTATGGTTTTTTTTCATTCCATGTGGTGTGGGGTTGTTAGATGGGGACTCAATCTTAGTCTGCATAGAGTTTCCTGTCTGTCTGTTGTGTTAAATTTGTTGAGGATTTGGTGTATCTTCCTTCTAATTTTTTGGCTGTCTTGCGCAAGGTTGCTTGGTTTTTTCTTCTCTGTTGGGTGGTGTGTGCGATTTTGGCTCCCTTCTCTTTCATTTGTTTAGGTGCTCTGTAGTTGGTCTGGTCGGCAGTTGTTTTGTATTGATTGCTTTTGCTGGTATGTGTGTCGATTTTTTTCCTATCCTTTGGGTTCGTTTTCTTCAGCTTATGTTTTGTTGTCTGCTGTTCTTCCTTGTGCTGCAATTTCGTTCCCCCGTCGACCGGGGTTGTGCGTGTGTGCCTATGTATGGCGAGAGGAGGGGGAGAGAATGTGCGATGATTTTTTTTGGCAAGCAGTGACATCGGCAGATAGCTGGTCTGTGTCACGACAGAATGAGAAGTCATTTAGGTAGCTAGCCCATAGGTAATAGTTGCAGTTACAGAAACATTGCCTAGCAAATCCAGCCAATGTATGATTTCTTCAAATTATTTCTATATTTATGTTTTGTTCTTTTTGTTTAATTTGGCTCAGTGATGTTTCAATTAGCATGAAAAAAAGGCTATATCAGATCAAGAGATAACTGTGAAGGTATGTAATTTACTTGATTTTTTCGGTTCCAGAGGCCGTTAGTACAACTTGGTTCTTATACTTTAACTGATAAAATTTGGGTTATCAAAAAGCATTGCAATCTATTCCAGACAAGGACTCAAGGTATAGCTGAACTTTTTTGTTCATAATACTCTGTGTTGCATATGCGAAGTAATCCTTTATGGCGTGGCAATTTCATTCTTTAATTCAGGATTTTTCTTGCAGAGCTAATTATAGTCTTGATTGTTCGTGAAAAGTGGTCCTGGGACACATGGAAATGAAATAACATAGTCCTTTGACCTAAGATTATTTGATGCTGGTACATCCCTTTCTAAATCTCTGTACTTGAGATGAGCCTTTTCAAGTCTTTCAGTAACTGGTTGCATTTCTTCTAAAAATGTTCATTGTATCAGATGAAAAAATAGAGGCTTAAATTATGAGAAGGCATGTATATTTCTAGGGTGCAAAAATACTGAATATGGATAGATCAAAATTGCAAGTACCTGATATTTTGGGTGGTTGCATTACTGTGGTATCTATGGAAAATGGAGGTTATTAGTGTTTCTGAATTCTGACATAAAATTTATATTCAAGGAAAAACGAAAATTGAATGATCGTTATTCTTTTTATCTTTGAATACAAGGTACAATGGCGTGCCCAATCTGCAGGCGAAAGTAGTATTGAGTTAGAACTGTTATTTTTATGTTTCCGGTTATTGTGATACTGCTTTGGAGAATGGGCATCCATCTAATTTTAAAGAAATACTGAATTAGGCAGTGCGCTGCTTATAGTTTTATTTCACTCCACACATGTATATGATTGTTCAAGTCAGGTTTGCCAGGTGCTCTCAGTGCTACCAAAGTTAACTGCCACCCTATATTTTTCTCTTTTGCCTTCTGAACTTTAAAAAGATGCTTCATTAACTATTTTCTCACGATTAGTTGAGATGTAGGATGACACTATGGCCATAGAAACAGTTGTACTTGCTTGAGGTGCAGCAATGTTACTGAATTAGGTAGTGCACAACTATTTAGTTGTTTCAGGGTAGAGCAGGAGGAAGTTATTTAGTGTTAAGCATTAGGCATGCCACTGGTTCAAATAGTTTTATTATCTCATACTTTAAACTTAACGGTTGTGTTTTTCAATCTATTGTGAGTAATGTATATTCAGTTATTTACTAAGCCTGTCAGAATCATCTCTTGACTAAACCTATGTTATTTGAGTAGTATAATTAAATGGATGCCTTATACCATACTGAAGTAGTATCAACGGTTCCGTAGGGGGTACTTAATTTAATTTTGCTAACGTGCTGCTGGGAAGTACGGGACCAAAGTATCATCACTCTGCAAATTCTCCATCATCTCCCAATTCTCTTAACGATTTTTCTTGACCTTGAACTGATATAGGTATGCTAAAGCGTTGTTTGTAGGAAAACAATGAGAATGGTAAGGACGTGGAGATACTGCAAGCTTCTACCGAGGTCCATATTTAAGTGGTGTTTAGTTTTCCCCGCGTGCCTTTATTTTTCTGTTGAAATACCTTGTGCTGTTTTTTTCTGAAATGCTTGATTCTTTGTCGTGGATTGCAGGAATGCATATAAAACAAGGGCAATGAGGTCCTTAGTAGGCTTTTCTCTAGACCAATATTTTATTTCATGTACTTTTCTTAATTTTTTTGCAAAATGATAATCTTATGATTTTGTTGAATTTCTCGAGTCTAGAAGAAAGTTGCAGAAGGGAGAACCGAGACCAAAAAAAAAAAGGAATGTGGATTAATGTATCAAGTTGCTTACTCATCTTCTTAAGCCTAGGACCACACAACTCAGAGAGAGGCTGAATGTGGTTGTGGCGGATGTGTGTCGTTTTAGATTTTACGTCTCCTATTGATAATCTTGAGCAATTAGGTTTCCGATGCGTGGTGGAAAAATGATAATGAGTTACATGCACTTATATATGTTGTGTTTTTATCTCTATAAAAATGTTGGACTGTTTGTCTGCTATTCCTATGTTTGGCTATTTCGCATTTTACTTTGTTTCTATGTATGTACTGATGTACATAACAAACAAAGTGAGCAATTTATAGTGAGTGTGGTATGCATCGGCTGCGAAAGAAATTTTGCTATCAAGCCGGGTTCAAAGTAGACATACAATATTTTGATTGCCCTCCCTTGGTTCATTGTTGCGATGGAAGTTCCTTCATGTCACATGCATATTTTTCTTCCATGCTATAAATTAAGGTACATGTAGAACTAAAATAATAAATATATAATCAAACAAATGAATCAAGCCTAACAAGAACAAACTAATGAATAAAAATGCTTCGCAAATATAAGAAATGGGCGCGGCAAAGCGCGCCATTTCCTTCTAGTTAATATTAACTTGGTCAAATTGGTGACCTAGGGATATGCGCGCGCCTAATAAACTGTGACGGAGGGAGTAGATGGAACACTCATATGAAATTTAACAAACTCAAGTCTGAAACACGGTTTTTTCACGTAAACCAATGCCTTGGGTCAACATTTATGGGTTCCAAGTGGTGCATTAAATGTGTGTACCACCCTGCTCCATCTAAACACACCGCCTGTCAAGAGTATTCCATAAACAAAATCATCTCAGCCACCTCTCATGTGCCTTGGCATTGTCAAAGCCAGAACAGAGCCTTTAAAAATTATAGATCCAAATCTCGGCAGCATGGAACCATGCGATCTCTAGGTATGCTCATCTGGTCGCATGTAAAAATGGTGGCCATTAATTAGAGCGTAGACATACGCACCTCGGTAAATTTGCCCATGTGACCTGTATTACTAATGTATTTGCAGCTCCGGAAGCTTCACGGTCTTCAACACAAACACCATCCAGTAAGAAACTTGAACCATTATATTTGGTTGGGTACAGGGTCGGCCCAATACTTGTACAAATTGAGTATATTTGCCACCAAGTACAAAAGGATCTTGATTTATATAAAATGGTAAAATGGAGCTTTAACAGTGAAAAACTGCTGCGAGATGTATGTAGTTTTTTTTCCTGTAAACTGGAGAGAAAAAATGGCCTGATTATTATGATCGCTTATCAGCGACTTGATGTTGCTTGATGCAGCTTCAGGAGTATAAATCTGTTCCAAATTGATCAACACCTACCGGCAGATTATATCTTACGATACTCGCTGCATTCATGAAAGTCTACATGAGATTTACATACGCTCAAATAATGCAAAAAATATATTCAAAGACAGGTCAAATGTAAATGCTTTATAAGATACTAAAATGGTCTATAAGATAATTCTGACACTGCAGAACTTCATCTCTAGATCGAACAAGCCCTAGTATGACTTGGCCGTGAGCATGATCTGGCTGACTTTGTCCCGGGAGTTGATTTAAAGCATAGATGTATGGGAGTCAACTTTACATTCTGGGACAGAAACCTACCATATATTTCTAAGCATTTTACCAAAAACAGTAAATGTCGATTAACACAGATTAATGTTGTTTCTGATAAGCGGGACCTAAGTAATGATATGATACCAAATTTACACACCGTTGGACTGAGCCGTTAAAGTGGACATAGGACCCACCAGTCAACGCACACCGGTAGACAATGGACTTCGGTAGATATGGTACCCACCTGTCATCCCTATATTATGTGTCGCTCGCTCTTCTCCTTCCTCCTCTCGCTTGCCATCCAGCTCCGGCAAGCATGTCGGCCTCGTCCATCCAGCCGGCCAGCTCCACCTCCTTCAACTTGATCCCATCCCGTGCCGGAGCTAGTCCGAGCCGAGGCCAGTCACGTGGTGACCCAAACCGACCCCGCACGGCGGCATCCAGGGCATGATGGCAGGTTAACTTCCTCTTCCTCGTGGCGGGACGACGAGCCATCCCTCCCCCTCGTCATGCAGTCCATCGGTGAGGATGACTATGAGGACGACACTGTGTCCAACAGCATCGATGATAGCTTCGTGTTCGCCATCGTGTGGCATCTCTTAATGGTGCTCGGGCTCCATCTGAATCGGGGAACAAGGGGTGGTGTTGCTCGTCCGCGAGCAAGGGGTTGATATGGACCGCACGCAAGATTGATGGGCTAGGGAGATCGCCGACACGCCCACCGTGCGTGGTGGCTGCTCCAAAACCTAAACCTCATCACTGTTGTTATGGTGCTCGGGATATAAGAGACAAGTCTATCGTGCGGTGAGGAGAGGCATACAAGGGTGGTTAGGTCGACACGGTCAGCATAGTTCCCTGTCGACGACACATTGGAAGGTAGGTAATGTGGTTGGGACGAGCGGCCTGCCTCGTTGACGACGAGCTAGAAGTCAGGAAAGGAGGTTGGAGCTAGGGGCGCGTGTGTTGTGGGGATTGTGGAAGAAAATGGTTCGGTTCTGACCGGTGGGCCCTCCCTCACCTAACCTCTAACACTGTGTTTGGTTGCATGGAATTTGGGCATGGAATTGGAATTTGGGCCAATTCCGCCAATTCCGCTGTTTGGAGTGGCCTCAGAATCCTCGCCTGGAATCTGCCCGAAATTCCGAGCGTGGAAACCTCATGTGCAAAGCGCCGGCCCAACATTCCGAGCTCTCCACCTCGGAATCGCTCGGAAACGAGCTGCCTCTCCTTCCCAGCCTCGCTCGCGTCTCCCCGCCGCCGCGCGCCCCCACTCCCGTGTTCCCCCTGCCACGCTCCCCGCCGCCGCGCGCCCCTGTCCTCTTCCCCCCTGACGGCAGCGAGCATGGCCTCTCCCTCTTGGCCCGGCGGCGGCGCACGCAGCTACGGCCTCCGTCCCCGTCTCCTTCCCTGAGCTCCCCCTCCCTGGCCGAGCTCCTCCAGGCCCTCTCCTCCAAGCCCGCCCCTAACCCTAGATGCGACCGGGCTGGAGGGGGAACGGCGGCGGTAGGGGTCGGTGGTGGTGGAACGACGGCAGCGACCCCGGCAGCGGTGCTCGCATGTTCGCCGCCCTCTTCTCCCGCCGCCGGATGCTCGCTCGACCGGCGGCCTAACCCTAAATCGCCGAATTCATTTCCATGGTGGCTGCAATCCAAACAGGATTTGGAAACAGGTACACCCTTTGATTTCTAGAGCAGTTTCCAAACGCATCCAAACAACGGAATCGAATTAGGCTCCAATTCATTTCCATCTCGGATTTGGAATTTTGGTCCAATTCAATTCCGAGGCCAGATTCCGCGCAACCAAACACTGCCTAAGGGAATAATGTTTGTTATCTATTATTGTCTCCCACACCACGTCAGTCACACATGTGGGCCTGGCCTGCCAGAAACAACATCAATTCTCGTCCAATCGACGTTAAGTGTTTTGGTAAAAAAACTTTAAAATATTGGTGGATTATGCACCAAAAATATGTTAAGTAGTATCATTTGGTAATTTGGTCTGCAAGTAGTGGTTTATGTTATTAACTCATCTTGCTGAGACCAGTGCATGAATCTGCTAACTATTTGCAAGTTTTGAGAGCTTAATTACAAACCATGGTCATGGAGAAAAAATGCACATGCATGCAATAGTTAAATCAGAAACTTTTATATAACAATTTTCCATTGGATTTTTCCTTTATGCAGGAGCTCGTTGTCTACAGCTGACTTTCTGCACCTTTTGACTTCCAGTTCGATCTACCTTTGGAGGAACATCACCACTTTAATCGTTGCATTAGTTAACAGTAGGTTTTAAAACTAAATATCAATGATAAAGAAAACAGTTACATCAATCAACATAGTAGATACTAAACCTTTAGGTTGAGCAAACATGCTATTTTTCAGACTCATTTCGAATATTTATCTATAAACATTTCAATGTTGCACACTCTCATGAATGCGACATTTTTTGTCAGGGTCCACAGAACAAGCAGTTGGAAGTCTAAAACCGCACAAATCTGACAGTAAGTATATCCTGAGGAGGTGGAACGGAACTAAAATCCATCCATCATACCATAACCTTCAACTTGCTGTGGAACTGTTAACTTAGTCTGGCAGTGCCAGAAGCCATGTTAGGGCGCCTGACAGATTGGTGTTGTCACCGATTCCTAGAAGAATTAGTCAACTTAACTCGGTCACTGCTCAAGCTTTAACTGAAGCCCACTTCCATCAACCTTTTTTTTTATCCATGCCCGCTTCGCCAAACGATTCTCTCCATTGTCTTGCTTAGAGACTTGGACAAACTAATCTCCCCTATACAGTACAGACCTCTGTTTATATAAGCGCACCCATACCATCAACAAGAAGCACACTCACACACTACACTCCGTGTTCACCCTAACACCTCCATCAGCCATGGGCCAGGCTAGGGCTTGCCTCCTAGCCTTCCTAGCGGCGTTCTACCTCATCACCCTAGCTACCCTCCAGGTCGCTGCCAGCATGACGGACGACATCGATCTGCTGTGGGGGGACACCAAGGTTCTCTCTGACAGCAACGGCCAACAGACTGTCGCTCTGAGCCTCAACCACGGGAGAACCTCAGCATTCCGCTCGAAAAGGAAGTATCTCTTCGGGAGGATTGAAGTGCAAATCAAGCTCATCGCCGGGAACTCCGCCGGCACCGTGACCACATTCTATGTAAGTGGCCATATATATAACGTTCATGTGACTTGCTCGTGAATGCTTATAGATTAACCATTTACCTTGCATTGCAATATGGGAATAGATGATGACAGAGGGAGCATGGCAATTCCATAATGAGATCGACCTCGAATTCTTGGGGAACTCCAGCGGCAACCCCTACACCATGCACACCAACATCTATGTCGGAGGGAAAGGCAGCAGAGAGAAGGGGTACCGGCTTTGGTTTGATCCCACCGAGGACTTCCACACCTACACCATCATTTGGGCCCAAGAGTTCATCCAGTGAGCACCCCGCACTCCTTTTTCACCATATACTCTTTGTCAGGACTATCCCTATATAGCGCTCATATGGATATTGTTGTGTTGCAGGATCCTTGTTGATAACAAGCTCGTCCGGCATATCAAGAACAAAATGGGCAATGGTGCCCCATTCCCGAACTATCAACCAATGAGGTTGTTCAGCACCATCTGGGATGCTGATGACTGGGCGACGCAGGGCGGGCGGGTCAAAACTGACTGGTCACTAGCGCCATTCACAGCGTACTTCAGGAACTTCAAGGTCACTCCCTGCTCTTCAAGCAAGAACACCTGCGGTAGTGCCGGCGGTTTGTTCAACCAGGAGCTGGACGGGACTCAGAAACAGCAACTGAAGGAGGTGGATGCCAACAACAAGGTCTATGATTATTGCAATGACCAAAAGAGGAGGCTTGGGTCCCCGGAGGAGTGTAAGTCACACTAGAAGTGATTCAGCTGGCAGCAAAATGGGGGGAGAGGTGTACTGGATGATTTAGTCCATTATTTTTGGGATATGAATAGTTCATTATAATAAAGGAAATAAAATCTTTTTGTATGAGAAATAGCAGGGCTGGATCCAAAGACGCTACCATAACAACATAAAAAAATATTTACTTATATCTGTGTTCTTTGTATTTCTTGAGCATATTCTCCGTGCGTTTACCAACCATTTACATGCAGTGTGAGTGTGTGTGACTCAACACAGCAGCATTAGCTCCCTCTCAAGAAAAGTAAAAAAACAGCATCATTGGGCAAAAACTAGTCTTTGTACTTCACGCGCGGTTGAATACTTAATCATTTCCACCCAGGAGAAGTGCAAAATCATGGGCCTAAAACCCTCTTGATGCCATACACATAAACCCTCAACTTCCGAAAAAGCCACCTTAGTTTGTCAGAGGACAATGTGGGGCGGCTTAGATTGGTCCCGTGATAGAACTCGTTGTAGTCAACTGCAAACTTGATCGACCACACCTTGACTCGGCTAAACCACACCTTGGATGCTCGAAGGCCACACCCCCATTCCACATTTTGGACGCTCGACGGTTGACTCCTAACCGTTTAGGAGATTCCAAAATCTCCAAGAGTAATAAGCAAATTTTGTGGGATAAAACATGGTCTTTGGAAAAGATGAACAAACAGTCACAATCAGAAACTAGTACGTGCTAATTCCTGTGGGAGTCCTGTGTACATGGGCCTTGTGCCTTCTGGTGGCTTTGCCTGTTTGACTTTTAGATCGTTTAATTTATTTGGAATGAGCATAATGTGAGGGTCTTCCGTAACATCTCTCCAATGCCTTTCGCAGTCTTAGTGATTATTAAAAAGAATGCCGCCCTCTGGGAGTTGGCGGGCGCAACAAATTTGAGTGATATTTTGCTACGAGATTAGGTTTGTATTCGGGTCGGCTAGCTATTATTGTAACTCTAAACTCCTCTTAACTAAGGAATGAGACAAATATTTTACGTCGGTTTTGTAAAAGTAAACTATATGGAAAAGGTTGAAGGCTCGAGCCATACATGGATGTCCTCATGGATGTGCCCTTGTGTGCTTGGTCTAGAGAAAACCATGTTAGCCATTAAAGCAACGGACTCAGAGGAGTCTCTCCCACATGGTAAGGAAATGTACCGAAACTTTCAAGTACCAAAGCACGCTTAAACATTATGGTTTAGCATTAACTATATTTTTTTAGATGGAACACCCATATGAAATATAACAAACTCAAGTCTGAACGCGGATTTTTCACGTAAACCAATGCCTTGGGTCACATTTATGGTTCCAAGTGGTGCATTAATGTGTGTACTGCCCTGCTCCATCTAAACACACCGCCTGTCAAGAGTATTCCATAAACAAAATTATCTCAGACACCTCTCATGTGCCTTGGCATTGTCAAAGCCAGAACAGAGCCTTTAAAAATCATAGATCCAAATCGCGGCAGCATGGAACCATGCGATCTCTAGGTATGCTCATCTGGTCGCATGTAAAAAACGGTGGCCATTAATTAGACATACGCACCTCGGTAAATTTGCCCATGTGACCTGTATTACTAATGTATTTGCAGCTCCGAAAGCTTCACGGTCTTCAACACAAACACCATCCAGTAAGAAACTTGAACCATTATATTTGGTTGGGTACAGGGTCGGCCCAATACTTGTACAAATTGAGTATATTTGCCACCAAGTACAAAAGGATCGTGATTTATATAAAATGGTAAAATGAAGCTTTAATAGTGAAAAACTGCTGAGAGATGTATGTAGTTTTTTTCCCTGTAAACTGGAGAAAAAAATGGCCTGATTATTATGATCAACGATTTGATGTTTCTTGATGCAGCTTCAGGAGTATAAATATTTTCCAAATTGATCAACACCTACCAGCAGATTATATCTTACGATACTCGCTGCATTCATGAAAGTCTATATGAGATTTACATACGCTCAAATAATGCAAAAATATATTCAAAGACAGGTCGAATGTAATGCTTTATAAGATACCAAAATTGTCTATAAGATAATTCTGACACTGCAGAACTTCATCTCTAGATCGAACAAGCGCTAGTATGACTTGGCCGTGAGCATGATCTGGCTGACTTTGTCACGGGAGTTGATTTAAAGCATAGATGTATGGGAGTCAACTTTACATTCTGGGACAGAAACCTACCATATATTTCTAAGCATTTTACCAAAAACAGTAAATGTCGATTAACACAGATTAATATTGTTTCTGATAAGCGGGACATAGGACCCACCAGTCAGCGCACACCGGTGGACAATGGACTTAGGTAGATATGGTACCAACCTGTCATCCCTATCTTATGTGTCGCTCGCTCTTCACCTTCCTCCTCTTGCTTGCCATCCAGCTCCGGCAAGCATGTCGGCCTCGTCCATCCAGCCGGCCGGCTCCACCTCCTTCAACTTGATCCCATCCCGCGCCGGAGCTAGTCCGAGCCGAGGCCAGTCACGTGGCGACCCAAACCGACCCCGCACGCCGGCATCCAGGGCATGATGGCAGGTTAACTTCCTCCTCCTCGTGGCGGGACGACGAGCCATCCCTCCCCCTCCTCATGCAGTCCATCGGTGAGGATGACTACGAGGACGACACTGTGTCCAGCAGCATCGATGATAGCTTCGTGTTCGCCATCGTGTGGCATCTCTTAATGGTGCTCGGGCTCCATCTGAATCGGGGAACAAGGGGTGGTGTTGCTCATCCGCGAGCAAGGGGTTGGTATGGACCGCACGCAAGATTGATGGGCTAGGAAGATCGCCGACATGCGCACCGCGCGTGGTGGCTGCTCCAAAACCTAAACCTCGTAACTGTTGTTATGGTGCTCGGGATATAAGAGACAAGTATATCGTGCGGTGAGGAGAGGCATACAAGGATGGTTAGGTCGACACGGTCAGCATAGTTCCCAGCCGACGACACATTGGAAGGTAGGTAATGTGGTCGGGACGAGCGGCCTGCCTCGTTGACGATGAGCTAGAAATCAGGAAAGGAGGTTGGAGCTAGGGGCGCGTGCATTGTGGGGATTGTGGATGAAAATGGTTCGGTTCTGATCAGTGGGCCCTACCTCACCTAACCTCTAAGGGAATAATGTTTGTTATCTATTATTGTCTCCCACACCACGTCATACACACATGTGGGCCTGGCCTGTCAGAAACAGCATCAATTCTCGTTCAATCGACGTTAAGTGTTTTGGTAAAAAAACTTTAAAATATTGGTGGATTATGCCCCAAAAATATGTTAAGTAGTATCATTTGGTAATTTGGTCTGCAAGTAGTGGTTTATGTTATTAACTCGTCTTGCTGAGACCAGTGCATGAATCTGCTAACTGTTTCCAAGTTTTGAGAGCTTAATTACATCCATGGTCATGGAGAAAAATGCACATGCATGCAACAGTTAAATCATAAACTTTTATGTAACAATTTTCCATTGGATTTTTCCTTTATGCAGGAGCTCGTTATCTACAGCTGACTTTCCGCACCTTTTGACTTCCAGTTCAATCTACCTTTGGAGGAACATCACCACTTTCATCGTTGCATTAGTTAACAGTAGGTTTTAAAACTAAATATCAATGATAAAGAAAACAGTTACATCAATCAATATAGTAGATACTAAACCTTTCGGTTGAGCAAACAAGCTATTTTTCAGACTCATTTCGAAGATTTATCTATAAACATTTCAATGTTGCACACTCTCATGAATGCGACATTTTTTGTCAGGGTCCACAGAACAAGCAGTTGGAAGTCTAAAACTGCACAAATCTGACAGTAAGTATATCCTGAGGAGGTGGAACAGAACTAAAATCCATCCATCATACCATAACCTTCAACTTGCTGTAGAACTGTTAACTTAGTTTGGCAGTGCCAGAAGCCATGTTAGGGCGCCTGACAGATTGGTGTTGTGATCGATTCCTAGAACAATTAGTCAACTTAACTCGGTCACTCCTCAAGCTTTAACTGAGGCCCACTTCGATCAACCTTTTTTATGCATGCCCACTTCGCCAAACGATTCTCTCCATTGTCTTGCTTAGAGACTTGGACAAACTAATATCCCCTATACAGTACATACCTCTGTCTATATAAGCGCACCCATACCATCAACAAGAAGCACACTCACACACTGCACTCCATGTTCACCCTAACACCTCCATCAGCCATGCGCCAGGCTAGGGCTTGCCTCCTAGCCTTCCTAGCGGCGTTCTACCTCATCACCCTAGCCACCCTCCAGGTCGCCGCCAGCATGATGGACGACCTCGATCTGTTGTGGGGGGACACCAAGGTTCTCTCTGACAGCAGCGGCCAACAGACTGTCGCTCTGAGTCTCAACCACGGGAGGACCTCAGCATTCCGCTCGAAAAGGGAAGTATCTCTTCGGGAGGATTGTAGTGCAAATCAAGCTCGTCGCCGGGAACTCCGCCGGCACTGTGACCACATTCTATGTAAGTGGCTATATATATAACGTTCATGTGACTTGCTCGTAAATGCTTATAGACTAACCATTTACCTTGCATTGCCATATGGGAATAGATGATGACAGAGGGAGCATGGCAATTCTATAATGAGATCGACCTCGAATTCTTGGGGAACTCCAGCGGCAACCCCTACACCATGCACACCAACATCTATGTCGGAGGGAAAGGCAGCAGAGAGAAGGGGTACCGGCTTTGGTTTGATCCCACCGAGGACTTCCACACCTACAACATCATTTGGACCCAACAGTTCATCTAGTGAGCACCCCCACTCCTTTTCACCATATACTTTTTGTTGTGGGACTAAAGCATCCCTATATATAGATCATATGGATATTGTTGTGTTGCTGGATCCTTGTTGATAACAAGCTCGTTCGGCATATCAAGAACAAAATTGGCAATGGTGCCCCATTCCCGAACTATCAACCAACGAGGTTGGTCAGCACCATCTGGGATGCTTATGATTGGGCGACGCGGGGCAGGCGGGTCAAAACTGACTGGTCACTAGCGCCATTCACAGCGTACTTCAGGAACTTCAAGGTCACTCCCTGCTCTTCAAGAAAGAACACCTACGGCAGTGCCGGCGNCGGCACCCTGCCGGAGAGGGAAATCATCGCCGGAGGGCTCTACACCACCATGCCGCCTCCGGACAGATGTGTGAGTAGTTCATCCTTGGACTACGGGTCCATGCAGTAGCTAGATGGTAGTCTTCTCCTCTTGCGCTATCATGTTTAGATCTTGTGAGCTGCCTATCATGATCAAGATCATCTTATTGTAATGCTACATGTTGTGTTTGCTGGGATCCGATGAGTAGAGAAGTACCTTGTGATGTTGATTATTGATATTATCATGTCTATGTTATTTGTGATCTTGCATGCTTTCCGGTACTTGTAATTGCCTTGATCAAGTAGTTGCTTGTATCTCCAAGAGGGAGTATTTATGCTAGATAGTGGGTTTGGTCCCTGTGTGCCTTGGCTTGAGTGACAGAAACATATAAGGACGGGGGAGTGCCGTTGCTACTAGGGAGTAAACTTTATGCACAGTTCTTCATGCAATTGTCTGTTGCTTGCAACTTAATACTGCAGAGATTTTACGGTATGTTATCTCAAAGGTGGACTATTTAGGCATAGGTGTATGCTTGGAACAGCTATGTATGTATTTTGTCGTAATGCCCAAAGCATCTCATATAGACATCATCATCCTCTGTATTATGCAATGTTCATGCATTGTCATGCATTCTCTATTCTGTCAATTGCCCAGCTGTAATTTGTTACCCAGCATGTGTAGTATTTTATTTATGGAGAAGACACCACTAGTGAACTATGGACCCCGGTCCATTCTTTACATCTGCAATTAAATCAACTGCTCTACTGCTTTCATTTACTGCAAACAAGCTTCCTTCCACACATACATTTAATTCTTTGTATTCAGCAAGGCCGGTGAGATTGACAACCTCACTGCTTCGTTGGGGCAAAGTAGTTTGATTGTGTTCTGCAGGTTCCACTGTCTCCCCTGCAACAGCTCTTTTTCTGGCACCGTTGCTGTCAACACGCCAAGCACATTTTCTGGCGCCATTACAGTTGTGGATAACCTTCTGAAGCATTCCTCACTCCTACTGGTTCGATAACCTTGGTTTCTAACTGAGGGAAAACTTGCTGCTGTGCTCCTCAAACCTTCCTCTTGGGGTGCCAACGAAGCGTGATTGATTAACACCTCTCACGCTATCACCTAGCAATGCAAAGGGGCGGATGCTCAAGTAGCATACCATTCCAAAGGGTAGGAAATGAGATCTCGAAGAGGAAGGAGTCCACCTTTGACGCCCATGGTGACTTGGCATGTGTCGGGTGGCTTGTCATGGTGATGGACGTGGGTTGGGCTACATCACTTATTGGGCCCTTATGCGGCACGGACGACGGATTGCCCCCTTCAGCTTGTGAAGGGCAGCCAATCGCTCCTTCAATAGTTGATCCAGCAGTTGCCCGCGCCATTTTTAGATGGTAAGTTTCACCCAGAGTAGAAGAGAGAGTAGAGGAAGCAACAATGGCTAATCAGCCTAGATCAATGAGCTCAACAAGTTCAAAATGTGTTTATGACCCAGGGTCAACCAATTCCTCCAAAGAGGCAAGATAAGGATATCCTAATGATTATTGAGCATGGCTAAGCATTTCTACTCTACAGGATTACTATATAATTTCTACTCAGGGTATCAAGTATAAGGCGACAAGTGGATCAGGCTGGTGTGTCGGGTGACACGCCAGTAACTTGAATAAAAT
The DNA here is from genome assembly GCA_012064385.1 of Puccinellia tenuiflora. Taxonomy (NCBI): domain Eukaryota; kingdom Viridiplantae; phylum Streptophyta; class Magnoliopsida; order Poales; family Poaceae; genus Puccinellia; species Puccinellia tenuiflora. Next base: position 1,031,228 of record QRDG01000451.1, on the reverse strand, counting down.
AGCATGCATAATTATAAAACAATGAATAATGCTCTTTTTAAAAACATAGGATAAAACATGAGAGGGGGCATGCCTTCGTTGTCCTGGTGGTGATCTTCCTCGTAGTCGTAGTTCTCCTCAAACCCGTCACTCCCTACTCGTCATAACAAGGAACATGAATAAATACCAAGTCCGAATAAACACACGAATAAGATTCAAATAAAGAGTGTGTTGGCCATTCGACATAACACCTAGCGAAAAAGGAGAACGGAAAGACGTGCTTGGGACTGGGGTTAACTAAGGCATGGTAAGCGATACATTTTGTCTAACAAAACCCTTTTATAAAATATACATGTGTAGCCAATATATAGTGGCATAGTTCTAATATGCAATGCACAAACAATTCATAGGCTACATACAATATTAAGGTACAACCATGCTAGCAAGATTAACACAAGAAGAACTAAATAAGACAAAAAGAATAATAACATGGAATTAAGGTAACATCTAGCAAAGATGCACACCAAGTAATTAACCTATAAGTAAGCATCTACTCTAGAAGGCAATCAAACATGAGATAAGACAAGGACTACCATTTCTCTAGCATGATAAACAGTAAATAAAAAGTAGGAACAACATGGATGATTCAACCAGCAGTAAGCAAACTATTCAAAACAGTAGCTAATCATATCAATAAAGTATAAATAAATTATACTAATTCAATCAAAGGCTAAACATGGTATCTCTAAGCACATACTCATGCTACGGCCAAGCTAGACAAATCCTACAAAGTAGAATACAAGCAAACAGTACTCTAGGCATATAAGAATAACAGGAATAAATCTACATGCTCAAACTAATGCATCAAATTCAAGTACTATTCAATTTGAGTTGAATGCATACATGCTTTTAAAGTAATTTCGTAAAATATCATAGATAATATTCGATATCTAACCCTATGGCTGGGCTGCTATGGTGGTATGGCATACTTTGCATGTTCGTCACGAGATCAAACAACGTGTGGAACAAAGGCTAGGACCTAATGCCACTAGATGGTATTCGATTCATGACCTGGACGTGGTGCGTGCGTCTAAAAGAAACTCTAAGCATGGAAACTATGTCTAGGAGGTACCTAATACTAGGAATAACGTGTGTGCCAAAAGACGTGCGGTGGTTCTCACCAAGCTCGCTGAAATCGTCCTGGGAAGTTGATGAACCGAGCTAGAAGAATGACGTCGTGCGTCCTGGATGATCAACATCTAGACCTTCTGGTTCCTGGGTCCGTCCTTCTCCTCCGCGCGGTCTTGGTGGCGCAGCAGATCGACCTCTCGTGGTCAGAGCTGCTGGGAACGCGAGCGCCGCCCCAAGGCAGAGCTCCGGCGAGAATGGATTGTGGTGCGAGCCTATGGCTCGGGTGGTGGTGGAAGATGAACAAGGAGAGGATTGGGCGACCTAGGTGCTTGATATATGCCGAGGCATCACGGTTCTCCTTGATGTAAAAGGATCGGAAATTTATGGGGGATTTGATGATAACCCCCCGGGTCACTTAAACCCCACCTGTCATAGACAACGAAAAGGGGACTGGCAGCAAGTTTTTGCCACGTGGGGGGTTATCATCAATTATCCTGAAATTTATTGCTCGGGTACGGAGAATGAAGTAACGCCGGCGGCAGTTTCCGGTGCTAGTGTTTACTGTACATGCAGGAAAAGGAAATAGCAGCGCGGCGCTTTGCCTGTTGGCCTGCTGCGTGCGAGGGTGCAGGAAGACGAAGGAGCAGTGCAACGCTTCGGTCAGCTGGCGACTGGCGTGCTGTGCGCTGGGACTGCGTCCCGTGGAGTTTTTTTTAAAATATTATTTTTTAACCCGAATTCGAAATATAATACGCGGATTCAAAAAATTCGAAAACTATTGCGCTGTCGGCTGACCGGGGGCCGAAACTCACGTTTCGGCTGGCAGCGCGCCGAAAGGAACGTTTCGGCCCTCTGTTGGCCGAAACACGGGGAGCCCAGGTGCGTGCCAGACTCTGGCACCTTTCGCGTGGACGGGGCGCCGATTAATAATTGTTTCGGCCCGTAGCTGGCCGAAACACTGGTTTTTTTGCGTTTTGACCCTATTTCTTGTTTTGGTCGCACTATTTTTAACCCGCCCAATTTTGCCGCCAAAAATTAACCGCGCAACATCTCCCGCCCAATTTTGCCGCCAAAATGTTACCGCGCAACATCTCCCGCCCAAATTTCGGGCTAATATTTTTTTAATAATACACGAAAATTATTTAATTACGGAAATGTTACGCAAATTTTATTTTTTCCAAATATAGCATCCAGTCGGTCTTGCCGAAGCATATTTCTCCCGCATAGATGCCCCGTGCATATTTCTCCCGCGTAGATGCCCCGCCCGTTCTCGTTCCCGCCATTTTCTCGTGTCCTCGTTCCCACCATTTTCTCCCGCCAAGTTCTCCCGCCAATATTCCTATTTCCCGCCTATAAAAACCGTTGCTCACTCAGATGGATAAGCAGTCTAGCGAATTCACTCATCGATGTCGGGTTTTCGTCCTTACCGTAGCTTTCTTCGACACCAGTCTGAGCTCCTTGTGCAGTGTGCCGCCGAGTTTAGGGTAGACAATAAATTAGTTCCATGGGAGGAACTCATTAGTAGTGATAGTTTGCTCACTGAGATAGACGCGATATTGGTTAGCAGATCATCTAGGCTCACTCCATATTGGGCTCATAGGACTCCACGGGAAATACGACAGGAACTTCTCAGGATGCATGAAAGGTGGAAGAAGGTGGAGCAAAGAACTAGGGACGAGAAGTTCCTCGATTGGTTAGGAGATCATCCGTGGTCATGGGTGGATGAGAGCGAGGACGATGATGACATCTTCATGCCTACCATCACGGCCAAGAGAGCAGCAGCGTCGAAGGGCAAGAGAGCGGCATCGTCGAAGGGCAAGGGAGCGGCATCGTCGAAGGGCAAGAGTGGCCCATCGACGGAGGCAGGAGGATGCGTGGACGGAAGATGACATTTATGTAAAGTGTCGCATGTATATTAATTTCAGTTGTAGCTGTTAATTTAAGTGTGTTTTAATGAAAAAGTTGTAATCTCGCCGTTTCTTAATAAATGTCGGAAGCATTGTCTGATCAAATATAGATACGAATATGTCTCATACAAATATAGTGTCTCGTACATAGATAGGATTATGTCTCATACATAGATAGGAATAGGTCTCATACATCGATAAAAGTTTCAGACTTCATTATGTTTACGATACCTCGGTTTCCGCGGCCGAGGCCCTGAAGGTGAGTACCGGCTTCGGTTTGGGTCGTGGTGCTCACGCATACCTCGGCCCAGCATCGGAGCGTCCTCCTGTGGCTATGTCTCCTGCTGTGTCTGCGTCTTCTGTGTGACGGGTGGTGACGTATGGAACAATACATCCTCCTCCATCTCTGTGTATGGTGAATCAACAGCCCACCTGAAAAAAAATTACTAGTAGATAAGTGCATACTATATTCAAAAAATAAATATGGATAATTAATAACAACAACGTACCTAGTCCCATAAGACTAGTCAACGGCGCCGAAGAAGTGTTCCAGCCTACGTGTACAGGATGACCTGGAGGTAGCATCCCCATCTGATACTACGGAGGCATCCCCATCTGGTACTGAGGAGGCATCCCATCTGGTACTGAGGAGGCATCCCCATCTGGGACATACCGTACTGCGACTCGGGTGCCTGCCAGGACGAACTACCAGGCTGGGACGCATCAGGTGGCGTCGGCTGAACGTGAGGTGGAGACGGATGCTGCGAGGAACTACTAGGCTGAAAAGTATGTCCAGTAGGCCGCTGCGAGGAACTACTAGGCTGAAAAGTATGTCCAGTAGGCCGCTGCGATGAACTACCAGGCTGTCCAGTAGGTGTAAGAAGTCTAGTATGTGATGAACGAGCAGTCTCCTGTCGTGTGAGACGTGGACGCGGAGCTCCATGACGAGGCACAACGTCTGTATAGCGGCTGCAAGTAAGAACATTGTACACACCTCGCAGCTTCTCCTCGAGACGCCTGAACCAAGATGTATGTTGTGGCGGCGGCGTGAACCCAGCTACGTCTCTCTGAATGTCGGCTACCAACTCAGACTGTAATTGGAAAATTAGATGTTACGTACGATCAATCAAAAAACCGTACTTACGTAACGAATAATATAGTACTAACCGCGTAGTTTCTAGAACCCGCAATAGCCTCTAATGGGTACATATCCGTAATAGAAGGGGGTTGCACCTGAGAAGGCTCAGTCGCTGGCGTCAATCGGAGTCGTGTATACTGTCTATACCTCCGTAGATATTCTTGAAAATTATCCTGTTGAAAGGGGCCATCAGATTGCCATAGTGTAGTCGTCGCAATCGCCCATTCGTTTATAAATGGTTGTAGGGTCTGAAGCCAGAGCACCAAAGGTTTTCGCCTAATTGGCGTCCAAGTCTGAAAGTAATATTACAAAATTATTTATTAGAAATAGATTCAACATACAGTTTTATTCATATTAGAAATAATTATAGACTGAAAATTAACTTGCCGGTGGATTTCCGGTCGTAGTCGTGGCTGTCTGATGGGAGGGTCCGGTAATTGTCGTCGTCCAAACTGTCTCATCACCCTCTGCTGGGACATCTCCTCGACCATGACATCAAAAATAATATGAGTCTTCGTCAACCAGTATAGCTGATCTCTCGTGCATAACTGAGATATGCCGAAGGGGTATCTCGCAACGATCCTCTGGTTATCATATGGCTCCCATATGACATGGTCCTCGCGCAACTGATCAAACTGCATTGTGAATGATGGGTAGGAATTTCTCACTTGAACTTGCGCGTACCGTCTCTGCAATTTAAACGAATTAATTAGCTTGATGAAATAAGAAATGATGCATATGTAAAGTAAGTACGGCAATGCAAAATTTACCTCTCTACGTGTCCACACGCTGCCAACTGTAGAAAGTCGACCGCATTTGGACAGATGGCTGCCAACTTTAGAAAGTCTGTAATCTCAAGGGTGTATCATCCAGTTAGTGACATTTTACAAATATATACAACGTAGTGACATTTTACAAATATATTGACGATACGTACCTATCAATCCATTGAGGGTGTATCATCCAGTTAGTCGCTGGTGTGCGTGTACGCAATACACATGGTTGCCTAACTTCCTCCCATATCCTAGTGCGGTGTTTTGCATCGATCGCCTAACTAAGCAATGGATATGCAGCCATCTGTACATATTAGAAATTAAAACATAATCAACAAATAGTAGAAATTAAAGTATAGTCCATACATATTACGAATTAACATATAGTCTTACAAATTATGACATAGTCCATACATATTACGAATTGAAATTTAGTTTTACAGAATAAAACATAGTCCACACATATTACAAATTAAAACATAGTCGATAATACATAGTCGATATTTATTGCCGTACATCACTACGCTCCTCGCCTTCCTCCACGTCCTCGGCTGCCTTGTCCACGTCCTCCGCTGCCTTGTCCAGGATATTTAGGACAATATTTTTCTTTGTGCCCTTTTTCATTGCAAAGCAAACATATTCGAGTACACCCACCAGCTTCAGACTCATCCATATTATTACGGATGCGACGCGACTGGCGTCTTCCTCTACTTACCCTCATTAGAGAAGGGTCTGGAACGTACTCCCTTTCTACCGGGTTTACCTTGTTAAAGTTACCAACAACCCTAAAACTAGTCATCTCTCTCGTCCAAGTATGAAGCACTTCCTCCTTCCTGTAATGTGGTGACATGAAACACCGTGGGTTCAGTCCCATCTGAGCACATACATGTTGGATGTTCTTCATTACCAATCGTAACCTCCTGGGTTAGCAGCTCATTAGCTCCGCCAAATCTTCCAGTCGGTAAACGTACTTCAAACTTCGCTTCTTCATTACCAACTCTCACGACTGAGTGCAGCCGTGCTTTTTCTATCTTCTTGTCCATGTACCTTTTTATCTTCCTGCAGTAAGGTGTATTGGGAAAATCCTCAATATGCTTGACGACTTCTAGCCGTCTCTCTCTAAAATATGTCATTGTTCCATGCAGCACCCCCTCCACTAGCGCTGTCAATGGCAGACTTCTATTCCCTCTAAGGACGAAATTATAAATCTCAGCAAGGTTGGTTGTCATGATGCCGTACCTAGCTCCATGTGTATCGTGCAGCAAAGACCAGTTCACAGGGGGCTCTTTCTCTATCCACTCTACAAAATTTCTTATTCTTGTTCCCTTTTTCCTCTTCGTTCCGGGTGGGTCAATTCCAGGAAGGTCACACAAACCTACGGGTTCTTCATCTTCTCCCATCATTGCGGCCACCTGTGTAGCTACAGCTTGTGCCCTCGCGGCTTTCCTCTCCCTCACTTGCTTCCTCGTGAATTCATTCAGCCTTTCCCATATAAATTGATATTTCCTCGCTGGTTCTAACTGTAAAGTCTTTTAAATAGGTTCATCAGACGCTTACTCTTAAACTGTGAGTAAAAATTTGCGCCAAGGTGGCGCATACACCAGCGGCTCTGCAAATCAGTCCATGCCGTTGCTTCATCAATGGAAGGATGTTGAAGTGCCTTAATAGCCTTTAACATACCAGGATGTCTGTCATGAAGAATGCAAACATTGTGCCGATCCTACACAATAGCTATTTTTATTTTCCTGAAGAACCATAACCAACTCTCATAGTTCTCACCCTAAACAAAGGCCATAACAATTGGGATGATCTGATGGTTCCCGTCCACACCTATTGCGGTAAGGATCTGCCCCTTGTATTTTACTGTGAGAAACGTTCCATCCACAGACAGCACCGGACGACAATGACTGAAAGCTTGGATGCAAATAGAGAATGCGAAAAATACCCTATGCAAAACCTTATATCTAGGAGCCGTATCCATATAGCAGTGCTGGACGTCAACATAAGTGCCAGGATTTCTATGCTGCAATGTGCGAAGAAGACGGACGATGTTGTCATACGAGTCCAAAAAGGTCCCGAACCTCTCCTCTAAAGCCGTCTGCTTAGCTCTCCAAGCCTTCCCGTATGAAATATCGTACTTCCATCTAGCCTTTACTGTGTTCTGGATATTTTTGGCTGGAAAATCTTTCGTCTTCACAATCTCACTGAATAAGAGACGCGCAATGAGAGTGGAAAGTTAGATTTGGATGCTCTTTCAACATGTTCTCTCTGATACATGTGTGAGCCACGACGTCCGAGACGAGCAATTCACGTCATACTTCGGAACGTGTCCATGCACCCTTCCAGGACAACCAATTTCAACACAACTCAGTGTCAGATATTTCGTACTTGACACATCAGTTCGGTAAATCTTTTGTGTGGACATTGCCCACCGTGTCACGGCGTCCCTTAGCTGTTGCTTCGAGGTGTACTGAGCACCTACTTCAATATTATTCATGTGATACTCCCATGTCGATTCCTGCCCAGTATTTACAGTCATGACGGTCGACATGTCCTCATTCCAGGAATTAGGAATAGGCACATCTTCATCATTATCTTCGTCATCTTCTGCATTATCTTCTTCGTCAGAATTAAGATCTGCCATCAACCCATCCTCGTCTTCGTTCTCCATCTCTTGTTGCATACTTCCTACGCCCGCCTCCTCATCCTCCTCCCAATGCTCATCCCCGTCAGCCTCACCACTTTCAGGACCCTCACCGCTTTCGGGAGCTCCTGCCGACTGACCACTCTCTACACTTTGAGACAAAAATTCAGACGGATCAACAGGTTCTGACCCAGTTGCCTGACTATTTTGTCCAGCTTCATAACCAACGCCACCTTGTGCCAAATTGTTCTGCTTAGGCACAAACAACACGAGGACGATAGGTTTCGTACCTCGGCGTTTGCATGATGCTAGACAATTCACCCAGGCCTGTGTCCGATCTAGCGGTATCAACTCCCAACAAATATTTGTACGAGATTTTGACCATAACGACTGAATCCTAACAGTCCACAAATTAGGATCAAAGCCAAAATTCATCGTCAAATAGTGCTGAACCGCGCTTATTCTCGCTTTATCAGGCTCAGTCAACGGAATCTCCACATTTGCAAATTCACTCAGATCAACCCCGGACTCATTTGTGCGGACAGTACCATAACCATACTAAACGACAATACTAACCACTTCCGACATGTCTACTCACCTAAACAAATATATTGCATCATCAAATACTATATAACTAAAAAATCTTAATAGGATCTCCACCTACAAAATTACATCCACCTAAAATAAATCTAATCTCATAACTTATGTAAATAAAATTATACACCTATAACTAATATGTTAATATATATACCACCTAAAATAAATCTAATCTCACAACTTATGTAAACAAAATATGCACTTATAACTAATATCTTAAAATATATACCACCTAAAATAAATCTAATCTCACAACTTATCTAAACAAAATTATACACCGAACTTAAAATAGCTACAAGATTAGGATTTACCCTTGATGCGTGCAAAATCAGTCGTTCCTACAGTCAAACTTCAACGTAGCATCACCACCACCGCTGCACCGCTCCTGCTACTCCACCAACAGCACCACATCCCTCCATTGTTGCCCACCATTGCTCCACCACCGAAACTAAAACTAGCTCCAAAAACTATCCCATGAACAGATCCGGGATGCCCTTGGCCTCTAGTTTTGAATTGTCGAATAAAACGTATAGTTTGCTGGCTATTTTTAGAGATCAATCAAGAGTTCCAAGGAGCTTTTTTCGGAAGAGAGAGGAAAGGAAAAGAGGCAGGAAGGAGAAGAGAAGGAGAAGAGAGGAGGAAGAAGGGGGTGTCGGCCAGGCCTGAGCGCGTTTCGGCCGCTAGCGCGCCGAAAGGAGCGTTTCGGCCTGCCTCCAGCCGAAAGGATGGGGCCCGCCCTGCGGCCCGCGCAGAGCACATGCACGTCGGCCAGCCACTCGCCGACAGGAACTTTTCGGCCCTCTGCCAGCCGAAAGCAGAGATTCGGCCGTCCGCCGGCCGACGGCGCAATAGTTTTCGAATTTTTTGAATCCGCGTATTATATTTCGAATTCGGGTTAAAAAAAATATTAAAAAAAAAACTCGCGTCCCGTGCGTGCGAGCCCGCTCGGCTGGCTCAAGGAAAGAAAAGAAAGAAGAAGAAGAATCGATCGGGCCGTGTACTAGCTAGGTACAGGAGCTAGACCAAAGTCATGGCATGTACGTGCATGTGTTATGCATGGCTACAGCCAATGCATGCACGTATGTCTAAAAGGCCAACAACCAATAAGAATTTTTTGAGAAAACCAAATCAACAGAAATTGGTAAATCAAGATCAGACACAAATGGTCAAATAAGAAAGTAAACTTTTTTAATAATTAAATTAATTCCAAACATGTTGGAAATAATTTTTGTAAACTCCGAATAAAATATTTATTTTATTATTACTTATGATGCAACATCCTTTATTTGAAAAAAAAAAATCAGCCCGTAAAAAAAACAGGATGTTACACAGCTGCTCCAAAACGATGCCCTCAAGAGGGAGAGCGGCGCCCAAAGCGCCGCCATCGTCCGATCTGGAATACCTGGATCTGGGGTTTCCCCTGGAGCAGCGCGAGAGAGGAGATGGTAGCTGCAGCAGCGATGCCTTCAACAAGGTAACGGCGCGAAGACGCCGCCATCGCCCGCCATGACCAGGTCATAGCACGGTTTTCACCGACAGCCCCGTCTCCGCAACTCGCCACCGGTGCTAGATGTGGGCTGAAACACCACAACTAGCCAGGCCGGCCATCCCCGACGAAGGAGAAGACCGCCGCCGCCATTCCCTAGGCCGACACCCAAGGCTTCCTCATGCTGCGGGGATGAACCCAGATCACCTCCACGTGCCGTGGTCGAAGAAGACGAGATGCTGCAGGGACGACGTGCTGAAAAAGCGGCCCGCCAGAACCCATCTAGGCCCAGATCGGACCCGCCTACTCCGCCGCCACCGCCTGCAGGCCACGCGCCACCACTGCCGCCACTCGGCGAGACGTGTTGGCCGCCGCCAGCCCGCAGCATTGCCGTCAAAGAAGAACGGGCGTTCGCCGCCGCCGTGCTCCAGATCTTGGCCGAGGAGGATCCGCCGCCGCCGCGCCACCAAGGCTTTGCCCGGCTACGATCCCGGCGGCGGCGGGAGGAGGGGGAGGTCGTGGGGTGGGCTAGGGGATGGAGGGCGGCGGCCGCCCGGTGCGGCCTGGCGTGGCCGCACGGGGTCGGGAGAGGGAAGGGTCGGGTCAAGGAAGGGAGGTCTAAACTCTAAAACTAGATAATTCTCCGCGCGTTGCTGCGGGAATTATTAAAAAATCCGAAAGATAAAGTTAGTAGATATGCAAATTTTTTGACGGGGGAACAAGGTTAAGAAGGTAGGAGCTGCGTGAAAAGAGTCGATATATGCACATAACGTGAACAAAATATTTGGGCATTTTGGTAAGGTTAACACGGTGATTAGAATGCTTAGTATACCATAGTAATGGAAAGTAGTCACACAAAATAATAAAATGAATAATTCTAATTTGCTTGATATGGGAAACCTAGATCACTAAGTAAATTATTGAAAACCCATGAGGCTAAATCATGATGTGCCTAGAAGTTCACAGAAAGAGAAGTAATCGTACAGGAACAGAAATTGCATATGTATACCACGAATCGTTTAGTTACAGAGAAAACTTCTTAACTTATCAGAATCAAGTAAAGAAGTTTTGACACACATTAGTACAATCTGCTTATATCACTCAAAAGCCAAGTCAGAACCACTAATCATGTAGACTGCAGAACCACTAATCAAGTTTTTGCTTGCAATTTGCAACGAAGAATGTGATAAAGAATGCACCGAACACTATATCATAGTGGATAGTATGCACATTCTGAAAATCTACTATAAGATAACATATAATCTACCAAAGGAAAATCTCCAAAATATATGGCAAGATAGTTTAGTACAACACCTGCTCAAGAATACACAATATGGCACTTAAGTCTGAACCCAAATAATTGGCCGAAGTAAAAAAAAAAAGATGTGAACAATGGGGGTGAAATATGACAATCTAATCACAAAAAAGGGTGTACTGTGTTTTGAGTAACAAACCTGCTAAAATTTGGGACTGAAATCCAGTTGTACACACCACCACATGCTTATGTATTCCTATGACCTGCTGGGCTGCTGCTAAAAGTCTCGAGTCTAAGCTAGTACAAGCAAATGGAACTTTAAAAGCAAAATTCCCAACATGACCGGAGATAACAGCTGTTTGTGGAAGCACCACTCGAAGGCAATAGAAAACGCTGAATCCACGGCTTGGTGGGTGACTGTTCGTTCGCCATAACACTGTAGCCGTAGGTTGGTATCAAATAATTCCAGGCGGTTCCTTCTGGAGTCTGGAGCATCCAATCAGATCATGATATTGTAAACCAGAAACCAGTGGCGGAGCCACAGGGTATGCCCGGTATGTCGCGGCATACCCTGCAGCCAAAATTGGTCAGCTGAGCGTGCGTCGTGCAGCCTAATAGTACTAGGAAAAAAAGGCTGATCCATTCGTTGTGTAAAATTGGTCCATTCATACTAGGGAAAAAAAGGCCGATCCATTCGCACTTAAGCCGTACTAGGGAAAAAAGGCTGATCCATTCGTTGTGCAAAATTGGTCAGCTGAGCGTGCGTCGTGCAACCTAATAGTACTAGGAAAAAACTGCTCAGCTGCTCACGCGTCTACCTCTAATCCTCTATAGATCCATACGCCAGCACGCCGTTGACCACCACGGCGCCACCCTAAGGGGAGAGACGAGGAGTGAATTGCCCCGAGCGCCCGATCGGAACCGAAGTCCGTGGAGTTGGAAGCCGGCAATGCCGGCACGCTGCAACACCTCGTGGTTGAATTGCCAGTTCATCCTCCGACTGCCGTGAGCCACGACCACAAAAAAAAAGTATAATGGACTCTTACACAATTCATACTTAATCTTTTAGCTACATATTTACTCATTGCTTTTATACCGTATTAATATTCTACTAATTGGTAAATATATTTCATTAAAATGGCCTATAATTTTTTGATGCGGCATACCCAGTGCGTGATAAAATTCTAGATACGCCACTGCCAGAAACACATCGTCAAAACAAACAAATTGTTTGACCGAAAGCCCATGCTTATCAAGCGGTCACCACAAATCCACAATCACCAACGTTAACTTTGCCACTGGTTCACTGGGAGATTACGTGCTGAAAGGAGAAACAGCTCTCAATGGAAGGACCAAAAAATAAGGTCTGCACCTGCCAAAACCCGAGAAGAAGTTCAATTAATAATGATTGGCAGGCCCATCTCCATGATAATGCAGTCGATAATCACCCAGAGGGAAGGGACGAAGATGATGTTGGACGAAGAGGTACCGCTAGCTAGTGACAGTGTGTTCTGGATATGGACGGTGCCCATGGTGATTGCCTCGGTGGGAAGTGAAAATATATGTAGTGAAGGATATACCACCTGAGTGGGAATCGTAAAAGAGAAGGGAATGGGAAGAGAATCAAATTAAGATCAGGGAGAGGAACAGTTGGATTGTTATTAAAGGCTCACATAATGGGAGAAGAAAAATATCAGTAGCGAGCTGGTTGCCGTTTCAGTAAGGCAAAACGTTTGAGTTGGCCCAGCATGGCAGTAGACGGGTCAAAATAGGTGATCCAACGAGATGACATGGCCAACTGGCATGGATTGGAAACTGGCTGAGGATGATGTGGACCATTTAGATGATTGTTGATGTGTATAGTTTGCATGTCGAGAAAAATATTTTTAATGGGTTGCTCCTATTTATAGATTATAGATTCATCTTTCAAAATGCTGACAGGAGGAGATGCATGTAGATTAACTATAACCCGGGTTTTCTCGCAGATACTCTCCGAAGTGATTGTAACCCTGTCGTATAATCAATAAAGATCTCAGAATTCGCAAAAAATGGGCGTATTGAGATCCACACTTTTATCATTTTTGTATAGCTCAAAATACAAAGTATTTGAAGCTGAATTTTTGTGTGGTTGTAGGATACATTATTGGCTACATCCGTGACTTTCTTCACTATTTTTTGAAACTTGTAGATGTTTTCTTTATGTTTTTCAAATGAGTAGGTCACTGGTGCTCCCGAGCACCAAATCTCTACTCCTTTAAAGCTGCGTCTCTTTATCAGCGGAAAAAGAACTCGCGTAGTTACACAACCAGGCAGGGAAGGCGTCTTTCCAAACAAACGAAGACGTAAAGCGTCTTCTTCTCCTCCTCCGACCGTCAGCGCTGACGCGAGCGACGGAAGACCCGACCGCCGACGGCATATATTGTCCTCGTCGTCTTCGTGTTCCCGAACGTTCCACCCGCCTCGAAATAAATCCACCCGCCTAGAGCGAGGCGGCCCACCCAGTTCCCCCGCATCCAGAAGCAAACCTTCCCGTCGCCTCGCCCTCCTCCGTGGTGCCCGGCTCGACGACGGCAAGAAGCGTCCGTCCAGGTGCGTACGGTCGCTCAATCGCCTCTACCCGCAAGCCCGATTTCTTCCCTCGTTACTCGCTTTGGTCGGATCCGCGGCTGTTTCCAGCGACTTAGCCCGGAGGGTTTGCGGTTAGGTGAGGAATTTGGGGGGCGAATTGGGACAATATGAGGCCACAAGTTATCTCAGGTTCCGAACTAGGAATGCCGGATGGATCGTTGATTTCTCATACACGTGTTTCGTAGGTGTTACAGTGATCTCAATAAGTATTAACTTAGAAGTCCAGTTGTCATAGATTTGGTAAACACCGTATGGAGGTACCGATGAAGCAACACTAGTGGAAATTCTAACCATTTTGGTTGTGCGAATAGTCGATGAAAAGGGCTCAATTCCTATCGTTTTGCTTCTGACTGGAGCTTGGAAATTGGAAGTAGTATAACAAAGATACTCAAGTTGGCACTGCCACTGTGCATTTAAAGCTGGATTGGTCATTCGTGTTCAGGATGGATTCCATGTTGTTTATGGGATGGGCATTGAGCTTATTTCGACTGCTAATTTTCATGTTTTCATCTCACTGATAACTTGGTTGATGAGACCATGATATACTGGTGGTAGACAATAGACACTAGCATGATTACCATATTATTTTGTTAAATACATTAAACTGACAGTAGGTTTTTTTTTTTTTTCAGGAACAAAATGGATGAGAAGGGCATAGCTCGAATGTCGGTCACTTGGAGAGGCAGGCAACTTGATGTTGATGCAGACCCAAGCTGTACGGTGAAAGAATTCGGGCAACTGCTTCAGGATTTGACTAATGTTAAACCAGAGACATTGAAGCTCATAGTTCCACAATCTGCAAATAAAGGTTCCAAACTGATCATGCCATTCTCGGATTCCCATTCAAGCTTAACACTGAAAGAAGCTGCTATCGATCAGGTAAGATGCGGCGCGTGCACTCTGCATACTAATCAAGAATACAACATGCTGTAGTTGATAATGCAATGGCGAATAATATCATTGCTATGCGCCTTTTTATTTATTTATGCAACAGGGTAAGCCTATTAGAATGATGGGTGTATTTGACGATGAAATTGAGGAAGTATCAGACAATGGCAAAAGACCAGATCTGCGGATAATTGGATTTGATGAAGAAGAACGCCGGCTGAGGCAACGATCATCAGGCAGGCCCCAGGTTTCACTAAAACTTCCGCAGGGGCAATACATCTTCTGTGATTTTCGGACACTTCACTTACCCGGGATTGAGGTTAGTCAAATTCTGCTCCCATACATGTTTTTCAGCTTATAAGAAACAGATCCCTTGAATAACAGTCACGGCACCAGTTTGCTCCTTTTGGAACCCATATATGTCAAGCTATCATAAATCTTACTTCGGCCCATTCTCCTTTGTACCTTTACATTCTCGGTCTTCTTACATGAATTAAGTACACACTCTTTCCTTGGTTCATTCGAGCAGTCAGCAGTCATACAGAAAGTGAGGTGATATCTTGTGCTAATTTATTTATTTCGTCCAAAATATATGAGCTTATTGCGATCCTTTTGCATTTCATACCACTAATTTGCTAGAATGATCAAATCCATGTAATACTCCTAGATCGTGTCAGGTGTTACCTAGGAAACCCTGTTTTCTCTTCACCCCATGTTAAATAAATGGATGCTAGTACTAGCAAATACCCGTCTCATTTTCTCGAAAAACTAGCAAATATCTGTCTCATTTGTATTATGTTGGAGGCCAGTCATGGCATCATAAGTTAAAATGTTTTGCTTATTTACCTTTTGTTGAGTGCAGCTGAATCCAGCACCTTCAGAAGCTCTGAAAAGAATGCACATGCTTGCATGTGACCCTGGCATAATTGCGATCATGAACAAGGTAACATTCTTCAAGCGGCAAATCTGTTTCTTTGTCCAGATGTTAACAGAAGTCTATTTATTTGTGTAGTTTGATGTTTACATAGTTATTTGTTGTTGTTTCAGCATAGATGGCGAGTGGGTATCATGACTGAAATGGCACCAGTGGGATATGTTGGTGTTAGTCCAAAATGCATTCTAGGCTTCAATAAGGTGAATATAAGTTATTTTCATACAGTATATACATGCAGCAATTTTTTTCTGAGAATATATCCTGTTGACTGTTATTCATATAGAATATGGGAGAGGAGATATCCCTTCGACTACGAACTGACGACTTGAAAGGATTTAGGAAATACGAAAGTATCAAAAAAACTCTACTGCATGAACTCGTAAGTCTTTTGGTTATATTTTTTCATAAAACATATTTTCTTACGCAGATCACCTTTTTGCTATAATTACGGGCTTTTACACTTTTCACTTTTATATTTATTGATTTCAGGCACATATGGTGCACTCTGAGCATGACGCCCACTTTTTTGCTCTAAATAAGCAGGTTGATATTTCTAGATACCCTTGTAATGTTTGGTTACCAGCTGTTTACTCTGACTTACATGATCTTCAACATACAATTACTTTTCTGTTCAGTTGAATGATGAAGCTGCTTCCTTGGACTGGACTAAGTCAAGTGGTCATGTGCTGAGTGGTCGCAAAATATTTGATTCCTATGAAGATGAATTTCTTCTGGAACCGGAAGCTGATGTTGTTGGTCACAAGCTTGGGGGACGATCGAGTTCACTGGCAAGTGCGCGTGCCTTGTCAGGGGTAGCTGCTTATCAGCGTCTCTTGAATGCATCATTAAAAGATTTGGAGAGTTCCCACAACAGTGTTGCTACATCTGTGAAGAGCTTTGACGTGTCAGACACACAAGTTAAACCTGATCCAGATGCTGACGGTCAAGATTTTGTTCAGGGAAATCTTAAGGTGGAACCAGACCCAGATGATAATGATGCCATGCCTATTGACGTTACAATCGTGACATCAGGGTCACCAAGTGTTATATCATCTACAGTGCAGAATACCATAGGTTACTCTGAGCCTGATCCTGATGATGTTGCCAAGAAAAACTCGGTTGATTGCGTAGAACGTGATGCGTCCTCAGATGGTGGCACCCTTAACAACGAGATGGAGATTGATGAGGAGCATGACAAGGAACCTGATCCTGATGATGGTACTAGTGAATTTGTACAGGAATCTGGAAACAAGATGGAAGTGGAGACAGAGCTGAGAACTAACGCCACAGTTTTGAAGTCTGAACCTGATCCTGATGACTCGTCAAATTCTATCCTGAACCAGGAGGTGAGCATAGATGGGAGGCACATGGGAGAACCTGATCCCGATGCTAGTACTTGTGTAGCTGTTCCAGAATCTGGAAATAAGATTCAAGTGGAGATTGAACAGAGCACAAACCCCCTAAATTCGAAGTCTGAACCTGATCCTGATGATCATGCTGCTGATTTAAACAACAATGAGCTGCAAAGGATAGAAGAGCCAGTGGCAGCCCTCTGTTCGCGTCTCCAGAAGGCTATTGACCTGCTTCGGCTGCAAGCAACACCTTCAGAGGCAGCTTCCGTACTTCAAACACTGTTCAAAATTATAAAGAACGTGATAGAGAACCCAAATGACATTCGATATAAGAGATTGCGCAAGGTATGCTTGGTTTTTCTCTGGTATGTTTACATTTATCTACCGAAACAAATATTTACTAATCCTCATCCTTTTCGAAACTTGTAGTCCAATCCTCATTTCCAAAGAAGTGTGGCGAATTACAAAGGTATATCTCTTGCCTCTGCAAGCTGCCACTTCAGTCTTCAAAATCTACTGTACACTAACTCTCTTCTTTCATTTCCGCAGCTGCGATGGAGGTGCTTGAGTTGATTGGCTTCTGCGAGGATGTCGTGTCGGATGGGATCGGGCGTGCAGAGACTTACCTGGTGTTGAAAAGGAACGACCCTGGATTGTTGTGGCTTGCAAAGTCCTCTCTTGAAGTATCAATTGGTTGAGAAACTTCCACATATATGCCCCATCGATGGAATACCTGTATATGATGAAATTTCAATCCCTTCAGTCAGTATATGCTGCGGAACTGGTTTAGTGTGCTCTCTCCAAAAAGAATTAAAGAAGTATACTCAAGTTGTATATGAGAATGAGAACGTCAAATCTGTGTTGTCTTGACGCTTGACAGCTTCTTGATTGTACATTAAAAATATATGTGACTACAGATAGACTATCAAACATCTTTTTTTCTGGGGCTATGCTGGATTGCTAGAAGTTGATTATTTTGAGCATAACATATGCCTCTTACCCCTTTTGAGAGGGCATGCCACATAAACATCACATTTTTAGTGAGGTAAAATAAATAAATAAATCACATTTGTAGCTATTTTTGGGGAGTCAAATTTGTATCTTTTTTTGTAATGGTGTCAAATTTGTATTCTGTCCGCCATTTCAAAGAAGAAAAAAAACTTAGTATCCTAGGCTGGAATCTTTGTGATCATGAGCAATAAACATACTGGGCTTATTGTACTCCAATCGGCCCAAGCCTTCCTCCATTGGCCTTCGGAGTCTATCTCTACTAGCCGCCGCGCGTAGCACGATCGAGCAGATTCTCCCGCGAGCTCGACGGCGGCCGCCGCCCGCCGGCTCACCCCTACGCCGCCTCGCCCCTTCCCGGCCTCTTCCCGCTGGCCGCAGCTACCATCTCCGCTCCGGTTCACCCCTACGCTGCCTCCCCTCGCTGGCTCGCCCCTTCCCCGCCTCTTCCCGTTGGCCGCCGCTACCATTTCCGCTCCGGTTCTCCCCAATCCTCGCTGGCGCCCGGGCACCGCTGTCCGTGCTAGCAGAGGGCGCGGAGCAGGAGCAGCGTAGCTGCAGCAGGCCGGCACCCAAACGAAATCGACACCGTCAAGCGGAAGGTATGCTGTTTGTGCCCTGCCCCCACTGGCCACTACCAAACATCAATCTGCCACCCCCATTTTTGTGTTACTGTCATTGGTATTGGACAATGTCTAGATTTTAGGATTGAGAACTTCTATTTATAAATGGATACAAATATCTTATATATGTTGTTTATATGGAACGGAGGGAGTAGATTTTAGCCTGATTTCCCTTCCATCTCCTAGAAACTCGCTGCCCAAGTTTTTATTCTCTTCGAGTG
>QRDG01000451.1:938934-1009369 GCA_012064385.1 Puccinellia tenuiflora | reverse complement strand
CCGGGCTCGCAGCCGTGCTGCAGGAGTCGATGAACGACGTCGTGCCGCTGGACGGGACGAAGGCTTACACATGGTCCTTGTGGACTACTCGACCTCACCGCCGACGACCGCGAGACGCGAGACGGGGCTCAACATGCCGGCCACAAAGAAGGCTTGCCTGCCCAGGGACGGAGCCAGCAGGGGGCAAGCAGGGGCCATGGCCACCCCCATGCTGATTTTTTTTGTGAATACCCCTTTGTATTATGTGGATTGACAGCAAATTTTGCAAAAATATAGCGTATGGCCCCCTTCAAGTTTTATAGCCTTCATTTGGCCCCTCGATGACAAATTCCTGGCTCCTTCCCTGTGCCCGCCGTCGATGTCCGACATGAAGACTTTGTCGGCGACGCCGCGACGGTGAGATCGGCGAGACGAGGCATCTGGCTAGCTGCAAATAGCTGGCATGCATCTCTTCTCTGCACTCTGCAGCCAACCAGTTTTGCTGGGTGTGTGTGGGCAGAGTTGCAGACGTACTGCTAGCTCCCCCACCCCAAAGTTTGCCCGTTTTCTTGGTATGGAAAATGCATGGTCCACAAAAAGATTGCGGCAGCTTGAGATTGTACGTAGCATCACTTTGATCGAAGGATTCTCGCGGCCGCTCGCCGAAGGCCACGAAATTAAAAGAGAATCGGTGCTTTATTCATTGGCGGGTATGGACTTGTCAGAAGCGATCGGTGCAAGTTTATTACTGTACTGTATTCCTAGGTGTAAAAGGCGTCGCGCCGCGCCTGTCATACCGGAAGTGCTACAGGATGTCAGCGACAATAGACGAGTGGCCCAGATGGACTACTACCGTTCGCCTTCATCGGACGGCTTCCATCGTCGTGGTTAAGCTACTTCAGTAATCATACTTAGGGTTGTTAAACCCATTTATAATCGTATTAATGTAATCGCACACTTAAGCTTGAGCCTGCCTTTCGATATAAAGGGCAGGTGGGGTGGTCGGGAGGATCAAGCTATCAAAACCTAATTTTATTTTCCCCTTTCCTTTCTAGTTCCTTAGCCTAGAATAGAGTCGATCTGGAGCACCGGCTCCCTCTTCTCCCCCTTCACATCGTCAGTGGCCGCCGGGTCCTGACAATCTGGTATCAGAGCGAGTGTTCCGACGACACTCGTGCCTTCCCTCCCTCCCAAATCCCCTAGCCAAGATCTCCGCCGTCACCAACCATGACGCTCACGCGCCGGTCCACGTCTCGCGAGCGTGCCACCACGGCAGAGGAAGGAGCGGAAAACGCTGCCGCGGCAGAACACCGAGCTCAAGAAGAGGATCTCCCTCACGACATCTTGCAGCGCGAGGTCTCTGATCTGTCGCGCCGGATGGATCTACAGCAAGCAAGCTCGCACACGACGCAAGAAACGCTGTCCTCCCTCCAGAGCGAGGTCAGCAAGATCTCCGGGCTCCTCGCCGGCCTCGCGGTCACCATCAACCGCCAAGCCAGTACGGAGGCCACCATCACCTCCGAGCATGCTTCGTCAACCAAAGGTCACCCCTTTTCCACTCCCCCTCCCCTCACCACCCAACCCCTTTCCGCTATTCTGGAAGGATCTTCTCCAGCGATTTCACATACGCCACCCCCCCCTCACTCATCCTATGCAATTCGGCAATTTGTCGCCGGATAAGCTTCCCCATCCACTCTATACCACACAACCAGTTCCACCAAATGCCTTCCCACCACCAAACACCACAACCTCTGTCCCAACCAGTACTACAACCCACCAAATTCCCAGCCTTTCCCACCCCAACTAGGCCAAACCAGCCAAATTCCATCCATTTCCCCACAATATGCGTCCTACTATCACCCACCCTTCCAGACACAACAGCAACAAAACCCCATCCCAACCTACCAACAACCATATCCTCCAAATCCTTACCAACCTATTCCACACATATTCCAACCTGACTACACTCCCTCCCAGCAAAATTTCGAGCCCCATCTCCGTACGCCACATGTGGAATTACCTACCTTCACAGGTGACAACCCACGCGCCTGGATACTAGAGTGTGAAGACATTTTCAACCTGGTGGGCATTCCAGCAGAACAAAGAGTACGTTGGGGTCTGGCACACATACGTGGTCAAGCAAAAACTTGGATAAGTAGCTCGGGTATACAACTGGCATCCCTGACTTGGACACACCTCTGTCACATCCTCTTGGAACGTTTCCCAGACATGCAACTTGTAGACCCAATGGACCAGTTACAGCAATTGAAGCAACTTACAACTGTCAACAAGTACATTGATGACTATGAAAATTGGATGACAGTCATGAAGCGTGAAAGGAGCTACCTGCCTCAAGAATTCTTTGTTGACATGTTTATCAGTGGCTTGAAGGACAATATCAAGCACACAGTTCAGTGCCAAAAACCAGCAAACCTGCTCTCAGCATATTGGTATTCCCGACAGTATGAAAAAGCATACCTGTCAAACACAAGAAGAAACACTGGTTCCATCATGCCAAACACACAGGCAAGAGCAGCTCCACCTAGAGAGGCAAATGTTGCACCCAGACCTCGACCTCCTCGCAAATGCTGGTATTGCCCTGACAACTGGACACTGGGACATAAGTGTGCAGCCATGCAAAAGGCCCTAAACGCCATTCAAATGCAGGGAAATTCAGATGATGAACAAGAAATGCTGCAAGCTCTGCAAATAGTGGAACATATTGAGCAAATGCAGGAAATAAATGACACTTCTGAACAAGAGGCAGCTGAGAAAGTGATGCATATCTCCACATCAGCATATACTGGCACCCTCAGTGGGGAAACAATTTCCCTTTTGCTGGCTTTCAAAGG
The DNA here is from genome assembly GCA_012064385.1 of Puccinellia tenuiflora. NCBI lineage: Eukaryota > Viridiplantae > Streptophyta > Magnoliopsida > Poales > Poaceae > Puccinellia > Puccinellia tenuiflora. The sequence continues at coordinate 1,006,538 of QRDG01000451.1, read as the reverse complement.
ATTTACAGCAGTTGCTTTGGCTGATACTGGGAGCACCAATACCTTTATGGATTATTCCTTTGCAATAAAACATAACATTCCTATGACACCTGTTAAAGCCAGGACAGTTACTGTTGCTGGAGGCAGTGAACTCATTTCAGATGCAATGGCAACAAATTGTGCCTTCCAAATACAGGGACACAAGTTCACAACAAACTTTAGAATTTTGAAGCTACAGGGCTCTGATGTGATATTCAGAGTAAACTGGTTCAAGGAATATAACCCAGTTACCTTTGATTTCATCCACAGAACCCTAACTGTTCAACACCAGTCAGAGGAGATCACCTTTCATGACCACCTCCTTCCCATGAACAACTTCTTGATATCCAGTGAGGAATGCACCAAACTGTTAGAACATGGAGCAGAGGGGTATGTACTGATGGAAACCCAAGACCTACCTTACACTACTGAAAAAACGGCAGACATTACAATTCACAAGGCCCTGGAAGCCCTGCTGGTAGAATTTGAAGAGGTTTTCCAAGCACCAGAGGGTCTCCCTCCTCACAGAGCAGCAGATCATGCAATTCCAATCTTACCTGGAGCTAAACCCCCAAACATTAGGCCATACAGAATGTCCCATAGCCAGAAAACATTGTGGAGCAGCTGGTTAAGCAGATGTTGAAAAATGCTGAAATTAGACCTAGTTGCAGTCCTTTTTCTTCCCCAGCTATATTAGTAAGGAAAAAAGACAAGTCATGGCGTTTGTGTGTTGACTACAGAGGGCTGAATGATTTGACAATCAAAAACAAGTTTCCTATACCAGTAATTGAAGATCTCTTAGATGAATTACATGGTGCTACTGTCTTTTCCAAACTGGACCTACGCTCTGGTTACCATCAAATTCGTATGAAGGAAGACGACATTGCAAAAACAGCTTTTTCCACTCATCTGGGACACTATGAGTACCAAGTGATGCCCTTTGGATTAAGCAATGCTCCAGCCACCTTCCAAGAGCTAATGAACTCTGTGTTTGGCCCATTCCTGAGGAAATTTGTCCTTGTCTTTTTCGATGATATTTTGGTGTATAGCAAAACAATGGAAGAACATCAGAAGCATCTGAAAATAATGTTGCAAACACTACAACAGCACCAATTAAAAGCCAAGCTCAGCAAGTGCACCTTTGGTCAATCTCAAGTGGAGTACCTTGGCCACATCATATCTGGTGCTAGAGTAGCAACAGACCCAGCAAAAATCAAGGCAATCATTGACTGGAAACCTCCTGCCAACATTAGAAAATTGAGAGGGGTACTGGGCATGACAGGGTATTATAGAAGATTTATTCGAGACTATGCTATCATTTGTCAGCCCCTCTACAATGCCCTGAAAAAGAATGCTTTTCACTGGGGACCTGAGCAGGAACACGCATTCACTCAACTGAAATTGGCCATGACAAACCCTCCTCTCCTAGCTCTACCTGATTTCAACTCTCCCTTCATATTGGAGACCGATGCATGTGCTACTGGTATAGGTGCTGTTCTCATGCAACATGATAAACCCCTGGCATTTTTCAGTCAATGTTTGGGTCCCAAAAACAGTACTGCCTCTATCTATGAAAAGGAAGCTTTGGCCATCTTCCAAGCCCTTAAAAAATGGCGTCACTACTTCCTTGGAAACAAGATAATCATCAGAACAGACCAGCAAAGTTTGAAATATCTCAACAGCCAGAGGCTGCTGGAAGGAATTCAGCACAAGCTCATGTTAAAACTGCTGGAATTTGATTACTGCATTGAGTACAAAAAAGGACCTGAGAATAGAGTTGCTGATGCTCTCTCTCGACAGTTCCAAGACAATGAAGCTGACACTTGTATTGCTATATCACAGGCAATTCCAACATGGGTAGAAGATATTCACAAAACCTATGAAGGGGACACACACTGTTCCAAGCTGCTCCAGGAATTGGCAATCAACAACAACAGTCACACAAATTTTTCTCTGGAAAATGGCATTATCAGATATAAAGGAAGACTCTATGTGGGAACTACCACTGACTTGCGCAGCAAACTGTTCAAAGCTTTTCATGCCTCCATCTTTGGTGGCCACTCAGGAAATAGAGTCACTCACCACAGACTGAAAAGACTATTCTACTGGCCAAAGATGAAATATTTTATTGCTCAACAAGTTGTTGAATGCCCTGTCTGTCAGATTTCTAAATCTGAGAAAGTTTCATATCCTGGTCTTCTGAACCCACTGCCAATTCCAAAGATGAAGTGGACAGAAATAAGCTTGGATTTCATTGAAGGGTTGCCAAACTCAAAGGGCAAAAATGTGATATTAGTGGTTGTTGATCGACTCACCAAGTATGCTCACTTCCTTCCATTAGCCCATCCTTACTCAGTTCAAACAGTGGCAGAACTTTTCTTTGACAACATCATCAAACTCCATGGGCCTCCATCTGTGATTGTAAGTGACCGAGACAGAATCTTTACAAGCAAGCTTTGGACTGAATTTTTTGGTGCCCTGCAGACATCACTACATTTCAGCACAGCATATCACCCAGAATCTGATGGACAAACTGAGCGCGTCAACCAGTGTCTTGAACAATATTTGAGGTGCATGGCGTTCAAAGAACCCAAGAAATGGTCCCAATGGTTACCTGCAGCAGAGTTATGGCACAACTGATCCTACCATACAGCAATCAAAATGTCCCCATTTGAGGCCCTGTATGAGTACCCACCTCCTCTGATCCAAGAAATTGCTGTGCCATGCAATCTGAAGAAGCACAGGTCACTCTCAAGGAGAAGGACCACATGATCAAAACTCTCCAACAAAACCTAGCACAAGCCCAGCTATGAATGAAAAAGTTTGCGGATCAAAACCGCACAGAGAGAGAATTTGCAGAAGGCGATGTTGTTTACCTGAAGATGCAACCATACCGCGAAACGGCACTGGGTCTACGAAACTCTCTGAAGCTTACTTCCAAATGGTATGGCCCTTTCAAAATCACCAAGCGGGTAGGCAAAGTGGCTTATCAACTCCAACTGCCTGAAGGTACACAGCTACACAATGTGTTCCACGTCAATCAACTTAAGAAGCACCTAGGAAAATTGGCTGTTCCAAATGCTAGACTGCCTATACTGACAGCTGACGGCAAGGTAAAAACTGCCCCTCTTGCTATTTTGCAACGTCGTCAGATCCCTCGTTCTGCAGGTGAATTCGATGTTGCAGTACCCCAATGGCTAATACACTGGGAGAACATGTCACCGGAGGAGGCTACATGGGAAGACGCTGCATACATCCAAGCAACATTCGTGTAACTTCGTTCCACCTTTTCGAATTCAATGGCAGTGGGACTGGGAGGCAGCCAACCCTGCGTAGTGCTAGACTAGAACACGGTCAGCCGCATGAAAGCGTAGCTACATTTCTCTTATTCTTTTTTAGCAAAGGCATGAGATCCTAGTCTTATGACTACTCCAGTCATCTCAAATTAAGTACTAAAGGAATTCAAGCCCTGAGGTCTTGAGTTGAGCGGGCGGCAGTGTCAGGACCCGTCTGGTACCGGAAGTGCTACAGGATGTCAGCGACAATAGACGAGTGGCCCAGATGGACTGCTCCGTTCGCCTTCATCGGACGGCCTTCCATCGTCGTTGTTAAGCTACTTCAGTAATCGTACTTAGGGTTGTTAAACCCATTTGTAATGGTATTAATGTAATCGCACACTTAAGCTTGAGCCTGCCTTTCGATATAAAGGGCAGGTGGGGTGGTCGGGAGGATCAAGCTATCAAAACCTAATTTTATTTTCCCCTTTCCTTTCCAGTTCCTTAGCCTAGAATAGAGTCGATCTGGAGCACCGGCTCCCTCTTCTCCCCCTTCACATCGTCAGTGACCGCCGCCGGGTCCTGACAGCGCCAACAGAGGCATGCACAGGAAGGAAATGGGATCCGATCCGCCATGCGCAGGGCAGTTAAAGGTCTGCTCTCTCCTTTTCCGTTCCTTTCTTGAGAGTTGAGACAAGGCATACAGGTGCGGTCCTCGCGCCGGTCTTGCCAAGACCGAAAAGAGATCGAGCACCATACATACGGGCGGCCATACCAGTTGCAAAATGATACTACGTACAGTGTACAGTATAGTAAAAGGAAATTGAAAACGAATTGATGTCCGGTGGAAACACACTGTACTAACATGAATGAATAATAACGGGCCAAATCCTAAACCCCAAAGGCATTAGTAGTAGTACTGTACTAGCTAAACCCAGAGCATGATCGTGGGTTCGTCGAATATTGATACAAAATCAGGGAGAGTACGAAAAAAAAAACAAATGCTCCGCGCCTGCTGGAATGTACGTACTGTATAATGCAATGGAAGAACGAATCAGTCGGAACGTTGCTTGCTCAATATAACGTGCACGGCGCGAAAAAGGAGAGCAACATTGCAATGCATCGGTTAGGAGGATCACCTTGTCGATCATTGTAGGGAGAAAGAAAAAGCAGTCCAAATGCAAAAGAGACTGTCCTTTTGGCAAGAAAAGAAGATGCTCCCTGCCCGATGCTATTTTTGGCATGGAGCGGGCTTTCCTTCACCTGCAGTCAGTCTGCGCGCTCTGGGGCCCGCCCAATCCATGGCGTGGAAAGATAACGGCCAACGCAAGCATATGCATGCATGATAGCCGTTTACTAGAACGTTAACTTTCTTTTCCGAATCCCTTTCTTCTTTTTACTCTGTTACATACAAATACTCGTCACATATAAGAGCAACTCCAGCCGTTGGCCCCCAGGGTATCCGGCGTTGGCTATTTGGCCCTTCCGCCGGCGCCCCCCAAGACTTGGGGAGGCCACGGTTCCCACTCACCCCCCAGTTTTCGCCCCCAAGGCGTTTTTTTTTTTAATCAACATGTTCCTGCTACAAATCGGCGATCTAGTTTACGCAATTCGGCGATCAAAAGCGACCAACTCGGCCGTCGAACTCAAATAGCCGGCTCGTCGTCCTCCACTTGCACCACGGCGGGGTCAGCCGATGGTGCTGTAGGGCTCGGCGACGATGATGCCGGCGTGGCGATGGTACTCGTCGTCGATTTCGTGGCAGAGCCTTCCGTTGGCGGAGTCGGCGTCGGCGTCGGGGTCGGCGCTGGTATCTCGTTCAGGATGAGGTCGCGCTGGCCCATGTACCACGCCTTGACCTTGTCGTCCATCGACGCCGGGTCGGCGCTCATGAGGAACGCCAGATCCGTGTTCCTCTTCTTGGCCGCGACGTTGGTCTTGAGGAGCTCGATCTTCACGTCCTGTTTCGCCATCATCTGCACCCATCTCGCCTCGCACTTCTGCTCCCTCTGGAAGGCGTGGGTCTTGGCGTCGGCGATGCACTTCTCGATCGACGTGTGCAGCCTTTCTGTCGCCGGTGCACCCGCCTTCGCCGCCTTCGCTTTCTTGTTTCCTTCTGGGCGATGCACTTGCTCACGCCCTCCGGCCGCCCCCTCCCCCTCCCCCTTCCACCCCCAGCGGTCGCCCCCGGCCTCGCCGCCGGTGGTTCTTCGCCGATGGCTCGTGGGTTGTTGAACTTCTTCGGCGCCATTTTGGTGGTGATTCTGGCGCGCGCGGCGGGAAATGGCGGGAGCTACGGGATATGGAGAAGGACAAATGGAGGGAGCCGAAAAAACGGCGGGAATCAGTGTTGTCTCACCGACAGGGCTGGCCCGCACGGCTTTTCCCTTATGCTGGGTTCGGCTTGGGTACGCCGGATAACTTTTGGGTCAAATCCGGCGAAAAAAGAGACCCTGGGGGGGCGACTGGGAGGAAAATCGCCCGCCGGCATCGAAAAGTTGGTCCTGGGGGCTCTTGGGGGGGGGGGGGGGGGGCTGGAGTTGCTCTGATGATAGCTAGTTAGAAACTATGATCAGCCAACTACAAGATTTGTAAACAGTTGCTCTTTTTTTTTCTGGGAATTCCACGATGAAAATTAAAATGAATTGACAACAACGCTAAACCTAGCTAGGAAACCAAGCTAATGCGGGTAAACTAGTGACAAGCTGTACATGTCTGTCGCAACATGCATGCCAGCCCCGAGAGGTGGTGTCGCGACTCAAGAAGACTAGCTTGTTCGTCGTCGATCGACGTTTACTCCGGGCGACGGCGAGATGGGCGGAGAGCCGGCCGGAGAGGGGACGGGGCATCTGGCTAGCTGGCGTGCATCCCTTCTCTGCAGCCACCCAGTTGTGGGCAGGGTTGCAGACGTACTGCTAGCTCCCCCACCCCAAAGTTTGCCCGTTGTCTTTGTATGGGAAATGCATGGTCCACAAAAAAGATTGCAGCAGCTTGAGATTGTACGTAGTATCACTTTAATCGATGCTTTATACAATTGGTGGGTTTGGATCCAAAAACAAGTACTGTAGTAGTATAATGCAAGAATTATCGACGGCTTTACAAAATTAATCCAAGAAAGAAGTTCACCACGGAAATAAGCAACGGGAGCAAATACTTGGTTATTAACGTCTTAGATCGACGCATCTATCGACAAGGAGTTGGAACGAAGAATCAACCTGAACGTTGCTCAGTAATGTGCACGGTGCCAAACAGGAATGCAATCAAGCAGCGGTTGGAAGGATCACCTTATCATTAGCATGGGAGGGAGTCCAAGCGCAAAAGAAAGAGGGTGTCCTTTTGGCAAAAAGAAGGAAGATACTCTGCCCGATGCTATTTTTGGCATCGAGGGGCTTCCAGCTCCTGCAGTCAGTCTGCGCGCGCTGTGGGCCCGCCTAATCCATGCCGTGGAACGTTAACTTCCTTTTGGGAATTGCCCCCACCCCCCCTTATTTCTTAATTTGTTACAAATACTCTTCGCATGATGATAGCTAATTACAAACTATGATCAGCCAACTACAAGATTTCTAAATAGTTGCTCTTTTCTCTACGAATTCTACGATGAAAGAGGATGAGGGTGTGGCAACCTTGGTCTACCTGTACCTCCCCTCTCTTCCACAAATCTCATCATCGGCCCTCTCGTCTCCTACATGTCACCGGCCCCTTCACTGAGCAGATCCGCCGGTATGTCTAGAAGTCACACAAGCCAACCTTGGTCTGCACGCTTCACCCTGGGAGGCACCATAGCGATGATCTCATCCCGCACACTTCACCTCCGTCTCCATCGTTGTGCAAAAAATATTCGGTTGCCGCCTCAGGGAGGGTTGGGCGACGAATTTCGTTCGAGTTCCGGTGGCGCCGCCGTTGATCGGCAAATCGCGGGACCACCTCATACGTAGTACGTGGTCGCAACTCTCATGGCAGGAGCGGTGCGGTGTGCCCCCAAGCAGGCCATGTCCGTGCCCATTTGTCAGGAGCATGTGGACGCGGAGTACGACGACCGTCTCCAAAATTTCTTCCCCATCTTCGCGGGATGCCAGCCACCTTCCGGCTATTTTACATCGGGCGATGACCTCTTTCAGTCTGACGACTCCAACACTGTGGCGAACTCTACAGAGTTTTTGCCAACGACAGTCGGGCGATGTAGACGGCCCGCCCCTAGTGCGGGAGGAGAAGGAGAAAGAAGAGGAGGAGTAGCCCGGCACCCATGACTCCATCAAAACGTCCATGGAGGAGGAGGAGGCCCGCCACGCCCACCGCCGCCATGCCAGCTGCGTCGGTGATCATCATCCGCTCCGACGAAGACTAGGGCTATAGAAACACTAGTTATTAGTTTATCTAAGTATTTATTTACGAATGTTTAGATTATGCACCGGTTTAATTTATGCTATGTTTAATTTTTTAAATCAACTAAGTTCAAACGAAATTGCCAACGCTTCGAATAGTGGTCGTCCGATGCAGTTACCGGACCGACTATGGAAAATGCTAGTGGAGAGATGCTCTCATGTAGATTTAATCAGCGTTAAGTACTCAACACTAGGGATAATTGTTGATGGCTATTAGATAATTTAAAAAATGAGAATTTGGAGAAAATTGTAGCAATAGGGGACCCGTACATGTCCGTGTGGTCAAGCTCACAGGTTTTGATCCAGCGCTGTGGGAGGATGAGAGCAGGTGGCCGAGGCATGGGATGCCACAGGCTGAACAACAGCTGTCGCTATCTTTATCAGAAGAGCGTGGTCCTTCTCATGGAGGAGTACTAGTAGCAGCTTCTGTTGCCGCAGCCAAAACGTGGCTCCACTAGTACTGCCAAAATAGGCTATACTCTTTGCAGAAAAGAGGCTTTGGCTTTTTGGTTTGGACCGATCGAGTCCAAGAGGAACGGACCCTTGGCCCCCCAATCTGCACCCCAGGAACAAAAAGATGTACTATGCATTTAATTTGAGTTGCTCTTTACATCGTTTCTTAACACGTTATCATAGACGTAATAAAAATTTAAGAGACAACTAGTACAATGCATTGTTTTTTATGTGTTGTATCTAAATTTAATGATTTGAGTCTTATGCATGCATATGATTGGTTTAACAATATTTTTTGCCTATGGACACGTGCAAAGATTGTATGTTAGCTAAGACTAGTCACAATGGAGAGTATCATATATGTGGTATCATATATGATACTAGTCTATGTTACTAGTTACACAATGGATAGTGACATATATGTGGTATCATATAATCATGCATTTATTAGGTTTAGACTCATTTTGTACTGGAATACGTTATGTTACGGTATCTACCTATGATACCATTACCATCTCTCTCCTCATTAATTATAGTGACACGTCAGCTTTTTGACAACATGGCATGCATGATACTACCTATGATACTCCCACTGTGGCTAGTCTAAGTTACAAGTTTAATCTTTTTCTTCATTAAATAGTATGCCACATAAGCAAAATGCCTATGAAACCGTGCTAAGAAACCTCCATTGGCATAGGCCTTAGCTAGGGCACCTAGATAATCACAAACTATGATCAGCCAACTACAAGATTTATAATTAGTTGCTCTTTTTTCTAGGAATTCCAATATGAAAATTAAAATGAATGAACAACTTCCATGCTTCGTCCCGTTAAGCTTTGTCTTTCACTAAGAATAATAAGAATTGGCCAGTAAATAAAAAATGGGACCAAAAAGTGAAAAGTGATGCATCAAGAACACACCGACCATCAGGGTCGCGAACTACCCGAGTCGATGTCCGGACGCCTGAACAAAAAAAAAAAACCAATCGAGTCTCACAAATACAGACTGCACCCCTCATAAGTCATACCCAGCCCATATGTGGAGCGGGAATGGGGCTGCCTGGACACGCCTAGATGAGTCCGCCACGTGGGGCTGACAGGACACTGTCCCACAGATATGGACCCCCAGGCTATATTTTAACCGCTGGCCAGGCAAAACCTATCCACACACACATACGCACAGACACATCCCCTCCCCGTCTGTGCCGTCACCTTGCCCCCTCCCTTCCCATCTCTATGCTCGTCCACATCCAACATGCCTCGCTGGCTGGCCACATGGTATGCACAACTGACCCCAGAGACGTCGCACGGAGCTGGAGGCGGAGATGCGTGCCCGTGAGAAGTAGGATGAAGTCCCGAGTGCGGCCAAAGACGTGGACACGGAAGTGGTCGGCCCCGAGGACATGGCTGGCGGCGAGGGTGAGGGAGTGGCAACCTTGGTCTGCACCGCCTAAGACCAGGGCTATAGAAACCCTAGTATTAGTTTATCTCGGTTTTTATTTATGAATGTTTAGGTATGCAGCGGTAAAATTCATGGTAAGTTTAATTTTCTAAAATGATCTAAGTTCAAATAAAATTTGGACGGACATGTGCCATCGCTTCGAATAGTGGTCGTCACCGGACCGGCTATTGAAATGCTGGTGGAAACGAGATGCTAATGTAGTTTTTAATTAGTGTTAATTGCTCAAAACTAGGGATAATTGTTGCTGGGCTGCTGGCTATTAGAGAATTTTGAATTGGAGAATTTGGAGGAAAATTGTACCAACAGGGGACCCGTACATGTGTGTGTGGTCAAGCACACACACAGACAGGTTTTGATCCACTGGCGTGGGAGGATGAGAGCAGGTGGCGGTGGCATGGGATGCCACGCCGCCACGGGCTGAGCAACAACTGTCGCCATCCTATCGTACTACTCCAGTAGCAGCTTCTGTTGCCGCAGCCAAATCGTCGTGCCTCCGCTACTAGTACTGCCAAAATAGGCTACCCTTTGCAAAAGAAGAAGGGGGGCTTTTGGTTTGGACCGATCGAGTCCAACAGGAACGGACACTTGGCCCCAAATCTGCACCTTCCAGGTAGGAACAAAAAGATGCATTTAATTTTGAATTGCTCTTTGCTTTAGCTAGGGCACCAGGTTGGTACGAGCAAGCAGCGTCGTCTGATACGTGCTGAACGGGTGGGATCCTGCCACGACGAGACGAGACGTGCAACAAATTCTATGGCCATCACTCTCACCCGCGGACGTTGTCTCGTGTACCGGGTCGCCATCGTGCGCGTCGCCTAGCGCCTGCAGTCTAGGATTCCGTGCCGGCGTGAACAGTTCTATTGCTCAACACCAAATCCCCCCGCTCCACTCCATATAAGCATTACCTCCTCCATTCATCCAATCATTCCAATCCGAGCCCAACACCTCCTCCATCCATCCCGGTTCCCATCACTCCACGCCTCGTCGCCTCCACCGTCCCGTCCCGCCGTCGTCGGAAACCCCGATGTCTCGCCGTCCACAAGCCGTGGCTTCCTCGATGCTCGCCTTCCTGCGAGCGGGCGGCGCCTCCTCCTCGTCTGCCCGCGTCGTGCCCAGCATGGGCCCTGGCACCATCGGCAACGCGCGCCGGCTCGCGGCGGGGGCACCGGCGGCGAACGCGCCCCGGCTCGCGGCGGGGACTCCGGCGGCGCGCGCGCGCTCCGCGGGGGCTCCGGCGAGCAAGGTCAACCGCGACGTCCTCGCGGCATCCAAACGGCTGCTCGCGGCGGGTGCTCCGCCCAGCGCAGTGGCCGGGCTTCTGGCGGCCGCGAGCGCTCGGCCGCGCGCCGGGGCGCCGGCCATGCATGCACGCTCCCGCCGCCGCTGGCGCTCCTGCGCACGTCATGGCCGCCCACGACTTCTCCATCCTCGCTGGGGCGGCCTACGGGCTGGAGTTCGCCTCGGTCGACCTCGGCGCTCTGGCCGCGGCCGCCGGCGCTCCCGCACACCCTGCTACGGCGGTCTACGTCGACCTGCTTGCCGCCGGCGCTCCCGCACACCCTGCTGCGGCGGTCGACGTCGACATGCTTGCCGCGGCCATCTACCGTCGGGAGCTCCGCGCGGGGCATGCTCCTCCATCTTCTCGGCCGCATGCCCCTGCGCACGCCGTGGCGGCGCTGGACCGCGCAGCGCTCTCCGTGGGGGCCTATGGCCCGGAGGTCGTCACCGCCGCTCCTCCATCGCGCTCACATGTACCCATCTCCAGCACCATCTTCCGCCAGGGCGGGGCCTTCACCTTCCCAGGACGTGGTGGGTGCGGGATGGTGCGCATGCTCTGCACCGCAACTGGCGGCGGCGGCGGCAACGAGGCGACCACGGTAGCGATCTCCACCGTGGCAACCAAGGCCGAGCTGAATGATCTCCGTGCTGAGTTGCTCCAACACTACGTGAAGGCGGGCAAGGATACGAACAAGGTCTGGGACGAGATCAACGTAATTCGTGTTAAGCTTCAGTAAGTCTTCTATCAAAAACTCCTTTTTTTCTTATCTCCCAACTTATAATGTATCGGCTGAAAGGCTCAATTTTAAATCTTAATTAATAGTCCTGTATTGTTCTCGGCTTGTTGTTATATGATCATCAACTACTTACTGAATCTGAATAATTAGTAGTGCTAGCAGACTTGCTAGGACAAATGTACTGTTGTAATTAGCTTTGTTACAGCATAATTTCGGACTGATTGTTGTCGAGGTAGTTGAGGATGTGACTAGACAAACTTCACATTTGATGTTGATAAACTTGATTAGTATTTCTTCTGTCCCACATTATCATGCATGGACTAAAATCTTAATGTCAAGCTATACTGGCCACCACCATGAATTTGTTAGTCTCAAGTCTCAACTCTAAATCTGCATAATATTATAGTGGTTTTTTTTTTTTTGGTGTTTGAGCTATATTCTAGTTGAGTATTGATGAGTAGTGCAAGCGGTTTTGCCATGAAATTTGTGCAATGTAACTAGCTTTCGTTAATACACAAATTCAAAGTGTCGGTGAGGCAATTGAAGAGGTCACTAGACAAATTTTTAAATTTTCTGTTGGTACAAATTTTCAAAGTGCTCATCACGGTCTCACAACTTACATCTTGCATGTGCTGAAAGGTTTTTTTTTTTCGCACAGAGAGACCAGTTCACATCATATGCTTTCACTATATGTTGTGATCGCAAGCTCTGTGCTGGTTCTCGTACCTTACATCAAGGAGGCGTGGCAGCCAGATGAACATAGTGTGCAGAACCAGCATCACAAGATGATTGAAGCGCTGAATGCCTCGATCGTAGTTCTGACCACATTAGTGGACAAGATGGTTGTGAGGCAGGAGAAGATTAACACGGACATTTTGGGGGTGCTGGACGTTGTCAAAGAGAATGGGAAAAAAACCGAGGCGCTGGCAGCAGCCGTGGCAGCCGCCCAGAAGAGGCACGTGGATCAGCGGGAGAAGGAGCTTGAGCGCCGTGAGAAGGAGCTGGACGAGCGCCAGAAACTGGAGAAGGAGAAGCGCGCGGCGCGGTAGTTCTAGATTACATCTTTCTCGTCGAGCTAATTCACTTCGCTACTATCAGTTCTGCCTTTTGCTTTATGTCTGGTTATTATGGCATTTTGGAACTAGCATTGGTATTTGTACTTGAGAAAAATCTAGTATATTAGTTGACAGCTCCAAAAATGAAATAATAAAGTTTGCACACGGAGAAATCTATTGGTGCTCGTATATGTAGATGCACTCACTACTGAAAAACTGTATTTTAAAATGTTAAAAAATTTAAAACAAAAACTCCATGTGAACATCCGCACATAAAATTTCGTGAAAAAAAATAAAAGTTAGCATTTTCTAAGTTGGTCACTAAATGACCAATCCGCTCATACGTGGCTCCGCCGTACGTGCGCGGACCAATAATGGTAGACTTACGGGAATTTTTATTACGGGAAAGGCTTACGGGATGATGTGGAATCACTTGGCCGGTTCAAGTTCTGCACCAATCCGTGGTTTCAGGGACGTGATCCTTCCGGTTTCACTCCACGTAATCCCGTTGTGACATTCCGTAAGAACCATCCCGTAAGTCTAGCATTACTTGGCGCGGACTAGCCATGGGGGCTCCCGCATACTGTGGTGTTTCGGCGAACACGTGCCTCTTTGCTTCAGTGAGCGAGGTCAACCGTGACGTGCTTACGAGCGCACGACCACACACCGTGGCGTCGGCCATGCATATTGGTTCAGCTGGCTGCCGCCGCCGTGGCCGCCCTCGACTTCTCCATCCTCGATGTGGCGGCCTACAGGCTGGAGTTCCCCGGAGGACCTCGGCGCTATTGCCACGGCCGCGGGCGCTCCCACACATGCCACTGTGCTGATCGACCTCGGCGTGCTTGTCGCCTCTTTCAGTCCTCTTGCAGTCGAACCTATTACATATATAGTACCATATATATACAATATCTCTTACGATCCCTACTTGTAGGGATAATATTCTCCGTCTTTAGATATGACATGATCTAAGAAGACTGCCGCCAACTCCTCTTGAATTGCTCGCACTCGTTCTTTTGGTAGGAGCCCGTCCCGCATCCGTTCGATCTAATTTAAATAAGGGGGTCAATATATATATATATATGAATGAATCTCAACACAATTAATGGTAATAAATAATATTGTGAACGTACTCGAAGTTGTTCTAAGATTCTGCCCCTCTCATGGGTCGTCTCGCGAATGAACTCGCAAACGTAGAATCCACATAAATTATTCCCGGATCCCTGCCTTGGGCACTTTACGAGAACATAGTTCAATCAAAATAATAATCAAGCGTGATAATGTTATTGAAAGTAGAATCAAACAGATGCGCGGGTCTAGCTAGTACTACTTACACTTACTTCTTCAAATTCAAGCTTCTCTTTCCACTCACTCCGAGTCCTATTGATGAACCGTTTCCAAGCCCTGGCAGGCAAAGAAAATGAATAAAGGACTTATTAATTACTAGATACCAGGAAATGAACGAAAGTTGCCGATATAGTGTCATAATGATTGAAATTACCTCTGGAGCATTTCACTCAAGTCCTTCCACTTCTCAGATTCATTACGTAGCGGTTCCATGACTTGTACTACTCCTTTGTCAGGAATAATGATTAGCAAAATATAGTGGAACATGCGCACGCATAACTCGTCAATTACACTTAACATCGATTATGCGAATAGAATGTGTATAAGACAGTAACACTCACCCGAAGTTATAAAGAAATAGTATTTCTCTTTTGGTTTACTGTCTCCTTAACGCCTGTACCAATGCGTCATCCATTTCCTTGGGTTTATCTTTTAGATTATGTCCATGAACGACATGTGGGTCAACGAACCCAATATCATAGATTCATCCTTATTTGCATTCGAGAATCTTCAATCTGCATAATAGAGTGAGGATAATTATACATGCAATGAACGAGCTGAGCTAGAGACTTAATAACAGAAAAAAAATACTTACAGAAAATAGGCACTGACGATAGATTTGTCGATGGCGTCTTGATTGAATAACTGAAATAATTCTTCAAATTCAATATGGACCTCGGCTTTTCCATGCAAGAAATGCTCATCTTTAATTCCCAAAATGAGCCAGTTTGTCCCTTTCTTTGCTTCTTCCATGTACCACTGATGCAATCTTCGCATTTTTGTAGGTAGCTTCGGGACCTCCTCAGGTCTGACAAGAGGCTTCCCGTGCTGGTATTTGTATTTGAACGGCTCAGCCATGGGATACTCGTGTATAGAGTCTAAGTATTCAACCATAGACACCCCAAGATTATCGGCCGCTTCTCTCATTAGTTTTGTATATTCCGAATCATAAGGGATATCGGAAAACACGTTGAGCGGGGGGCACGATTGGTTTTCCTGTTCTCTGAGCTGGGGAACTTTTCTCCCGCTTGCACGCGCCTGTTCCTTCTGAGATCTACGTGACTTCATAATAGAGCGGTCGTAGTCTGGTAGCACTTCCTCAGCCGTTGGTCGCCTCAGGTTTTCCAATGTTCTCTTCACTTTTGCCGAATCTATTTTCGGCTCAGGCGGGGGCCGTTTCGGTGCTAACTGGCGTGCCACATCTTGCTTTACTGATAGCTCAAGTTCCTCTTAAGTCTTCTCGTAAGATAACTTGGCAGGAGCAGCCTTCGCTTTCTTCTTTAAGGATTTACTCGGAGCTGTAGCACTAGCCGTCGGAGCGGCGCCGACGGAGCGGCGTCGACGGTGCTCTTCCGCTTTAGAACCCGTGGTTGAGGCGGCGGAGATGGCTGTTTCTGCTGAGGCGACGGAGATGGCTCTTTCTGCTGAGGCGGCGGAGATGGCTGACGCGGTGGAGACGGCTGACACGGCGGAGACGGATGAGGCGGCGGAGATAGCTGACGCGGCGGAGACGGCCGAGGTGGCGGAGACGGATGAGGTGGCGGAGACGGTGGCCTTGGCTTCCAATTTGGAAGCACAATGTGTTCCTTCCGCCATAGAATAGTAGTTTTTATGCCATCTCTCAGTGCAGTCTCCCCTTCACCTGTAAGGTAGTGAAGTTCCTGGTCCTCAAATCCCTTTATAACTTCATCCACTACGACAGCAGCATAGTCATCTGGAATCGGAGAGGAATGGTAAGTTCCATTAGTTACAGGAGCTAAGACTACGCCGACCGCCACCTTCACGGTTAGGTTCATCAATGGAGCATGTAGCTCACAATTTTCCCTCTCCGTGATATCATCCACGGGGTAGCGACGAGCCGAGATATCTGGCCGAACGAGCTCCGTGGAAGCCACGCTACTTTTTCACTGAGATGGTGGGCCGCTATTTTCCAATGCAGGATCTTTGTGCCATTGAGATTGTCCGGTAGCTTGCTGGCTGGTAAGTGCATCTAGTATCTCCTGCTGCCTGGTTAGTTTTTCTTCAATCTGCTTCAGCCGATCTTCCCCCTCTTTCTTTTTCCTCCCTCGGCTTCTATAAGTGTCACTGCAGTCGGGAAACCCATACTTCCACGGAACGAAGCCTTTTGTGCCTCGTGTTCGTCCACTGTGTTCTGGATTCCCGAGGGCGCGTGTCAGCTCGTCGTTCTCTCTGTCTGGATGAAACTTCCCGTCGTCTACCTCCTTCATTATCTTTTGAAGTTCAGTGAGGGGGGTTGCAAGTTGTGCTTTTGTAAAAATGCACTTCCCTGTTTCTGGGTGCAACTTACCCCCATGCCCGTAGAGCCAAAGCTTTGCCCGTTCAGCCCACTCCTGCGTTTCAGGAATTATCCCTTTTTCAAGCAGGTCGTTCTCATCTTTCTTCAACTTAGGCTTGGTAGCCCTGTAGCCACCTGACCCCATGCTATGGTGATATTCTTTCTTTGCAGCATTTTTCTTATTTATTGCTGACCTTTTCTTAGCATCCTCCAATTTCTTGTACTCGACAAATTCGTCCCAGTGATCTTTTAGCTTCTCATATGCTCTGGTGAATTCCGGAATCTTTCCTTTCTGGACATAATCCCTGTTCAATCTTTTCTTCCAGTTGATAAATTGTTCGGCCATCTTCTTAAGTGTCCACTCCTTGACCTTTTCCTCTATGGGATCCTTGATATTTTCATCCCCACTAACGGATGAGCATCGTCCTCTTCATTTTGACGAGGTAGCGTGAAATTAGCCATGAGCGTCTTCCAAAGATTGTCTTTGGCTCTATCGTCAACAAAACTAGCAGCTGAGAGTCGTCCATCCGTCTTTGGCTTATTCCAGTCTTGAACGGTGATCGGGATGCTGTCCCTAACAACAACTCCGCATTGATTTATAAATACCGTGGCGTGTGTTGCTGCTGTATTAAAATAAGTTGGGTGGTGCCCCAAGCGAAGGCGGAATTGCAGCTAGTAGCAGTTTTCCCTCGTTTAACGAACCGAGGTTTATCGAACCAGTAGGACTTTGAAATCAACAACGAGGTGAATGTTGAAGATATCTGGCGCTTGACCTTCAACAGACGCGGAACTGCACACACTCAACCAAAATACTTTGCCCCCAACGGCGGAAAGGTTGTCAATCTTTCCGGTCTCGCAGAAAACAAAGCGGTTAATTGTATGATGAAATAGATAGAATATGAAAAGTGACCAGAGGAATAATGATAATTAAAAGCAAGTAAATGAGGTTGTAAACAATGTAAAAAGATGGACCGGGGGCCATGGGTTCACTAGTGGAGTCTCTCAAGTAAATAAAATATGCATGTGATGGGTGAACGAATTACAGCTAGGCAATTGACAAGATCATGACACAAACCCAATTTAGCTATGACAAAAAGGACATAATAATATTTATGGAGGCATCACGACAAGAAACAAAGACCGTTGAGTCCAACTGCGTCTTTGTCTAAAAAGTCCACCGTGGGATCGCTATCGAGCCTGTCACCCAACGGTATTAAGTTGCAAGCAACAGACAATTGCATTAAGTAAAGTGCATGAAGTAAGCAATACTAATATCAAAAGAGACATTAACACCGCTGTTTTACCCTTAGTAGCAACAACACACCCTCGCCCTTAGACGTTTCTGTCACTCGTGCCCAGGAACAGAAGGGGGCATTTACCCACTATCTAGCATAAATACCCTCTCTTGGAGATACACACAATCACTTGGCCAAAGTAACTACGCACATCGGAGAGCATTCAAGAACATAAATTACTCATATAAGAATCATGCACAATCTGAACATAACTTCATAATCCATCGGATCCCAGCAAACACATCACATAGCATTACAATAATCGATCTTGATCATGTTAGGCAGCTCACAAGATCATAAGACATGAAGCACAAGAGAGAGAGAGAGAGAAGAGAGAGAGAGAGAGAGAGAGAGAGACTACCAACTAGCTACTGCCATGGACCCGTACTCCAAGGTGAGACTACTCACAAATCATCCCGGAGGAAGGCATGGCGATGAAGAGCCCTCCGGGATCGATCTCCCCTCCGGCAGAGTGCCGGGATCAGCTTCAGATTGGACCCCGAACTAGGGTTTTCGGTGACGGCGCGTCGGGGTGGAGTTTCTGGAAAATAATGTCTGCCTCGACGTTTTTAGGTTTTTAGGGATTTTATAGGCGTCGGAGGGGGCCGAGGGGGTGCCCCAGGAGCAGGGGTGGGCCCCACCCACGGGTCCTAGGGGGGCTACGGCAGGAGGCCGCCTGTGTCCTGTGGGTGGCCCCTGAGGCTCCCCTTTGGTCTTCTGGTGCCTTTCGTCGAGTAAAAATTCTCCGTAAATTTTCGTCCAATTCCGAGAATATTTCCAGAAGTAAATTTTCTGAAATATAAAAACAGCAAAAACAAGGAACTGGCACTTGGCATCTTGTCAATAGATTAGTCCGACAAAATGCATAAAAATGATATAAATGACAGTAAAAACATGTGACAATATCACAAAACTAGCATGGATCACTCAAAAATTATAGATACGTTTGAGACGTATCATGCGTCACGGGAAGAATCTGTCTGCCATCTTCAGCGATGGCTTCGATCTTGTACCTTTCTTCTTTCTCCAACCTTTTCGCTGGGCCTCGTTTGCTGTCAGAAAATTTGCTCGATCCGGAGGGCTAAAAGAATAAAGAGCGTTAATATATGTATATACAAATCAAATAATGCATTTAGTCAACATAGGGTTAATTAATATACCTCGCCGAACCCTGTAGTAATTAAGGTTTGAGAACCGGAGCCATCAGCTTCTATCTCCACTCCCTCACCGGAGTCGTTCAAAAAGCTCGAGGCGATATCGACGTCATCATCACTGCGGCTCATATCCTCCAATATGTTTTCCTGATCTTCGTCTCTGCCGCGATCCATAGTTTCTGCAAAGACATATCAAAAGTCATTAGCAAAGAGATAAGACATATAATTTTTAACAAGTACTCTAATTTTTAACAAGTATTATAATTCTATAATTTTTAACAAGTCTCTGCCACAAGTTTTTATTTTACATTGAAATTTTTATTATTGCAATTTTTATTACACACAAGTACTAAATTATTGCAATTTTTATTAACAACATAGATCAACCAATTTTTACTAATTAATTGCCAATTCTAAAAATACAAAAATTTGTAACATTCTAACTAAAATCCTAACATTTGAACTAAAATTCTAACTAAAATTCTAATATTCTAACTAAAATTCTAATTAAATTTCTAATTAAAAATTCTAACTAAAAGTTCTAACATTCTAATTTTTTCGAAAAATTCTAACTAAAATTCTAATTAAAATTTCTAACTAAAAGTTCTAACATTCTAAATTTTTCTAAAAATTCTAACTAAAATCTAACATTCTAACTAAAATTCTAAAAATTCTAACTAAAATTCTAACATTCTAACTAAAATTCTAAATAAAAAAATAAAGAGAATGAAATTTTACCTTTTGCTACGGCCGGAGAGGTGGAGGTCGGAGGGCGGCCGGCGAGCGGGGCAGACGGCGAGCGGGGAAGCCTCGGGCGCGCGGAGGAGGAGAACGCGGCGAGGAGGGCGGCAGCAGCAACGACGCGTGGAGGGCGGCAGCGTGCTAGGGCGGCGCGGCGGAATCGGGCTGCCTGCCAGCATCGGGTTTGCTTGCGCGCTCATGGTCCTTAGTCGTTCTTCGCGAGATCGAGAATGTGAGGGAGTGGGGGAGGCAGAGGCGCGGCGCAGTTATAGTATAGGGCTTTAGTCCCGGTTCATGGCTGGAACCGGGACTAAAGACCCTTTCATCCCGGTTGGTGGCTCCAACCGGGACGAAAGGTGACCCTTTAGTCTCGGTTCCAGCCACCAACCGGGACTAAAGGTCATTTTTGGGGGGCACCGAAAGGGCGCGCGCCAAAACCAGCTTTAGTCCCGGTTCCATCCACGAACCGGGACTAAAGGTGCTTTTGGAAATTAAATTTTGGGCGCGAAGGCCACAGTTTAGTTTGTTTTTTGAAAAATGTAATAAACTTATAAATTCAATATCTTTTGATCTGATTATCAGAAAAATGCAAGTAATATATCAAATTGTTCATAAAAATGTAATCTATCTATTTATAACAAATTCATTTTTTTTGAGATTTGCAATGAATTCATTTAATTACAAACTTTGGAATTTGAACTCCATTAAGTTATTAAAATTATAAATTCAATATCTTTTGATTTGTTTATCAGAAAAATGCAATTAAAATATCAAATTGTTGATAAAAATGTAATTTATCTATTTATAACAAATTCATTTTTGTTTGAGATTACAAAATTTGAGGTAAAGTCATTAAGCATACATATTTTCTGTTTCAATTTTCTACCCCTTTTTTGATGACGGTACCGGGTGTAGTATGCCCAATCAGGAAGAAGCACACGGATCGTGTGTTTCCTTCGAACGTTTGTGAGCCGTTGGATCAGCGGTGTGTTTCTGTCGAGCGCTTGTGAGCCGTTGGATCTCAAGCAGAAGATAAGGCACACATATCAACGCTCCTTTAGTCCCGGTTCCAGCTACCAACCGGGATTAAAGGTGAAGAATCGCCCTGATCTTTTAGCTATAAATACCCACCATGAGGAGGAGATGAAGAACAAGAGAGCACGGCAACAACAGAAAGCGAAGACAGAGGACTCCTCTATGCACGAGCTTCTCAAAGATGTCGTTGGGCAGTGACCTATGACATCTTCGAGGGCCTCGGCATAGAAGCATTCTCTCAGTGCTAAAAGGGTTCATACTGTAGTCAAGCTAGCCGGAAAGCGAAGACAGTGGACTCCTCTATGCACGAGCTTCTCGAAAATGTCGTTGGGCAGTGACCTATGACATCTTCGAGGGGCTCGGCATAGAAGCATTCTCTCAGTGTTAAGAGGGTTCATACTATAGTCAAGCTAGTCCGGAAGGCAAAGACAAAGGATATCTCCATGTCAACAAAATAAGATACACATGTGTGCCAAGTTTGAGAACACTCATACATAAATATTTAATATATTATTACACATAACCAACATCCCCATGTAGCATATGTCCATTGCTTATGATCGCGCCAACCGTAACCATGGAGCATCTTTATCATTTAACACGATGCTTGGGTCAATGTTCACCGTGAAGGGCGGAATTTCATCAAACTTATTATAATCTTCTGATATGTTGATACGTGTAAAACGTATCTATAATTTTTGATTGATCCATGCTAGTTTTGTGATGTTGTCACATGTTTTTACTATCATATTACATCATTTTTATGCATTTTTTTGGACTAACCTATTGACAAGATGCCCAGTGCCAGTTCCCTGTTTTTGTGCTGATTTTGTTGCAGAGAGTTACTTCTGGAAATATTCTCGGAATTGGACGAAAATTTACGATGATTTTTTATTTAAGAAATAAGGACCGGAGCCAGAAGGGCGACCTCGAGAGGGACCCACAGCCCTGGGGCGAGTCCCATCCGCGGGTGATAGGGTGCCGCGGCCGAGGCCCGTCTGTGCCCCTCGGAGACCCCCTCGCGATGCCCTTTGACCTATAAATCATCCCCGTCGAGAAAACCCTAACCCCCGAAGGATTTTCCCAAATACGATACAGAGCTCCGCCGCCATCGCCGACAAGTTTCGGGGGTTCAGAAGGTCCTGTTCCGGCACCCTGCTGGGACGGGGATCGACCGTCGGGGCCATCTCCATCAACGCCGCTGCTTCCCGCGATGAGGAGGGAGTAGTCCCCCACCGGGGCTGAGGCTTATACAAGTAGCTATGTGGTTATCTCTCTCTCGCATGATGTGATCTTCGTTGTGATCATGAGCTTTGTTAGTATAGTTGAATACATGATGTTTCCCTATGTGTAATGGATATGATGTTGCTCAAGTGGTGTTATCTAGTATAATTTGCGGAGTCACCGTTGTGATCACGGTACCTCGGTGACAGTGTGGGTGCCTTGTGTGACTCTATGCATCAAGATTAGAGTGATCTTCATCATGAGTTTGTTCTTTATTATTGTTGGATTGAATAGATCATGAGGTTTCTTGATGCTTGTGTTATTGAAGAAAGAGACTATTCAAGAAATAGGTTGTGGTGTTTGTTAGTACTATCTTTGGATACGGATAGTAACAGCATGAAGTGTCCATAGATGTGGAATACGAACTTTAAGGTGTGCTTCTCGTAGCCCTACGCAATTTTCATCATATTTGATCCACGAAAGAATGATCGATCTCCGAGTAACGTCTACCATGCATGTGTTTTTGTGGGAACTATCATGTGTTTAATTATGTTAATGATGTTGAGAGTAGTCACTAGTGAAAGTATGAAGCCTAGGCCTTGTTTCCAAGCATTGATACACCGTTTTTAGTTACTTTTGTCACTTGTTTGCTTGCTGCCATTTTTATTACAGAATTACAAAATCACCTTTTACCATCCATATCACTTGCATTTTACCATCTCTTCGCCGAACTAGTGCACCTATACAACTGACAATTATATTAGGTGTGTTGGGGACATAAGAGACTTCTTGTATCTTAATTGCAGGGTTGCTTGGGAGGGATATCTTTGACCTCTACCTCCCTAAGTTCGATAAGCCTTCGGTTACTCAGTTAACAGAAAATTGTCGTTGTCCTACAAACCTCTGCGCTTGGAGACCCAACAAGTCTACAAGAATAGAAGCGTGTAGTAGACATCAAGGAGCTGAAGTGTACCTTTGACGTGGCCAAGTGTGAAAGAATATTTGATGCTATGTTAAGGGATAAATTAATTAAGATTACTCATGTTATGCCGCCACCTGATGAGATAAAATGACGGGCATATTGCAAGTTTCATAATTCATATTCTCATACTACTAATGACTGCAATGTTTTCCGTCGACAGATTCAATTGGCCCTCAACGACGGATGATTGAGCTTTGCATGGATGGCAATTGACCAAAAGCCATTCCCAATGAACGTGCTGCAGCTGGAAGGAAAGAAAGTCCTCCTTTGGCCAGAGACGGCCGAAGCGGCGAATCGAGCTAACATTGTTATTGGTGATCCCAGTGTCAAAGAGGCTAGCAAGGTGATTGGAAGGCGAGTCACAGTGAGTTGATAACCCGGAGGCGGGGAAGTTATCAAGATTACTATTCCCAACCCCACACTAGAGGGGCAAGGTCAAAAGTAGTCGAAATCTCCATCACGGTTCGTCAAACCCAAAAACCCAGAAGTCGGCCGATGGAAGGTCAATGAAGCCGACTTCAGATACAAACGTGCTAAGCCGACTCTCGACATTTTAATGTCCAAGTATGCTAGATCAGCCAATGCAAGATGGAGTCGGCAAAATCATGAGAAGCGTCCAAGATCACCATCGGTAGAAGACCTAAAGCGCCGTGTGGAGCCAACTTGGGTAGAAGCAGGGACCCGTACGTCGGTCTTTGATCACAGCCGACTCGATATGGCAAGTTGGTTGCCCAAGTAAAGCGACAACTCGACAAAAAGGACCCGCACGTCGGTGTTTGATAGGAGTCAGATGGGTTCTGTAGCCTGGCCATTTGAAGGTCCTTATAACCCGGAGGTAGGGAAGGTGTGGCACGTTAAGAACAAAGAAGCTGAAGTCGACAAATTGAAAAGCATGGCAGGAAAATGCATCGGCTACTCGTTGATCATTGGAACTCACGTCTTGATGCTCAAGGAGCCAGCCGAAGACAGGCCGGCGGACCCTAACCCACCAGTGCCGGACGAAACTTTGGAGGTGGCGGTCAGCAACTAGGAGCCGGGTTATAGTCAGGTCATGCCACGGGACCCGAAATATACTCAACCTAGATGGTGCCCTTTGGGGATAACCAAACGCAGAGGAGAAAACTGTAGAGGTTGAGGAATCAGGAAAAGGCGGAAAAGGGAGCTAAGCGACTCAGGGATGAGTCCTTCAATAAGGAGCGTCCAATGATACCCTCCAGAGTGTGGGTGAAGAAGCTGGCTAACATGGTAGTCGACAAGTCTTCGGAAGAAAAGAAGTCGACACAGGACCCACCGGTACCATGTAAACTGTCGTGGGCGGATGAAGTAGAAGCTGATGAAGAACTCGAGTCGGCTAAGTCGAAGGCTCAGGCAGCAGAGGAGGACTCGACAATGGCCAAATCAGCGAATGATGTAGAAGGCGAGTTGGTGGATTATGAGGAGTCACCAAATCGCGTGGGTGTGGACGTAAACATGGTATATTACTTACCCGATGAGTTTCGAGTTGTTGACGAAGACAGAGAGGTTTCCCAGATCGATTTCGGTCCAAAGAATGTAGTGTTCGAAAAACCAGGGAAGCCGGTGCAACATTTGAGGCCGTTATACGTTAGAGGACACATCAATGGCTCATCGGTAACCAGGATGTTCATCGATGGTGGCTCCGTTGTAAACTTGATGCCATACTCGGTCTTCAGGAAGCTAGGGTTGGATGAAGGAGAACTAATGAAGACTAATATGGTACTCAACGGGTTCGAAGGCATCGAGAGAGTGGAAGCCAAAGGAGTCATGAATCTGGAGCTAATTGTTGGGAGTAAAACTTTGGCTACAACCTTCTTTGTTGCTGTCGTATAGGGTAATTACAATATTCTGTTGGGGCGTGACTGGCTCCATGCTAATGAATGTGTGTCCTCTACTATGCACATGCAGCTCATACACTGGATAGAGGATGAGGTGGAAGTCGTCAAGACGGACGAGTCGGCTTGCATAGCTTTAGCCGACTCCTTAGTCGACTGGCAGCATCCCAATGTTACGTGTTTGTCGGGACGCGACTTCAGTGGGTACGACTTCCTGAGTGCTACTAAGGATGGCTTTGTGCACGTGTCTTTAAAACCGATTAGTACTAATCGGCTCCAATGGAATTAGTTTAATGTATCCTAACAACGAGTGGTTGCATAAGCGTCTGGATAAGTATCGGGCATGGAAGAACGATATGTATGAAGATATTGAGGAGCCAGGCGACATGAAGAAGTTAGGACCGGGATTTGTGTCGGCTGACCCACTTGAAGAGGTGGACATAGGAGATGGTACAATTCTAAGGCCGATGTTCGTCAGTCAAAACTTAGAAGCCGATTACAAAAAAGCGTTAATCACGCTAGTCAGAGAGTATGTGGACTGCTTCGCATGGGAATACCACGAGATGCCAGGGTTGAGCACAGAGTTTGTCGAACATCGCTTACCTATCAAAGCCGGCATTAGACCACATAAGCAGTCGGCTCGTAAATTCAACCCATAGATTTATGATCGCGTCAAGGAAAAGATCGGCCGGCTTCTGAAAGCCAACTGCATAAGGCCGTGTAGATATGCGGAATGGGTGTCCAACATTGTACCCGTAGAGAAGAAAGGATCGGGGAAGCTCAGAGTGTGCATAGATCTCAGAGACCTAAATAGGGCAACCCCTAAGGATGAGTACCCTATGCCTATAGCCGATATGCTTATCAATGATGCTTCAGGTCACAAGGTGATTAGTTTCCTAGATGGCAATGCGGGTTACAATCAAATCTTCATGGCGGAAGCCAACACGGCTAAAACTGTGTTTAGATGTCCTAGATTCGTTGGTCTATTTGAGTCGACAGTGATGACTTTTGGGTTGAAGAATGCTGGAGCCACATATTAGAGAGCCATGAACCTTATTTTTCATGATCTTCTTGGAGTCATATTGGAGGTGTATATCGATGATGTTGTGGTGAAGTCGGACAGGGAGTTGTCTCATTTAGCCGACTTGCGCTTGGCATTTGAAAGGATGAGGAAATATGGACTCAAGATGAATCCGTTGAAATGTGCTTCTGGTGTATCGGCTGGAAGGTTCCTAGGCTTTATTATTCATCAGAACGGCATAGAGATCGACTCGAAAAAGATAGCAGCAATTCAGAAGATTCAGGCGCCGGGTTGTAAGAAGGATATGCAAAATTTTCTCGGTAAGGTGAATTATCTTAGAAGATTTATTACTAACCTATCGGGGAAAGTTGATGCGTTTAATCAGATCCTTCGGTCTAAAGACGGCGACGAGTTTACCTGGTGGGCAAGCCAACAGGAAGTGTTTGAGAGGATCAAAGCTTTCGTAATGACTCCTCCAGTATTGAGGACACCCAAGCATGGCGAATCATTTACTCTTTATGTGGCGGCTGAAGGACAAGTCATTGGAGCTACCCTGACCCAAGAGACCGAAGGAAAGGAGTACGCAATCACATACTTGAGCCGGTGATTGCTGGACGCCGAGTCGAGGTACACATCAGTGGAGAAAGTATGCTTATCCCTTTATTACGCTTGTACCAAGCTGCATCATTATTTATTATTTAGCGAGTGGATAGTAGCCTGTCAAACCGATGTCCTCAAGTATATGCTGCAACGGCCGATTCTCAATGGTCGAATCGGTAAATGGGCTTACGGACTGGTGGAGTATGATCTGGTTTATGTGCCTCCCAAATCTATGAAGGGACAGATCATTGCAGACTTCCTAGTTGAGCATCGGGTTGATAGGGAGGAGAATTTGGACGTAAACCTGGTGACAGCAGTGCCATGAAAATTGTACTTTGATGGTTCAGTATGCAGCAATGGCCAGGGAATTGGTGTTGCCTATATTTCTCCTCATGGTGCTATATATGAAGCTTCTTGCCGACTTGAGGAGCGTTGCATGAACAATAGAGCTGAATATGAAGCATTAATATTCGGGTTAGAGATCTTAACGGGGTTAGGAGTTACACATATCGAGGCTTATGGTGACTCATTATTAATTGTCCAGCCAGTCTCAAAGGTATGCCAATATCTAGATGGGTCACTTAATGCTTGTATAGATAAATGTTTAGATATGATCTCTAATTTAGATTCATTTTCAACATCTCATGTATCTAGACAAGACAATTGGCTTGCCAATGAGCTAGCACAGCAAGCATCAGGTTATCATGTTAGTAGAGGCATGTTTTTCATATCTGAACAGCCGATGTCTGCTGATGTTAAGACAGTCGACTCGATGGAGCCGGCTACTGACGGTACATTCCAAGCAGTTGACTTGCAGGAGTCGACTACTGATGAGTTTTTTTCTAACCGGGTTGTTGGTTGGAGAGTTCCTATTATTTCTTATTTACAGGAACCAAGTCGGAAGACAGATACGGCTATTCGGCGGCTTGCGTTGAAGTTTACCTTGATTGATGGGGAGCTGTATCGCCGAACAGCTGATGGTCTCCTGCTCAAGTGCTTGGATGAAGACCAATCCCGAGTCGCCATGGGAGAAGTACATGACGGCTTGTGCGGGACTCATCAGTCGGCCCATAAAATGAAATGGATGCTACGACGAGCCGGGTTCTATTGGCCGACGATGATCAATGACTGCTTCAGATATTATAAAGGGTGCGAAAATTGTCAAAAGTTTGGGGATATTCAGTTAGCGCCAGCTTCATTGTTGAATCCAATCATCAAACCGTGGCCTTTCCGAGGTTGGGCATTGGATTTTATCGGGATGATACACCCGGCTTCATCAAAAGGGCATCGGTTTCTTTTAGTAGCTACTGATTATTTCACCAAGTGGTCTGAAGCAGTGCCTCTAAGAATATGACCCACAAGGAGGTAATTCAGTTTATAGTCGAGCATATTATTTATCTCTTCGACATACCACATACATTGACTATGGATCAAGGCATGCCTTTTATGGCGAAGGAGGTCAAGCAACTTGCCGAGTCATATGGGATTAATATGCTCAATTCATCTCCATACTATCCTCAAGCCAATGGACAAGCCAAATCGACAAACAAGATTCTAATTCGGCTCATCAAGAAGAAGATTGAAGATTATCCAAGGAGATGGCATGAGTTGTTGTCCGAGGCTTTGTGGGCTCATTGGATATCAAGGCACGGAGCTACTAAGGTTACACCATACGAGTTGGTTTATGGATAAGAAGTTGTTTTACCAGTAGAAGTGAATCTGGTTGCCTTGAGGTTCGCAAAACAAAACGACTTGTCGGCTGAAGACTATTATAACTTGATGATGAATAATATTGATGAAGTAGCCGATAAGAGATTGGAAGCCTTCAGGGGTATTGAGAAGGAAAAGTTGCGGGTCGCTAACTTCTACAACAAGAAGGTCAAACTGAAACAATTTCAGGTTGGCGACTTGGTCTGGAAGGTAATCTTACCAGTTGGTTCTAAGAGTCGGAAATTTGGCAAATGGTCACCAAGTTGGGAGGGACCTTTCCGAGTCGTGAGGATAGTACCCGGCAATTCATGTCTGGTGGAATCATTGGAAGGAGACATGCTTACACGAGCTCTTAATGGGTGATATCTCAAGAAGTTCCACCCGAGTGTGTGGCAAGCTGCTCTACCAGAAAACAGGGGGGCATGTGTTGGCACTCGTTTTTGGCCGACTGCCAGAATGCGCAGGTAAGAGCCGAGCATGGAGCAGGAACTAGGTGGACCAGGAAGAACCTGATAGATCAAGAGATGCAAGCCGCCAGGGTCAGAAGAAAGAGACAGCATCAGCTCATGACCGTGCAGACTCGACGCTGAGAACCTAATATATTGGCGAGTTCCGAGGACTCGATGGAGTATAGAGTTCCAAGGACCCGGTGTATTGGCGGGTTCCAAGGACCCGGCAAGTTAGAGGCTCGAGGCGGGTTAGCAGGCCGGAAGATCCAATGAGCCGGGGCCCAAGGTTTGATGTCCGACGTAGCGTAGCACAACTATGTAAATTCGTAGACCGTGACTTTCCCGGGAAGTCCAGCCACTCCTATAAATATGGGGTGATGGCCGATTGTAAACCTAAGCACACAAATTCAATCAGTCGTATTTTCATCTACTTTTCGCCTCTTGTCTCACGTGTCCCCGCTTTCTTTCAATCACGGCGACTTTGTTAACCCGAGCTCGTTCGTGTTTGATCGAAAACCGATCTAATCGACCTAGGTCAGCCAATCGTCGTCGTAAACCCCGACGGATTCCATCCCGGGTGAGCGAGGCGTCTGGTCTCAAGAACGCCGGCTTGCTGTCTTGCGTATCGCGCTGAAAGTCGGCTACCCTCGAAAGCTTGCGGTGCATCACCCCTGCCTCCAGAAGGCAACACATAAACTTGTTCGTGTGTGCAACTCCGGATCAGATCGGAGCCAACATGTGTTCCTCTATTTTTGCCCCTGAACCAGGCCACCGCTGTCGCATAGAGAATCGGTTGTTGGGTATCATGGTTATGGCAACAATAAATTCCTTGGAGGAGAAACTATAACCATCGGGTTTTAACAAAGGTGATATGGTGACACTTGAAGACAAACGATGTCCCAGAGTGGACACATACCATTTTTTCCCATACATTTCCTCAACGGGGCTGGGTTTCGTTATCAAAAGATAACAGTACAAAGTCGTTCAGAAATCATAAGCAAAGAAAGACAGAAAAAAGAACCTAAAAGCCAACAAAATTACCAGCAAAGTACTGCAGGCAAGTCAGCAGGTGGACACTTATCTACAAGAAGAACGCTGGCGAAGACAGTAGGGGGGGGAGTATATCTCAGGGTGAAGAAGCACTTGAGCTCCTAGTGCTTTTTGTTGAAGCTCAAGCCCATTAATCATGGGAGTAGCTTGGTAGATACTGTAACTGGTCTAGTTATAACTGAATGCTGCCGCGAGTTCTTGCTTGTTGAGTCTTTATAGAGGCCATCGTTTGGTTGCATGCTTTGACATGCTGTTGCTGTGTATTTTCATACGATGAGGGTAGCTAGCGAGAAAGCAATTGAGATATGTTTGGACTCTGTTCTTTGCTGGTATCAGTAACGAGGTGAAAGAAGAAATAAAGTATTGCGTATGAAAATATAATAAGGTGGCTAGTTTTGAGTACAAGCACAATCTGGTGGAGCCAAAATATAATAAAAGAGGGGGGGGGGGGGGGGGGGGGGGCTGTTGCGAATAATTCAACAGGAAATACATCAATATAATTTTTTTTGCTGTACCAGCGATCAATTCAAGACGACAAAAACTAAGTCATGACCACGCTAGTGCGCCGTCCCAGATGTTTCTTCCTCAGCGGGCTTCTCTTTCTTGAGGTGGTCAGTGGCAAAACGGTAGTACACGGAAAATCCAAGGTAGATGAGAATGAATATGATGCAGTGTAACACGAGCATGAACAGATTGAACCTAACCAAGATTGTAATAACCGCCGGATTGATCTTGACCGCCTGGTACTCGACGTAGATGTATATTGCCAACACGTAGCAGAATATAAAGGCAAAAGACCAGAAGTACCCCGCGTCGGTGGGATGCCTTCTTTTCATGGCGTCGTCGGCGTCCTCCTTTGCAGCGGCGGAAGCCACGTAATCGCCGCCGCCGTCGGGGTTCTCAATATCAGCGCCCATCGCCTTCCTCTCTGACGCGGTGTTCGATCTGGAGGGCAGAGGGCAGATAGCCCTTAGAGTTATCTGCTTCAACAGCTGATTTTAAGGGATTTGTTACGGTTTGCTCCTGCAAGTTCGCAAGCACAAGTCCTGAGTTGTTACGGGCATAGCCTGCACGATATCTATGCGCAACGTACTACCTATGAGTGGCTGACACGTAAGCCCCAACCGATGCCCATGGACACCTAAATATTGCGCTCAATAAGCGATACTCCCCTCCGTCCGCAAATATGTGTACGTTTTCCTTTTTTGGAAGTCAAATATTTACAAATTTGACCAATTTTTTACACAAAAATAGCAACACATATGGCATCAAATTACTATATTATTAAACTACATGTCAAGATCTATCTAGCCATATTAATTTAGCGTCATAAATATTATTACATTTTCCTAAAAAGTTGGTCAAAGTTAATAAAGTTGGACTTAAGACATGTCTAAATGTACACTTATTTATGGACGGAGGGAGTACACAATTAACGGATTTGCTAGCTCAATAAACGATACACAATTAACGGATTTGCTAATTCTCAGACGCATGAGATTAGCTTATGTCTCAGTCGACCTGCAGTGACCGTCTGATTTCGCGTCAAGATTCGTGCACAACTATGCGAAGGAAACATACCGAAAAGAAAAATCGATGCCAAGCCTGGCACTCGAACCCGCAACGTAACTAGTTGCTAGTTTCCTGTAAGGCTGCGCTAACCAAGAAGCCAGTGTACAGTCATTGTCAAATGTAGATATTCGTGGTTTTAGAATGTTGTCTGTCAGGTTATTTCCTCTTGTTTTATTGTACGTTGTGATTTTCTCCTTTCTCTTTATTTTCTATTTATTTTATCCTTTCTAAATGTCTTTATTTTCACACTCATCACATGTTTGATTATTGTGCAAAATTTTCTTCTTTTCTAATTTTGAATTTAAATGTTTTAATTTTAAATGGAATGTCTAGATATAAGTCGCCTCATTTTTTATTTTTTATTAATTATATGTATCGTCCTTCCGATATGACTTATGACTTTCAAACATTATTGTGCTAAATAGACATCATTGTTGTGTTTTTTTGGAGCGGCAATGGACTTTGTAGGACACACACGATACTTATTATAGTTTTTTTTTGTGATTTCATGCACACGGTGTGTTTTTTTCACCTATTTTTCGTACGGGTGTCTTACTTTTTCATCCATCTCTTTATATTTTTTTCTTGTGTTTATTTTGCATGTGGTTGTATACATTGACAAAGATGTGTGTGTCCAAGAAACCTTTTAGCGTTTTAAAGAAATGTGTAACTCTAACATGTTTTTGTTTTGAGTTGTATTTTTTCTATAAATGTGCAGCTTCAAACGGTTTACGATACGAGTTGCACTTTCTCAAAAAATGTGAGAAAAGTGCAACTCTAACATGTTTTTGATACGAGTTGCACTTTTTTGGACAAATATGCAACTTCAAACTGTTTACGATACGAGTAGCACTTTTCTCAAGAAGTATGGAACTCAAATCAATTTTCGACATGAGTTGCACTTTTCTCAATAAATGTGCAACTCTAACATGTTTTTGATACTAGTTGCATGTAACATCCCAATCTTGTATTTGGATGTTTTGCATTTAGAGCATATGCATTTCATCATGGCATACTTTTAAAAATTTGCATTTGTTTGTTTTGCATAGTTTCCAAAAGAAATAAATTTAAAATCCTATTTTGATTTAATCAAAAATTCAACAAGCTAAATATATATGCTTGGGGAATTGTGCAAAAGCACCCTTTTATAGTAAAATATGATAGAGGGCAATTTTACAAATTTTTCAAAATTTGTTTGACTCAATTCGGAGTTCTAAATCAAAAGTTATGAACGAAAACATAAGAAGAAATAAAAAAAATGAAAAGAAGAAGAAAAAAAAGGAAACCGGCCGAACCGGGCCCAACACCGGCCCAGCCGCACCTCTCTCCTCTCTTCCCTCTCTCACCCACGCGGGCCGGCCCAGCAAGCGCAGCAGCCCACCCGGGCGACAGGTCGGTCGGTTCCATCGATCGATCGTTCCAGAAACGTGCTGTTTCCGTCGTTTTGAAACCTTTCTCTCTTCAAACAGCTATATCTTTATCTAGAAGATTCCAAACTCGAATCCGTTTGTTTTGACTTGTTTAAGTAGCACCTCTCCATCAACCTATTCGCCTATTTATACCGCAGCCCCGGCCTCGTACACGTCCTAACTAAAGTCCAAACTTAAATTTCAGATCTAGTTTTTAATCTTCTACTTCTCACGGTTCGAGCTTTGCTCGTATGCCGTTTCACCCTTCGCGAGAATTATAGATCTCGTTGAAATCTTTCCATCCCGATAAACCTCACCACTTTTCATCAACCGTAGCCGGAGAATTCTTCGTCGCAAGTATTCAGATCTGACGGAGTAAAACGTCGATTACTCCTCAACCATCCAACGAAATCCGGGGAGATTTTTACAGCAGGTAGATCTGATGCATAGCTACAACTTTACCGAAGAAAGTTTTTCGTTTTGACGCACGGTTTTATTTATAAAAATCGGATCTATTTTTCGAGGTACAGACGAATCAGAAGTCGCCACGTGTCATCCTCGTCACCACCTAGTCATCATCTGCGTGTCATCGCCGTGTCAGCATCCAGTCAGCGGCGGAGTTAGCACTGCATCACGTTGATGTCATCAAGGTCAACTCTCGATCAAAAATCTTTTCTGAAATTACAGAAAATCATTAAAACTTGTAAAATTCATATCTTTTCAACCGTAACTCGAAAAATTAAGTTCAATATACCAAAATTCTTAGAAAAATAATATCTATCCAGATCTGAAATAATATTTAACTTTTAAATTATTTTTATTATCTGTATTTTCAAATCTTGTTAATTGATAATTTGGAAATAACTTTTTATCTATAACTCGAATTGATTTAGTTCCTTCGGCTAAAAGTCTCAAAAATTAAATCTTCTGTCCAGAGAACATTAAACCTAATTATATGAACTAAGTTTTGATTTAATAGCTGTAGATTCATGTTTAACCCTTTATTCAACATTAACTCGATCGTTTTGGTTTGTTGCATTAAAAATATTTCTCATGCATCATATAATCCAGAGAACTAAAGTTAATGTTTTGTGCCCAATTAACATGCATACATGCATGTGTTGCATATTTGTTGTCTCATATTGGTGTTTATTGTGAAGCGTTTAATCGTATAGATTGCGAGGAGTGCGTTTGTCACCGTGACGAGTTTAAGAAGAACACCAATATCAAAGGCAAGTGGTGCTCATAAACGTCCTATTATTTTCCTATGCATCGTAGTCTTTATTTTAAGTAGACTTGCATGTGTAGGAGTTGAAGTGTTAAGCTATGCTAGATTGTTCCATTAACACCCAGATGGAATAATCATATGTTCACCCTTAGCATTTGATAATGGCAAACCGTCGTAGGTTAGATTGCTTAGTTGATGAATAGAAAGCGTGGTTGGGAAATTCATGACATGCTTATTTTGTTTATGGTTTTAAAAAGCTTAATAAAACCACTGAGTAATTTAATCTACCACTGGGCGGATTGCTAGCTTGTCATCTGAGTTAAACTTTATGGTGGGGACCGCCGCCCAGTATCATTGAGAATAGTCTGGTTTCTTGTTTGGTAGCTATTCTGTGCAACCATGTGTCAATGTAGTATGGGCTACGACAGAAATTGGTAGATGGTGGTGACCTGAACCCATCGTAGCCAGAGATGTAGAATAGTGATAGGTGGTACGGTGCGTGGGGGTTTGGGAAGCTACTTTCTACTAGTTCTGGTTCGATCCTCTCTTCCTCTCCATGTGGTGATTCCCGGAGTGAGCAGAGTGGACCGGGCAACATGGGTAAAGTGTACACACCTCGCGAGGGTTTAAACTAAGATCTTAGCCGTGTCCTTCGGTTATGGGCAAACTAGCAACTAGATGGGAGTCTATGACGTATTCTCACTCATCCCAATTTTCTAATTAAAATTTGAGGGGACAACAACAAATTGGTGGGAGTATCTGGTGGTATGCCAGTGGACTCATAGCCAATTGGGTAGGAGCACCTGTTGGAATAACAGAGTGTCCAATTAATGTGTGAAAAACTATTTTTATCAAATGATAGGATAAAACAGTTGCTTTGCGCAAAATTAGCCTTTGAAACTCCACCTAGCCAAATAAGCATGTAGATGATAGGTTGCCATTTTATATCCACCTCACCGCATCACTTGCCAGTACAAATCCAAATGTACTGACCGTATTCGCGAACGGCTGCAATTTCACTGTTGCAGGTTTGAGAGTCGTTAGGTCATGATTCTTCACTCGACATGCTTCGCCTGTGGCACATCAAGATTGAGGCTTCATCTTTCGTTTATCTCCGCTGTGTGCTAAGTATTTTGAGCTAGCCTTGAGCTATGCAAGTTGTAAGAATTATGTATTCTGGATCATGTTCGGTATTAATAAAGACGCATTTGTTACTGTTATTCATTTTTAATGAGTGTGCTAGCGAGTCGATCCGGGACTAGCACTATACTCATAGACGAGATCCATATTATTGGGTCGAGTCGCTACATTGCACTTTTCTCAAGAA
Source organism: Puccinellia tenuiflora (assembly GCA_012064385.1). NCBI lineage: Eukaryota > Viridiplantae > Streptophyta > Magnoliopsida > Poales > Poaceae > Puccinellia > Puccinellia tenuiflora. Next base: position 971,592 of record QRDG01000451.1, on the reverse strand, counting down.
ATATGCAACTCAAATCGATTTTCGACATGAGTTGCACTTTTCCCAAGAAATGTGCAACTCTAACATGTTTCTAAGACGAGTTGCACTTTTCTCGACAAATGTGCAACTTCAAACCGTTTACGATACGAGTTGCACTTTTTCTCGACAAATGTGCAACTTCAAACCGTTTACGATACGAGTTGCACTTTTCTCAAGAAATATGCAACTCAAACTGATTTTTTATATGAGTTACACTTTTCTCAAAAAATGTGCAACTCTAACATGTTTTTGATATGAGTTGCATTTTTCTCCACAAATGTGCAACTTCAAACAGTTTATGATACGAGTTGCACTTATCTCAAGAAATATGCAACTCAAACCAACTTTTGATACGAATTGCACCTTTTCTCAAGAAATGTGCAACTCTAACATGTTTTGATATGAGTTGCATGCTTCCTCAACAAATGTGTAACTTCAAACGGTTTACAATATGAGTTACACTTTTCTCAAGAAATGTGTAACTCAAGCCGACTTTTGATATGAGTTGCACTTTTCTCAAGAAATGTGCAACTCTAACATATTTTTGATACGAGTTGCACTTTCCTCGACAAATATGCAAATTCAGACGTTTTACGATACGAGTTGCACTTTTCTCAAAAAATATGCAACTCAAACTGACTTTCGATATGAGTTGCACTTTTCTCAAGAAATGTGCAACTCTAACAAGTTTTCGACACGAGTTGCATTTTTATCAACAAATGTCCAACTTCAAACGGTTTACGATACGAGTTGCACTTTTCTCAAGAAATGTGCAACTCAAACCAAGTTTCGATACGAGTTGCACTTTTCTCAAGAAATGTGCAACTCTAACATGTTTCTTATACGAGTTGGGCTTTTCTCGATAAATGTGCGACTTCAAACAGTTTACGATATGAGTTGCACTTTTCTATAGAAATATGCAACTCAAACCGACTTTCGATACGAGTTGCACTTTTTTTAAAGAAATGTGCAACTCTAACATATTTTTGTTACGAAACGTGCAACTTCAAACGGTTTACAATACGAGTTGCAATTTTCTTAAAAAAATGTGCAACTCCAACCCATTTTTTATACGAGTTGCATTTTTCTCAATATATGTGCAAGTCAAACTAACTTTCTCGAGAAATGTGCAACTCTAACATGTTTTCGTTTTGAGTTGCACTTTTCTAAACGAATGCGCAACTTTAAACGGTTTACGATATGAGTTGCACTTTTCTTAAGAAATGTGCACCTCCAACCGATTTATTATACGAATTACATTTTTCTCAAAAATGTATTGTTTTATTTTATGTTATTTATCAGAGTTGTTTGTAGGGTGCAAATTTTCTCGCCACATAGTTGCAGTTATGTAGAAATTTACAACTACCTAATCGAGAAAATGTAACCGATGTGCATTATTATGTTTCCATGCATATATATATTTCCTATACAAGCTTTAATCAATTATTTTGTATTAATCTTTTATAAGTTTGTACGTGCAATAAAAGTTAGCTAGCTATACATAAGTGACCGTTGTTGCAATTTGTATGTGTAGTTTTATTTAGAACATTGACATCTCGGTGATAAAAATGGTAGTTTTTATATTTAAAAAATAGACAATGGCTTAGCTGATGTCTAGAGGCCTTCTGATTAGCTGTGTTTTAAATTTAAGGCCCAATTGCCGGCCGGGCCGATACTAAAGCAGAAAAACAAAATAAAAGAGATACGAGGACACACGCACAAGGCGTGGTCGACTGAGACGTACCAAATTCTCAGTCGCCTGCTGCGTAGACAAACCCCACAATTAAACGATGAACAAAAAAGATCAAACCAACCGAAACACGAGATTTTAAAATGAAAAACACTTCTAACAAGAAAGAGAAAAACATGCGCCAGCTAGCAAACCTTCACTATAATCGGGTGAGTTTACAAACGCCGGGGATTTAAAACTTACGACTTATCCCGTGCGGCGGCTTACAAGATGTATTTATATAGTGGTCCTGATCTAGTCCAGGTCGGTAACGATATGTACCGTACCGCGCGGGTGTAAGAGCATCCCAGCTGTGCGCGCCCCGAAGCGGCGGCGCTATTAATTTTGGGTTGTTATGGAGACCGCTGGCGCTATTATTCGGCCTGGTACGCGGCAGTTCCCAGCGTGACCCCAACACTACCAGACGATTTTCTTTAAAAAACATGAATTTATAAACAAACTAAACGAAATTCATTCATATGTAGGCGAATTTCTTAGAAAGGTAGGCGAAATACTTCGAAAAACAGAAAAAAACTGTAACGACGACGGATGTTAGCACACAACCGGAAAGGGTCACACGGACTCCCAAGATATAGTAAATACTAGATCATACACAAAGTCTAGAATTGCGTACTAGATCATAACTCAACCTAGACGGTAATAATTACTCAAGCATAGATAGATAAAAACATATATTCATTGAAGTCATTATCATGTTTATTCCTACCAATACTAAACAAGAGACGGAGTTGGAGGCGTTGATGGAGATGGCCGTGACGGCGACGCATGGTGATGGCGGTGGCGGAACCCTCCTTCTCCTCCTCTTGCTTGGACGTCTTGATGTTATTGGAGATGAAGTCTTGGTGATGGAGATGGAGAAGCAGCCCTTCAGGAGCGGCGGAAGCCCTCCGGGAGGAGGCGGTGTAGATTGATTCTTGCTAGGTCTTGTCCTTCTTATATAGGTGGCCTCAACTTGATCCAAGGGCTCTAGATGAGTCCCTCTCAATCCCCAAACCGACCTAGTGAGTTTAGAAAGGTTAATGCTCAAACGGGCTCAAAATTGATGAAGAACCATGAAAGTTCGGGTGATTTCCGTCGCCCAAAACATGCGGTACGGTCGCCGGTACGATTGCTTGTGACCGTACAGTCGGTCGTTAAACTTTATGTAGTCTTGAGTATTTTATATGTGATTTCCTCATACGAACTCCGTTTTGGGTGTTTTTCGGGTCGTTGAGCTCGTATGGACGAGGCGCACTCTCCAGTGGTATTCAATCTTGATTTTACCTCAATGAAAAAATCACCATTTTCCAAGCCTCTTACTTGCCATCTGGTGCATGTAACTTATTTAGATTCTTCTCCCTTCGTCTCCTTTCATCGTAATTTGTTCATAAATACCACCTACACATACATAGACACAAAAACAAGGGAAAAGAAAGTAAAATCCTAATAAAAACCTACAGCTGTGAAAGCAACATTGGAAAATGAGTTGGTGTTCAAATCAACATAAAAAGTACAAACCAATATAGAATAGTGCCAAAACACCAATGTAAATATATGAAAAAACAATGGGCAAAATGCTATATAAAATGGACGCATCAGCTATCGTCGAGGACGATGACGCCATGGTCGACGCAAGCCCGACGTCGCGTAACGGGGTCCATAGGACCCGTTACTCCTCCTCCACAAGACGGTGCTGGCGCTCCGCCTCGTCCGGTTGGTGCTCGCGCGCTGGCCAAGCCAGCGCAAAGTCGAGGTCCATCGGTACGACGTCGTTGAAGCTCGTCGTTGACGTCATTTTCTTCATCCCGGGGTCACTCTCCTCCTCCGTCTTCAGTGTCGTCTTCATGTAGTCCTGCGGCGCTGAGCACTCCGGCTCCCTTTTGACGCAGCCGAGGAGCTGCCGCCGGTGCCGGGCTCCTTCTTGACGCGGGTGAGGGAGCTGCCGCCGGTGCCAGGCTCCGTCTTTGGCCTGATGTGGCACATGTGGTTGGGGGGCGGCGACGCCGCCGCACGTCCTCTGGCTTGTCCTTGACGCGGGTGAGTGGCGCGCAGTAATTTGCCGGTGTGGTAGGAGGAGGCGTCGACCTAGAGGAGTGGGAAGCGCCGGAGGAGGACGTAAAGGAGACGTCGTCCTCCTCGGCATCCAAAAGCTCCCGCAGCGGTAGGAGATGGTGGGAGTCGGCGGCGTGTACTGCTGATACGTCGCAAACGTATCTACTTTTCCAAACACTTTGCTATTGTTTTGCCTCTGATTTTTAATGAATTGTTTGGAACTAACCCGAACTGACGCTGTTTTTAGCAGAATTGCATTTGGTGTCTTTCTCTTATGCAGGATTCAAAAGTTCGTGGAAAATTCCAGAAAAATTGGAAAAAGTATTTTTGGGAAGAATAAGCCATGGAGCCAGGAGGACCCGGAGGGGGGGCACCCCAGGAGCAAGGGCGGGCCCCACCCGTGGGTGGGCCCTAGGCTGTGGCCAGGGGTCGCCCCTGCCCTTGGAGCGTCGCCTCTCGGCCCTCCTTCGCATATAAGTCACGATTGACCTAAAAACATCGTAGGCCACCATCCCGAAACCTAAATTCGGGGTCCATGATCGCTATTCCGGCGCCCTTCCGGAGTGGAGATCACCGCCATCGTCACCGCCAACGCCTCTCCGTCAACCATCCATGATGCCTCTCTCCATGTGTGAGTAGTTCCCTGCTGTAGGCAAGGGGATGGAAGGGATTGAATAAGATTGCTCATGTAATTCGATGCCAAATTGTTAGGGCATGATGCCTAGTACCCTCTAGTAGGGCGATATAGGCCCAATGACTGACGGAGGCTCTAAGCTGTATAAAGTAGCTATTTTGCATAAAGCTAGATTTTCATTTAAAAGATTCAAAAAGACACAAGGCATCGTCTATTCAGAATATTTTCATAAAAGGGGTAAGAGAGTAACATTGTCATCATTGGTTCTCATCGAACCCTTTTGTAACCAACCACCCTCATCTCCACCAAGGCACCCCCTCGAATCACCCTCGAGGAAGTGAACCTTTACCACACGTTGATTAATGCAACCTTTAGCTGCCATAACAATTAGGTTAAGATTCTCTATGGTCTTATCGTCTATTCCCAAGTTGTCCATAACCGCGGACACGGCTTTTCGAAAAGATTAGACCCTAAAGCGGTGTACTAGTTTACCCATCGGTACCGTCCGGCTCACCTAGTTGGCCCTCTTCCGGGGAAGGCCGGCGAGTGGGCGCGGTTAGACCTTTACATTGAATGAGGCTTACTCAAGGACCATCAGTGTGCGGAAGGACAGGTTCGGCGCTCCCAGCGCCCTGCCCCGCGGCCACATCCTAAACACCACCATCCTCGTTTCTTTTCCACCCACACAACCCACGCGCAAATGGAATAGCAAACTAGAGGACCCTTGACAAGCCAATCACAACTTATTCGGTCAAAGGGGGTTCCATATGCCCCCACCTCCGGAAGCACGCTCAGTCTTGGTTCAAGAGGTAAAGAACTCGCACCTAGGGGCTATAGTGAGGCAAAACACCATCCCCGATGGCAACTCACCCAAGCCGTCTTAGCATTTTTAATTAAGCATCACAATTATCCACCATGCCCGAATCATTCCATCAACATCAAAATTATGGAATTCAATAACGGACATAACTAGTATTTCAACTCAGCATGTCTAAGCATGGCTAAGCATATAACCAACGATTGTATTTGTATCCGGCCAACACATCAACACTAGGGTTCATAGGTAGGGATACATGTGATTGGCTCGGGGAAAGACATGCAATCATAGGATTCTCTATAATTTTAATCAAAAGATACATTTGAATCGCATGCAATATTATGGTGGATAAAATAAGTTGATAAAAACATAGGATGCTAGAATGCCAAGAAGGTTAGGTTATCTCTTGCCTTGCTGCCGGGGCGTGTAGTACGGCTCGTCGGGGTAGGAGAGGGAACCCTCGACTCCGGAATCTATCGATACCCAAAAGAAAAATACAAAGCACACATAAATCACACGAACACGAGGTGCAATGCTCAATCACATGATGACATGTCAAATTGATGCAAGGATATCAACATTTAATTGATCTAGCAAATTAAATGGAGCTCCAAATAATTAGTGTAATTATTTGGACGCAACTCCATATTTACCTTAGTGACCACATGTAACACCTGCTACGGCAATACCCCAGTGGACTCCGTGAAGACGGTAGCGTTTTAGGTCTTGTCGTACCCGGTGTTACTCTGTTGGGCCTTGGGCCGGTGTGGGCGTGAGTCGGTTGGGCTGCGACCCAAGGGTGTGTGTGTGGCCGAGGTTATAACGGCGGTGTAAGGAACTGAGAAGGGCATGAATAAAAATAGACAAGTCTTGTCCTCTTTCTTCTTCTTCTCCAAGTTGCTCTCCTCCCGATCCCCTCTCATCTCTCTCTCTGGTACACCCTAGCGGCGGCCATCATACCGCCGGCGACGGGACGTAACACCTTGGTATCAGAGCCCGTACGATCCGTCCGCGCTCCGCTACTCGACGCCGTCCCAGTAACATCGACCAATCGGTTGTGAATTACTTCGGTAATTCACAGTAAATCCGAGATTTGCGTGTGGGTGGTGCAGAGGGAGTTGCAACGGCACCGTCTAAGGTCTCTAAGCCCGCAGCACAGACGCGATTTGTGTTGGAGGCGATGGAGGAGCTCAAGGCGGCATTGCTGGCGAGTTTTGATTCAGTGGACAACAAAATCGATGCGCTGGAGAAGGTGCAACGCACTTGGAGGAGATCGATCTCAAGCTTCACAAGCACGCTGAGGCGCTGGAACAGATGCAAGTGAAGGTCAATCTGTCCATGGATACGCTGGGAAAAGTGCAGGAGGAGCAGAATCGCGTCACTAGTTCGTTGAAGGGCCCTGGGGTACCACCGTTAGCGATTCCGCATAGAGATGCTGCCAGTATACTGGGAGATCCGCCTGATCGATGGACCGATCGAAGGCCGCCGCTTGCAATTGGGTGCACCTACCACTGTTCCAAAGGTAACCATGCCACCGCCAACTCCAACTCCTCGGTGTGAAGATGGGGCAGGTTCTGGCTCACAGCAAGGGGGAATGGATCGTGACAGAGGTGGCGATAAGGCGTTCGTGGATGCCGAAGATGGATTTTCCCAAGTTCGATGGCACTGATGTTCGAATTTGGATAGACACTTGTAACACCTTCTTCCAGTTATACAACATAGCCGAAGGGTTCAAGGTGTCGGCTGCTACGATGTATATGAGAGAGAGCGCAGCACATTGGTATCAGGCGTACAAATTAGAACATCCATGGCACAATTGGTCTACATTTTCGGTGGATGTGGTGCAGGAGTTTGAGGGAAATGCCCAGAGGGACAGAACAAGAGAATTATTGACTCTGAAACAGACTGGCACTGTGGAGGAGTACAAGAAGCAGTTTGATAAACTAGTTTACCAAATCCGGCTGTATGATCCACATGTGGGTGGCATGATGCTTGTGCAGCAGTTCATTTTGGGGCTGAAGGAAGAGCTTAGAGCAGTAGTGGAAGTACAGCTACCGAATAACGTAGCCGAGGCAGCATCATTTGCTGCAGTCCAAGAAGCCGTGTTAGAACGATCGAAAGGAGGTGTGTCTAGACAGTATGTCAGGAAGGCAAATAATGTGGTTGGCAAGGATGATGCTACTGGGGCAGTGCTTTCACATCAGAAGTTTGAAAAAGGAGAGTTGTGGAAAGCCAAGCAGTTAAAGGATTATCGAAGAGCCAATGGGTTGTGTTTTAAATGTGGAGAGAAGTACGCACCAGGGCATCAGTGCAATGTGCCAGTAGTGGCCCAACTCAAGACAATGGAGGGCAATGAAATTCTTTCCGATGAATTGTTGGACACATTGGTGCTGCATGGAAATGATGAGCCAGCTGACTGTCATGTGTCCATCAATGCATTGTCAGGCTCTAGTAAACCAGGCACTATTCAGTTTAGAGCACTTGTTGGCAACCAAGTCATGTTGCTCTTACTGGATTCAGGGAGTTCCCATAGTTTTGTGGACAAGTCCTTGGTAGACAAATTACAAGCCCCCTTGTCTAGGATCAACACACTCAAGGTGAAGTTGGCCAGTGGAGATGTCATGTATTGTGACCACATGGTGAAGAATATGCAATGGTGGTTGTAGGGACACACTTTTGAAAATGATATGAGGGTGTTGCCCTTGGGAGGCTATGATGGAATTTTGGGCATGGATTGGCTGGCTAAATGGGGTCTCATGAACTGCAACTGGGAACAAAAGTGGGTGGAATTCACTTATAAACAACAACTGATCAGACTCACTGGGCTATCAACAGTGCAGTCACAAGAACTTCAGGAGGTATCTCTGGAACAATTGACCAAGGGTCTAAAAGGCAATGACATATGGGCACTGGCAGAATTGTGTTGGGTGAATAGTTCTGTACAAGTAACTGCCCAGCCACCTTCTGAAAAACAACAACTGGTAGATAAATTCTCTGATATCTTCTAGGAACCAAAGCAACTGCCCCCTCACAGGGAATTTGATCATGCTATACACTTGATACCTGGCACACAACCAGTGAACTGTAGGCCTTACAGATACTCTCCATTGCAGAAGGATGAAATAGAGAGACAAGTGAAGGAAATGCTGCTCAATGGTACTGTCATTCCAAGCATCAGTCCTTATGCATCTCCAGTACTACTGGTGAAAAAGAAAGATGGTAGCTGGAGGTTTTGCATTGATTACCGTCGATTGAATGCAGTAACTATTAAGAGTAAGTTTCCAATCCCTGTAGTAGATGAACTACTGGATGAACTAGCAGGAACAAAAGTTTTCTCAAAGCTGGATCTAAGAGCTGGCTACCATCAGATCAGAATGGTGCCAGATGATGAGTTCAAAACAGCCTTTAAGACACATAATGGCCAGTATCAGTTTAAGGTTATGCCCTTTGGGCTAACTAACGCTCCAGCCACATTTCAGTGTGTGATGAACTCTGTGTTTGCACCTTATGTGAGAAAATTTGTGTTAGTCTTTATGGACGACATCTTGGTGTACAGCAAGTCCTTACAGGAGCATGTGCAGCATCTGAAGTTGGTGTTTCAAGTACTAAAGGACAATAACCTGTTTGCAAAGCTCAGCAAGTGTTCTTTTGCTCAGTCCAAGTTGGAATACTTAGGACACATCATATCAGACACTGGAGTGGCTACTGATCCAGAGAAGACCAAGGCCATGTTGGCCTGGCCTGTTCCCATGAATGCCACTGAACTAAGAGCTTTCTTGGGGCTCACAGGATATTACAGAAAGTTTGTGGAGCTATATGGCATTTTGGCTAAGCCATTGACTATGTTGCTTCAGAAAAGTAATTTTGTGTGGACTCCAGAGGCACAGGCTGCTTTTGATGCACTCAAACAGGCCATGAGTCAAACCCCTATTCTGGCAATTCCAGATTTCACCAAGCCTTTCTGCATTGAGACAGATGCGTGTGCCACAGGTATTGGGGCAGTCCTGCTGCAGGAGGGTCACCCCGTGGCATACTACAGCAAGGCACTGAGTGTGAACAACAAGAAACTGTCGATTTATGAGAAGGAATTTCTTGCTATCATGATGGCAGTGGACAGGTGGAGACAATACTTGTCCAGAGGCCCATTTGTGATTAAAACTGACCATAAAAGTCTCTGTCACCTGGAGGACCAAGTGTTACACACTGAATTGCAGAAGAAAGCTATGACCAGGCTAGTTGGCTTGAATTTCACATTCCAGTACAAGAGGGGAGAAGACAACAAGGTAGCAGATGCCTTGTCAAGGGTGGGCCATGTGTTTTCTCTTCATGCCATATCAGCTGGAGTTCCTGTTTGGATTCAGGAGATTCTCAACTCCTATGCAGTTGATAACATAGCACATGCATTACTGCAGGAATTAGCAGTTACACGCACGAATGAGGATGGCTATACACTCCATCAAGGTCTGATCAGGCAACATGGCAAAGTGTGGGTGGGAGCAAATGTGGGACTCCAAACAAAAATTATCCAGGCCTTTCATGCAAGCGCTTTGGGAGGACACTCTGGGATTCAAACAACATATCAGCGGCTCCACAAGTTGTTTACTTGGCCTGGCCTGAAATTGGCAGTGCAAAATTTTGTGCAACAGTGCAATGTCTGCCAACAAGCCAAACATGAAAACTGCAAAACCCCTGGTCTGTTACAACCTCTCAGCATTCCCAAAGGTGCATGGCAAGAAATTTCCATGGATTTCATAGAGGGTCTTCCCAAATCAGCAGGATATGATGTCATCTTGGTGATTGTGGACAGGTTTACGAAATATGCTCACTTTGTTCCCCTCAAGCATCCTTATTCTGCACAATTAGTAGCTAAAGCAGTGTTCAACAATGTCGTGAAACTGCACGGTATGCCAGTATCCATTGTCTCGGATAGAGATAGAGTGTTCACAAGCATCTTTTGGAAGGAGTTGTTTGCTATGTTTGACACAAAATTGCAGATGAGCAGTGCCTATCACCCACAGAGCGATGGCCAGACGGAACGAGTCAATCAATCATTGGAAATGTATCTCAGATGTGCTGCCAACGAGCAACCAAAGAAGTGGTACAGCTGGCTTCCCTTAGCAGAATTTTGGTATAATACGTCTCATCACTCTGCCATTGGTTGCTCTCCATTCAAAGCACTCTACAAAGAAGAACCACACTATGGTATGCTTCCTGACATCAATACTACCCAAAATTCAGAGGTGCATGATTTCTTGGCTGAAAGACAATCTGCTTCCGATATGCTCAAGTATCAGTTGGAAAAGGCACAGTTGCGTATGAAACATTATGCTGATCAGAACAGGTCACCTCGGGAGTTCCAAGTTGGCGATTCGGTTTTTCTGAAGCTACAGCCGTATGTCCAGCAGTCAGTAGTGAAAAGATCGTTTCCCAAGCTTTCCTACAAGTTCTTTGGGCCGTACAAGATACTGGCTCGCATTGGTTCTGTGGCATACAAGTTGGAATTACCAGAAACAAGTCTAATTCACCCGGTGTTTCATGTCTCTCAGCTGAAGCCTTTTCGTCCTGACTTCACTACTGTTTCATCTGAACTGCCCACACAGGTGCAGCTGGACGCTGAAGATGTGGAACCCGAGATGATTCTGGAGCGTCGCCTCTGCAAGAAAGGTAATGCTGCTTACACTCAAGTGAAGATCAAGTGGACATCTCTGCCCGAGCATTCTGCTACTTGGGAGGACTACGATGTGGTGCGAGCGCGTTTTCCCAATGCCCCAGCTTGGGGGCAAGCTGGTTCTGGAGGGGGAGGTGGTGTAACACCTGCTACGGCAATACCCCAGTGGACTCCGTGAAGACGGTAGCGTTTCAGGTCTTGTCGTACCCGGTGTTACTCTGTTGGGCCTTGGGCCGGTGTGGGCGTGAGTCGGTTGGGCTGCGACCCAAGGGTGTGTGTGTGGCCGAGGTTATAACGGCTGTGTAAGCAACTAAGAAGGGCATGAATGAAAATAGACAAGTCTCGTCCTCTCTTCTTCTTCTTCTCCAAGTTGCTCTCCTCCCGATCCCCTCTCATCTCTCTCTCTGGTACACCCTAGCGGCGGCCATCATACCGCCGGCGACGGGACATAACACCACATTCTTCACAAATTATTAAATTATTAGAGAAGTGGCTCGAAATGCATGAACATGACATGAAACGGTTAGGGTTTGTTGTTCCTATCAATTTGGTACTTCATTTGTAAATTTCGGAGCACCGATGAATAAATAGCAAATTAAGTAAATAATTGAATTTAATTAATTTAAACAAATTATGAATAACATCAAATAATAATTTGTGATCCTGATGTGATAAGGGCATAATTTGATAGCATTTGAAGTGTGGATCACATTGATATTTTATTCATAATTTTTGGATCAATATTTAATAAGTTATGAATTTTCCTAATTTTGGTATTATTTAACCCATTTTAGGAATTCTTAAATAAGGATAAATTATTTCCTCACAAGGGCATGGCAATGTTACCAAAGGTTAGGAAATGTTTTTCTAAACACATTGGTATTTGATTTTCCGAATTTGGAGCATTTTTTAATTAGTTATGAATTATTTAAGTTTCAATTTTATTTTCCAAAAGGAAAATTTTCAAAGCAGGCAGGCCGGCCTCACTGCCGGCCAGGCCGGGCCCGAGGCCGGGAGGCAGCCCGAAGCGGCCTGCCTACAGGTCGGCCCAGGCTGGCGTTAGGCCGGGGCACTGGCCGAACAGGCCGGCCTTGTGCCGGCCCAAGCCACGAGGGGGGGCCGGGGTCCAGGCCGGGCAGCCGGGCACGCACGCATGCTGGTCCAAACCACGACCGGCGGACGAACGGCGACGACCGCGGCGTTTAGCGATGGTGCGACGGCGAGGCAAGGGGGGAGGAAGAGAATGAAGATGTCCCGGAGAACGAGATCCTCACCAGGAGCGTATCGACGGGGTCGAAGAAGGACGGAGAGGCCGGACGGCGGCGAGCGAGTGCTCGACGAGCGGCGGCCGTCGGTCGGATAGTGGCGGGGTGGACGAGCTCGATTCTAACCAACGGAAGCTTCCCAGCTCGATTAGCTCGACGAAGAGGTAGGGGACGACGCGGCAGAGCTCCTGGACATCCTGCCAGGGCTTGGGGAGGCCGGAGATGGCCGGTGGCGGCGGCGCGGTCCACAGCGGTTCGGTCGGCCGCGGGAAGAAGACCGAGATGCGGCTCTATTTCGTGGCGGCCTAGCTCGATTCCGCGGGGAAGGGGGTAGCCCGTGATGAGGCGGACATGATGGCGGCGTCGTCTTGAGCTCCAACGGCAGGGATCGAGGGCGAACACGGAGACGGCGGCGACAGCGTCGGCTCGATCTAGGTTTCGGCGAGAGGAAGAAAGGGGAGCAGGTGAGGAGGGGAAAGTAGCAGGGGAGAGAGAGCATGTCGTCGATGTGGTCCTTGAGGGAGCAGGCCGAGCGTGGGGCAGCGCGGCATGGGAGGGCATGGCCGCGGCATGGCGCCACAGTGAAGAGGAGCTGACAGGGATGGCCCAGCGTCAGCATTTTGAACTTTTCCTTCTCTTTTTTTCTGATTTTTGTAAAACAGCAGGTTTGAGCTATTTAAATGAGCCATCTAAGCATTTTCAAAAATTAAGGAAAAATTCATGTGGGCTCCCTATGCCATGGGTAAGCTCCACAAAAATTTGGGTAGCAAACTAAATTGTTTTGAGCAACCTTTGTTCATAGGGTTTAGTTATAGCCATTTTTGGTAATTCCCAAAACAGAATTATTTGGAGCACTTAAACAATTCCAAAAATAGTGAAAATATTCATGGAGGCTCTCACAATAATATTGAAGCTCCCCATGATTTTTATTTTGAATTTTGGGGAAGGTCTACCTTGGTTCCAAAAATATAAAAGGAATTGTACCAAATTGAATTCTCGATTTTATTTAATTGCTTGTTAAGAATCTAGCCTTTGACAATTATTTATAAAACATATCCTTGAGTTTCCTGGACAATTTGGAGACTCAAGAATAATTGGTTTTACCAAAATGAGTATTGTATTTGGTTTGGAAAAATCTGGAAGGGTTTTTCTTCCCTAGTTTTTAATTTCCATGTGTTGCTTTATTTAGAATTAGCAATTTAAATGAGAATGCCATGATGCAATGCAAACCAAAAAGAGAAAATTTGGCCCATATTTTAGGGTGCTAATCTGGGGCTGTTACAACCTGGGAGTTTTTCTGTCTGCCGTAATTTATTCTTTATCATGAAGGATAAGCGTGATCCTAAGTTTCCGATACTACCTTCCACCACAAGGAAAGGTACTGCTCTGAACTCTAAAGCTTCTCTTGATTCACCTACTGTTTTAAATCAACTTGTTACACCACCTACAAACACTCGTCCTACTATTGATGCGTCACTTTCTGGGTCTGATACTGTTTCTGATGAATTTGATGATGCTTCTACTGTGCTTGATGATTCTGGTTCTTTAGGTCCTTTTCTGGATGCTCTTGTTGCTAAGTCTAAGGAAATTACAATTCCTGATGAACGTCTTATTACACCTGCTAGCTCTCCTGAATTATATAATTATGAGAGTAGGTATCCTGATGATTCCTATATTGATGTTAATGATGAGTTTATTAGACAATATATGGATTGTGAAGCTTCAAAAGATCCTGATGCTTTGAGGAAATTGCTTGAAAAACATGCTATTAAAAATCATTTCACACCTGATCCTGAGTTTGCTACTTCTCCTATATGCATTAAAGATGATGATTTTGATTTCTCTGTTGATCTTTCACTTATATCTAATGTTGAATCTGATCCTTTTTGTGGAACTGAGAATGATGATGCTATAGAACACATGAATAAATTAGCTTTGCTTAGCTTTTTATTTTCTGATGACAAGAAGATACATCGTTACTATTTACTAAAGTTGTTTCCTTTTTCATTAAAGGGTGATGCTAAAGTGTGGTATACTGCTTTACCTTATGGTTCCATTAAAAGTCCTCATGAATTGCTTGATGTTTTCTTTGCAAAATATTTTCCCGCTCACATGCAGCATGAGGCTTTGAAGAGAATTTTTAATTTCAGACAACTGGAGGATGAGCACCTCCCAAAAGCTTGGGGGAGATTTGGCTCATTGCTCAGGGCTCGGCCAGGGCATGATATACCGAAGAATGAAATTTTTGATATATTTTATAATGGACTAACTGTTGAATCTAGGACATACCTAGATAGCTGTGCTGGTTGTGTTTTCAGGAAAAAGGACTGTAGTTGAAGCTGAAGAACTAATGGCTAAGATAGCCCAAAATCATGATGAATGGAGTATTCCTGAGCCTCCTCCATTACCAACTCCGAAGAAAAGGGGAGTGATCTTCCTAAACCCAGAAGATATGCAAGAAGCCAAGAAATCTATTAAGGAAAAAGGTATTAGAGCTGAAGATGTGAAGAATTTACCTCCAATTGAAACTTTATGTGAGCCTACCACTCACCCACCTATGGTAGAGGTACATTCTCTTTATGATTTTACTGTCAATGATATTCCTTATAGCAAGCCTCCTAGTCAGTGTTTGGATGAATTTGATAACTTTATTGTTAAACAAACTCATTTTAATATGCAAGTTACAGAACAATTAAATGATAACACTCTGGTTATTAAGAAATTTCATTCTGTCTTGGAGAAAACTGCTAAAAATGTTAAAGGACTTGTTAAGCATTTTCACATGGTTCAAACTCAACTTGAACAAATTACTAAAGTACAAAAAGATTTGCTTGCTGGTATTCCTATACAAAGTGATAAACAAGCTTGTGGTGTTTTAACTAGAGGTGGCATCACTACTCAAGATCCTCTTTATCCTGAAGGACATCCTAAAAGAATTGAACAAGAGTCTCAATTGGCTGAAAATAATATTGCTAGCTCTCCTAAAAGGAAAAAGAAAAAGAAGAAACATAAAGAATTAGGAGAAACTAGTAATATGGAACTTGATAAAGAACTCGTGGTTAATAATCCTAATGATGTTTCTATTTCTGATGCTGAAACTGAAAGTGGTAATGAGCATGAGAATGATATTAATAAACCTGAAGAACAGGAGGAAGAGACTGCACCTCCTGTTACTAAAAAGCATGGTAGGGAAAGAGAGCCATGGGTGCAAAAGCCCATGCCTTTTCCATCTAAATCTCAGAAAACTAAAGAGGAGGAACACTATAATAAATTCTGTGAATGGATGAGGCCTCTCTTTTTGCAAATTCCTTTGACAGATGCTATTAAATTACCTCCTTATTCAAAATATATGAAAGATAATGTTTCTAATAAGAGAAAAAATCCTAATGAAGAGATTTCTACTATGCTTGCTAATTACTCTTTCAATGGCAAAATTCCTAAGAAGCTTGGTGATCTAGGTATACCTACTATTCCTTGCTCCATTAAAAATAATTATGTTAGAACTGCTTTATGTGATCTTGGTGCAGGAGTTAGTGTTATGCCTTTCTCTCTTTATAAGAGACTTTATTTAGACAAGCTTATTCCTACTGATATTTCTCTACAAATGGCTGATAAATCTACTGCTATGCCTATTGGTATCTATGAGAATGTTCCTGTAAAAGTTGCTAATTGTTTAATCCTAATTGATTTTGTGGTGTTGGAAATGCCTGAAGATGAGAATATGTCTATTATTCTTGGAAGACCTTTTCTTAATACTGCAGGGGCAGTTATTGATTGCAATAAAGGAAAAGTTACTTTTCATGTTGATGATAAAGAGCACACGGTATATTTCCCAAAGAAGATTGATACTAAAATTGGTTTGAATTTCATTGAAAAGATTGAAGCCATCAAGGATGGAGCTATTGATTGTCTATTCTTATACATCATAGAAAATATGAAACTCTCATGATTGGGACAATTGCTATACAATATGAGGTAACATAATTATCTTTTGGAAATTGAATTCTTTATGTCAAATAAATTTGGTGTGGTAGCAAGACTTGATCAACCTTGCTAACAAATCAATTTTAACAACATAAAGACTTTAATAACCATTAGTTTTTCCTCCGTTATTTATCTTTTACTTTTCAGTAATTTTTATTTCTTATTTAGTTTATCCCTTTTAAATATCAATATCTTGTTTTATTAGCTTATTCTAATCTCATTTAAGTCCCTTGGTAAAAGTTGTCGAAAAATTCCAGAAAAAAATGGCGTTAATTTTTATTTTTCCAAAGAGCCATAGAAGTGGTTGGGGCTGACCTGGGGGACCCCCAGGGGCAGAGGCGGGTCCCACCCGCGGGTGAGGACCTGGCCGCGGCCAGGGGCCGCCCCTGCCCTATGGAGGGCCCCACCAGGTGAGTCTCGTCCCAGTCTCTCTCTCTCTCTCACTCGAAAAACACTTCCCCATTGTTCAAACCCGAGTTCTTGCTCTTTGGTGCTAGAATTTTTGATCGCTTTGCTCGGCCCATCATTCTTGCTGAGATTTGGTACAAATCTTCTCTGGTATGTGACTTCTTCACCCCTCCAATTAGAATCTTGAATGGTTTTGTGTAAGTTGAGTATTTTGCTACTGTAGGTGACCTTTGATATGAACTTGCATGCTTGATTTGCAATTTGTTAGATGGTTGATGCATGTATTAGTTGGTATTAAGTTATGAGAGTAGTTTAATGCACTTCCTATATTTTATTTTCAAGTTTTATGAGGTTTGTCAAAAAAATTCAGAGAAGGAACAATATGCCTAAGTTCAATTTAGGTGGGATTTTTAAGAAGAAGGAGCCCTCTTCTCGTCGAGAAATGAGAGGCTCAAGTTCTAACACACCAATGAGGCCCTGATACAATGAAAATTTGGAGCCACTTGGTGTTATTGTGCTTGCCCAAGAGTCGGACATGTGTTCATCGGTATACCCATGATATGAATTTCTACAAGCCGCAGGTATATGCGATGAATTTACTAGCCTTCTTACTAATGCATGTTTGACGAATATTGTATTAGTGGAGAGGCCCCAATATCTTAAGCTCACTAATATCTTTGTGCAAAGCTTTAATTTCATTGATGATCGATATCACCCAAGTGTGGAGTTCATGTTATATGAACAACCTTGGAGAATGCCTTTGTCTGAGTTTTGCAGTGCTCTGGGTGTGAGGAACACGGGGCTCACATGCAAGATGAACACGCCGCCCCAGCACCTCAAGGAGCTCTACGCCGGCATCTGTCATGATGACTAGAGGGATTCTACATGTGTAAAATTTGGGAGCATTCAGTTTCCAGCTGTGAGGTATTTGGGCTATGTCATAGCTCGTTGTGTTCTTCCCCGGGACAACACGAGTAACATGTCTAGTCCTGATGTTGCTATTCTTGCCGCTACAATTAATCGTGATGAGACTTATAACATTGGCGCTCTTATTGCTCGTCGTCTTAGCACTAATAATGTTAGAGGGACTATTTATGGAGGTATTATTGCCTCAATCATGCTTGCTACTGCCATGCTTCCTCCTAGAGAGGATGATTTAGAGTTGGATGTTATTAGGCTTAATCTTGCTGCAATGAAATCTTGTCACTTTGTCACTTTTGATTCCACTTTGGAGAACTTGCAGTATAGATTATTATTTGGTTTTGATTTGGATAACCCTCGCTATGTGAGATTACCTGCTCCTGTTTTGTTTAACACTATTGCTATGGACGGATACTCGTTTCCCGAGGAGGTGCTGGATGAGTACCTCGCATCACTAGTCCCTGAGGAGGAGCCAGAGGAGGAGCCACAAGACTTGTATTGGCAGCCACAGCCGGGCGCCAACTGGGGCGTGCCACCACCATGGTAGATGAGTCCCACTTAGGCCAAAAGCCTAAGCTTGGGGGAGTACGTATCTCTCACCGACATCTCTTTATTTCGTTCACTCAATTATTATATGTCGGTGTGTTCGTCATTCCTTTGTATATCCATTAGTTTGCTTTTTGCTTTCTTTTTGTTCTTTTTAGTTTGCTCAGTTCCTTTTGTTGCTCTTTTCATTTACTACTTGAAAACCCAAAAAGATTTTCTCTTTGTTTGCTTTTTCTTTCTTATAATAAAAAAGACCAAACATATTTTCTTTCGTTTCTTGTTCGGGTGTTTTCTTCCTTGCTTTAAGTTGCTTCCTTCCAAAATCGAAAACAACGAAAATATTTCTCTTTTAGCTTTTGCGTTTTCCCTTTCACTATTTAAAAAACACGAAAATATTTTCTCTTCTTCTTTATTTTGTATAATTTGTTTAGAGTTCAACCCGTATTGTGACGGCACTTTCACACTTTTATTATCTCCATATCTTTCGGATGTGCAAGTGTCTATGCAATAATGATGATATTTAGCAACACAGATATGATGAGGGGACTTAGTATGAAACAGATGCTTATCCTCATGCTCGTGTTTTAGTTTGCCATAATAGAAGGTTGTGTAGATGATATTGCTTAGCCCTTATGAATTCTTATGCTTAGCCTCAACTTGTTAAGAGTGGGTAATTTGTCATGTAGACATGAGCATGTTTTGCGTTGTTTATAACATGGTATGGTGAAGTGAGATCCTCCTCCAAAAGATTTATTCGGATTGACTTGGCACATGTTCACACATGTTAAAAGACTAAAAATACAGTCTGTTATGCCTTGCCGGTTTATTGTGCTTAGAATTGCAGTATCACTCTTATGCTCTATTCATTGATTAATTTTGTCGCAAAGCATGATTATGACAGTAGTGCTCTCGGATGGTCGCTCCTCAGCGTTTTGCTAGCCTTCATTTGCACCGGGCGTGATGTCCACCCGTGCATCCAAATTCTTTAAGCCAAAGTATTCCATTTGAGTCCACTATATCTTCCTATATATGGTATTTCACCGCCATTCCAAGTAAATTTATCATGTGCTACCTTTAAAATATTCAAAACATTCCTTTTTGTGACACTGTTGCTAGATCATGAGAAAGTGGTATAAGTTTAGTACATCATGTATCGAGCAAGTTCTTCTTTCTTATTCACCTAATGAGTATGGAATCTGTGCTCATTTAAATCACAAGAGCTGGTGCCAAATCTCGTAAGCTTGAAAAATAAAATAAAAAGACACCCCTCGATGACCAGTGGAAAGTTGGCAGGCACCCGTGGATTCGGCTAGCCATGGTTTGTGAAAGACAAGGTGGGGAGGAGTGTCAGCTCAAAATAAAAAAATCCTAATGGAAATCACTCTCGAAAGTCTATATCTTGCTTGATACGAGTTATGCTAAGTTTATTACTGCCATTCGTTGACAAAGACATTCACTACTCAAAACTATCTTTTCTCTCATATTTAAACTTTGAAAAGCTCTAGCACATGATTAATCCCTGCTTCCCTCTGCGAAGGGCCTTTCTTTTATATTTATGTTGAGTCGTCACCCTTCTTTGAGCATCATCTTATAGAGCATTGCTGTCATTCTGAGTATAATGTGCTTTGTCCCAAAGTTTTAATGATTGGAGCATGTTTGAGATACTCTCTCATTTCTAAAAACTTTACATCTAGTCTCTGTTTAATATCTCAAGAAGTGCCCGGCATTTATGTTTTGCTCTACAAAAGGGGCAAGCGAGAGATCACTATACCGTACCTTGTTATAAGCATTGCATCGGTGCTATTGGTTACATGACTAAATTATTACTTGTTAGCATTTTGTGTGCTTTGCATGAGTCTTCATGATTGCTTAAGTTCTATTGTTTTTGCAACCTCTTTCGTGTGCTTATTAAAATACTGATCAAGGTTTAAACTTCTATGCTTTAAATGACGCAAATGTGTTTGTCAAAGTTTCTTTCATCGCGTCCAGTTTGTCAACTGAATTGCTTGAGGACAAGCAATAAGCTAAGCTTGGGGGAGTTGATACGTCGCAAACGTATCTACTTTTCCAAACACTTTGCTATTGTTTTGCCTCTGATTTTTAATGAATTGTTTGGAACTAACCCGAACTGACGCTGTTTTCAGCAGAATTGCATTTGGTGTCTTTCTCTTGTGCAGGATTGAAAAGTTCGCGGAAAATTCCAGAAAAATTGGAAAAAGTATTTTTGGGAAGAATAAGCCACGGAGCCCGGAGGACCCGGAGGGGGGCCACCCTAAGAGCAGGGGCGGGCCCCACCCGTGGGTGGGCCCTAGGTCACGGCCAGGGGTCGCCCCTGCCCTTGGAGCGTCGCCTCTCGGCCCTCCTTCGCATATAAGTAACGATTGACCTAAAAACGTCGAAGGCGACACCACTTTCCCTAGAAACCATACGGAGCTCCGCCGCCATCCCGAAACCTAAATTCAGGGTCCAGGATCGCTATTCCGGCACCCTGCCAGAGTGGAGATCACCGCCATCGTCACCGCCAACGCCTCTCCATCAACCATCCATGATGTCTCTCTCCATGTGTGAGTAGTTCCCTGCTGTAGGCAAGGGGATGGAAGGGATTGAATAAGATTGCTCATGTAATTCGATGCCAAATTGTTAGGGCATGATGCCTAGTATCCTCTATTTGTGTTGATCATCGTTGGTACAATTAGTTATGCTTAATGCTTGTCACTTTGGGCCCGAGTGCCATGTTTTCAGATCTGATCACATTATGTTTTCATGAATATAATTGATGTTTGCGTCCTATCTACTAGTTGTATGCACTTGTTGTCAACCGGAACCGGAGACCCCGAGTGACAGAAATAGGGACATCGATGGGAATGGTTGGTAACTCGAGGGTTACATGTATTCACTGTGTGTTAATGCTTAGCTCCGGTGTTCTATTAAAAGGAATACCTTAATTTCCATTTGTTCCTTAATTGGCCCGGCTGAAACCGGATGGCAGGACAAAAGATGCCGTGCAAGTTCTTATTGCAAGCACGTACGACTAAATTAGGAATACATGCCTATGATTGTTTAATACTTGGATGCTATATTTATTTGCTTTGTGCCCAGTTATGTTTATTTCATGAGCTATCTTATTCATGCAACGCCCGTCTATCCGTCCCTATGCCTACGGTGCTTTTAATCCTGCTGTTTACAATCAATATTTCTACTGTCACCATTGCTGCCTTTATTTTATTACTGCTATTACTGTTCTACTGCTGCCATCAAATTACTGTTACGACTGATAAATTGCTTCCAGAGAGATCCTTTTCAGGTGTGGTTGAATTGACAACTCAACTGCTAAGTCTTATAAATATTCTTTGGCTCCCCTTGTGTCGAATCAATAAATTAGGGTCATACTACCCGCGACGACTGTTGCGATCCCCTACACTTGTAGGTTATCAACTGCAGCCGTGGCTGGTTACCGTTCTCGATGTGCTCAAGAACGACGGCCAGCGTGCACCCGGGCAAGCCCCACTAGCTCCTCCCGTCGGCAGAGTTGCACCGCGCAGGCGACGACAGCGACCCATCGTAGGCCGCGAGCGCCCTCTTGCGACGCTCGGTGAAGTACCCCATCCAAGTGACGTGGTTCTCCGGTTCCCAGATCAGGTCCTTGTGCTGATCCGCCGTCATGCCGGCACAGATCGCGCCTCGATCTTTGCTAGCAAATCCTGGACAACGGGCATGGGAGGCATTGGCAGACCCCCCGTGCTCACCCTCCACTCGCAGAGATGCGAGCCCCCCAGTCATGGAGCCGGCGGCGGCCGAAGCCGTTGTCCACCGCACCGCTGCAGGGGTAGCGCTCGGCCATGGTTGCTACTGGTTGGATGTGGGGGTGTTGTGGATTGGAGCGAGTGCAGCGAGTGTGATTAGCCCGACGACAATAGAGGGGATTAAATAGCGGTGCGGAAGGCGCGGGAAGCCGAGTGGTGGCTCGTGATAACTTCGCCGTGTGGCCAGCGATTGGACTTGATAGACGGCCGGTCGCCTGAAAGGCTGACTGGCGGCAGGCAGGACATTAAACGGGGTGTGGGAGACGAGGCGATGAGGATTATGGAGCTGTCTCACTACGAGGGTGGCCCACCGGGAGTTTTGCATGGTTATCCTTTCCTTCGCGTGTTTTCCTTTCCACCGGCGCCCCCAACGTCGTGGGTTCGGTCTGGGAACATGAGACGTCCATTTTGCGTCACTATTTTCACATCATAATTTATCTGTATTCATTGATATATTGTGTGTTATGATGCTTTACTTATGTTATTTTATTTTATTTTGCATCTTTGGCAATCTCCGGGAATTATCTGCCGAAGTCCGGAAACAGCTGGAAAAGGCACCTATCAAGACACTTGTCCCCCGAAGCACCAAAAATTCTAGAAAATTCAGAAAGTCAATATTTAAGGGATTAATGGATGGAGCCCGAAGATGAGCCGGAGGAGGCCACTAGGGAGCAGGGCGGCCTTGGGCCGCAGGTGCGGCCTGCCCTGGCCTCTGTGGATCCCCTCCGGCACCCCTTTGGCGTACTTCTTCCTCCTGACCTAAAACATAACGAGGATACATCCAATTATTTTTCCGCCGCCTCTACGAGGCGGAAACCATACAGAGAGAAAAAGCTCTCCGGTAGGCAAAAATCTGTCGGGGAAATTCGCTCCCGGAGGGGGAGATCGTCGCCATCGTCATCGCCATCGCACCGGGCAACATCGGGGTCATCATCAACATCATCTCTACCAGCAGAACCATCATCACCCCATCTCATCTCGCTGTAGCACTTGACATTGTAACTTGTTTAGTTCATTGGGATTTCTTTCCGGGTGTTGATTACTGTTTGTAGTTGATGCTTGTGAGTTTTATCAGTGAATTCTTGTTATGACCAGATTGTTACCCATATTTATATCACCTGTGATCATGATACATATGATGTCTTGTGAGTAGTTCGTTTAGTTCTTGAGGACATGGGGAAAGTCTAGTTGCTAGTAATTGCACTATGTTGAATAATATTTAATGGTTTGATAGTTTATGTTGTGGTGTCATTCTTCTGGTGGTATCATGTGAATGTCGACTACATGATACTTCACCTTCAAGGACCTAGGGGAATGCGTGTTGTATTTCGTTTGCTTATGGTAGGGTTGCCGGATTGACAGAAACCTGAACCCCAATTTGCAAGCTAGTGCACTAGGGAGTGTAGGATCTCGAAGTTTAAGGCTGTGGTTAGATTGTTATCTTAATTACTTTCTTGTAGTTGCGGATACTTGTAAGTGGTTTAATCACACGTATGCATTTGTCCAAGTAAGGATGGTGCATTAATCAGCGACGTGTTATGAAAGTAGATTGGCGCAATTCCCATGTGTCCGCAGATCCGTTTTAATCATCATAAGTAACTCCATTGGCTTGTCCTTTGTGCTAAAAAGGATTGGGCCACTTGCAGCAACAATAGTTGCCGCCTTTTATTTACTTGTTCTTTATTTGCTCTTTACAATAAAAACCCATAAACATTTTCCTTTTAGTTCTTGCACTGAAACTTGCTGAAATCCACTTGTCAACACTCAACACCTTCTGCTCCTCGTTGGGTTCAACACTCTTACTTATCGAAAGGACTACGATAGTGTTGGAGATAAGCCCTAGAGCCAAATAAATAAAGGAGTTTATTGTAATATCTCATTAATGTTTATAATTGGTTTTATACCATGCTATAACTGTATTAAGAGGAAACATTAATACAGGTGTGGTATGTAAACAACCAGGTCCCTGGCAAGTATAAGGATACGCTAGTTCATTGGTCAACCGATGATTCAGGTTTCCAGTCATGGGCATTTATGCCAATTGACAATGGAGTCATTTCATTAAGTGAATGAAAGTGATGGACTTTACCCAATAGCGATTATTACAACGTGATCAAGTCACGAAGTTCACCGTTGTAATGATTAGGAAATGTGGTACTTATTCCTTGGACCGTGAGATAATAATCTAATCACTATCACCGGAGGATACCTGACTGTATCAACTGTCACACTGTAACAGGGTGATCATAAAGGTGCAACTCAGGTATACAAAGGTGATATGTTGAGAAGTATGTATCAAGAGCGGGATTTACACCTCTGTGTGACAGAGAGATACTCTGGGCCCACTCGATGAGTCTTCATCCAAATAAGCTACGCAGCGTATGACTAGGTCATGGGGATGAAACATCACGGCAACGAGTTGAATGAGACTTGACCGGTAACGAGATAAAACTAAGCATGGAGATGCTAGATGATCAGATCTCGGGCAAGTCGGTATCGTGATAGCAAAGGGAATGAGAATCTATGTTTGTGGTACAACGACAAAGTTACTCGTGGAATGCACTGATGGGGTCGCAGCATAGAAAACAAAAATTTTCCTACGCAACAAGCGGAATAAACACCAAGGATCTAGATCTACTAGATGGAGGTAGCAAAGATGAGATCCAATCTCTTACCCTTGAAGATCAACAAACGCGTTTTGTCGGTGCAGGGGTTGGCTAGTCGATCCCCGCAACTAGACTCATCTAGTCGCGAGGAGATGTATTTCCTCGAAGCCCAATTCGATGATGTGCCACAAGGGGTAGCACCTCCGCGGTATCCACACGTACGGCTCGATGTAGATCTCCGCCTTCTTGATCCCGCAAGCAAGGTGGAGATGGCTAGATGGATCTCGGCACCACGACGGTTGTGGTGGCGTTGATGGTGGAGAAATTCCTGCAGGGTTTCGCCAAGCGACTGCAGGAGAGAGGAGGGAGAGGGAGAGGGAGGCCGGCAGCTAGGGTTCAAGGGTGCTGCGCCCCAGCCCTCCCCTCCTCCTTATATAGGCGTGAGGGGGCTGTGGGGGGCGCCCCAATCCCATCTAGGGCCGGCCAAGGGGGGAAACTTGCCCCCCAAGGCACCCAATTAGGGTTAGGGTTGCCCCCACCTTGCCTTGGCCGCATGGGCCTTGGGGACAAGGTGCGGCCAGCCCATGTGGGATGCTGCACCTCCCCTCGGTCCATGTTGGCCCTTCCAGGTTCGTGGCCCCCAAGGTGGGGCCCTCCGGAACCTTCCGGAACCTTCTAGAATCTTCCGGTACTCTGCCAAACTTTTCCGGAACCCTGGAAACCACTTTCCTTATATGAAATTTTATCTCCGGACTCTTCCGGAGCTCCTCGTGATATCTAGGATCTCATCCGAGACTCCGAATCACCATTCGTTCATATCATCAATTATCTCATCGCTAACCCTAGCTACATCGGAGCGTTAAGTGTGTGACCCTACGGGTTCGAGAACATGCAGACATGATCATATCAATAATCAACAGCGGGACCGGGATGTCCATATTGACTCCTACATATTCAACGAAGTTCTTTATCGATTGAACCACGATGCCAGAGATTCTTAATCTCATATACGATTCCCTTTGTCTCACCGATATTTAATTTGCCCGAGATTCGATCGTCGATATCCCCATATCTAGTTTCATCTCGTTACCTGGCAAATTCTCTTTACTCGTCCATAATATAGGATCACCGTGATTACCACTTAATCACATGGTTGCAACCTTTCTGATGCTATATTACCGAGAGGGCCCAGAGATATCTTTTCCGTCACAAGGAAGGACAAATCCCACTCTTGATTCATGTCACCCAACAAATACCATCGGAGATACCTGAAAGCCACCTTTATAATCACCCAGTTACGAAGTGACGTTTGATGTCCACAAAGCATTCCTCCGGTAAACGGGAGTGGCATAATCTCATGGTCTAAGGAAACTATACTTGGCATACTAAAAGCGTTGGCAATGAAACTTGTGTGACACGATCAATTGCAACTTTTTATTATCGGGTCTTGTCCATCACATCATTACTCCTAATGATATGACTCCGTTATCAAGCGACTATAACAAGTCCATGGTTAGGAAACTCTAACCATCTCTTGACTAACGAACTAGTCCGGTAGAGGCTTACTAGGGACACCTGTTTGTTTATATTCCACACATGTATTATGTTTCCGGTTAATACAATTATAGCATGGAGAATAAACTATTATCATAAACATGAATATGCTAATAAACCATTTTATTATTGCCTCTAGGGCATATTCCCAACAGTCTCCCACTTGCACTAGAGTCAATAATCTAGTTTACATTTTCTCGATCCAACACTCATGGTGTCTAACACTCATGGAGTCTCAGTGCTGATCATGTTTGCTCGTGGAAGAGGTTCTGTCCGTGTTCTGTACTATACAGTTCTTTATGTTCTTTGCAAAATGTCAATGTCACCTAATTTGACATTACTTTATCATCTCATGATAAACCTATTATCATCACATGATAATTCTCATCATCACATGATGAATATAATATATTTGGTTAGAGAGTGAGATTTTCGTTTCCCTTTTATGCCTACATGACGTATGATCGGTCAAGAGGACTTTCACATAGCATGTGCACCCGGAACTCACTCAGTCTTGAAATAAAATTTCTCAAACCATAATATTATATCTTTTAATCCTTGAATTAATCATATACTCCTATATGTTGTAGACTCACAAATCGACAGTGCTATCATGTCACTTCGATATTTTCGATCATGCTTTCGCTGCGCTTCTGCTATCATGAGATCCCCAATCTAGTTTGGTTTTATGACTTCAACCAAGTCTACCAATCTCTAGATTCTATTATCTCAACTCCATGGAAAAATGACTCCTCATTTAACATGTTCTTCTAACCAAGAACTTGGGTCACATATCGTCAAATACAAACACATGGTTCTTATATGTTTAGTCCTATGAACGATTCATAGCGAATTCTAACATATCCTCCAACCATCATTTTGTACTGAGTTATCAACTCAATGTTTTACCTAATTCTCACAAGCAAATGAACCTTTCTTCACTTGTTCCATTTTGAACTCCTTCAAAATTTTACTTAGGTCAAACATCCTGACATAATGTTTATCAAACATATCTATCCACCATAGATACATCTATCTCCATAGACGTTTAATTTCTAACTTCACAAGTTATACGTTGGTTCCTGACTTATTTACAACATTTATGAAATCTCCATTTCACTCAAACAAGATGTTGTAAACTCCCACTCAAATATACACCATACACATATTAAATTGTGAAACCACTTTGGCTCCCACTCAGAAATATGTTATCCTTATATTTGACCATGATTTAACTAGCTCCCACTCAAACATATGTCACCACATATTTTGATCTTTGGAAAATAGTTTCTGCTCTAAACTTAACATATGTCGCCACATATCTTAATTAGATCACACTCGTGTATTTTCTCGATATTTTGGACACCTCCAAAATTCTTAATTAACTATTAATATCGAGAACTCTTTATACGAGACACTAGTACTTTACTAGCTTTAAGTTTTATTTATTCTCTACAAAACACCTTTTGAGGAATAAATATGTGAAACATCACTTTCACAAAATCAAGCAACAATTACTTTGTGATTTAAACTTAACATCGAATGACTCTTAGTCACTTTCGTATTTTAAGGTTTCTATTTCTTCTTTGTAGTTTCGTAGGTATGTCTTGTTTCTCAAACATGACAAGTAAATCATGAATATTATTTTGTAACCTGACAAAATTTTATATTCTTGAACCCTACTTTTCTTTAGACAAGCTAAACCGAAATTCAATGATCACCATCATTAATTCCTTTATGTGTCAAGTTTTAACCAACATAGCACTTTACATATGTGCCACTTGATACATAAACAAGCAAGGTTTTAGCTTTTCAATTTATTCCATCAATTCCTTTATCCATGAAACCTTTTCATGATAAAACCACTAAAACACTTAGCACAACCAACAAATTGGTTTGCCCCTTTTAGTCTCATATTGTGGAATCACATTCATAGTCATACTTATGAATATACTACAACATTATTCGCAATAGTCTCTAATTATCTCATAATTAATGAAACCACCTTTTCTCATAACTCATATGAAAAATGTTTATGCGAATCATT
Organism: Puccinellia tenuiflora; assembly: GCA_012064385.1. Lineage (NCBI taxonomy): Eukaryota > Viridiplantae > Streptophyta > Magnoliopsida > Poales > Poaceae > Puccinellia > Puccinellia tenuiflora. Next base: position 943,540 of record QRDG01000451.1, on the reverse strand, counting down.
AAATAGATCCTCATTTATAAAACAGAGTGTTTATCAAATAAATCTAAATGCTATTATTAAACCCCCGAAATAAAACCCTTCTTTGAGACCACACAATATCAAATAGTGTGTGATTACAATATCTTAGGACACATCAAACGCCTTTGAAATATTCTAAACATTGTAATTTGTGATAACACTTCTCACAAGTCCACATACTAACATATAACTCAAATATTTCGTCTCTTTTGATCAAATCATAAAGACTCAATTTTCTTGTTAACTTAATATCCTAAACTCCAGTAATTTATTTGATCTCATCAAATATCATAACTCGAATAAATACATATATTTACTCATATCACTTATGATGGAGCGCACAAAATAATGACATCTCACATTTGCTGAAAATACAACCAACACTTGTGTTTATCTTCGGCAATTCATGGCACACTTCCAAAGGGTGGCATTTTTTTAGTCATACTCCTTACAATAAGGCGCATTGATAAAACATCAAAATGTTTATTCAATATTTAGCACGACTAAAACAATTGTCATTATTAAGTTTTGGATATTTTAGTATGTCACATATTTTTATAAATGTTTAACTAATTTATCATTTAGATTATAATAAGAATAATACACTTATAATCGAAACTTGTGATTTCCAAAAAGGATCACTCATGAAAATAGAACAACCATTGTCTTTAACATGAATAACCGTCTCACATAAGCAAGACACACTAATTAAAATCACACTTAATTCGATTACAAAACTTATTCAAATCCTCTAATCCAAATGATAAATGTAGAGACAGATCGTTGCCAGCATCAACTCCTTGATTGCCACCATTCCGCAACGTCTTCCCATATCCTTTATGCAAATCTCAAGCAGCAGGTTCTGTTTTCATAAAACAGAATGAGTATCAAATACTTATCGAAACCGCCACAATTGCAATTTGGACTTAAACACTTATAACTTGTATATCACTATATACTTTCTGCATTGTCAACTTCTCTTGCTATGGGTTCCACTTTGACATGACGCAGCCGAGACACAAACTCATAGAAAGTGATCAAATCCCTTCCCATGACATAGTCTCCGACATAATTCTTGAAGCTGGGGAGAAGCTAGCGTATCACCCCATCTATTGCGAAATTGTAATTCTTCCCGTGGTTCCAAACAAGCACTAGACGATGATGTATCTCATGCATTATCCTCATGTGTTGTTCCAAGCAAGTGTTCTCTTTCATCTTGAGTAAAAGAAAACCGTTCGGACATTCGAACCTTACAATTCTGACTTGTGCTGAAAAACTATTTTTCAGCTCATCAACAATCTCCATTGCAATCAAGTTCTTGAATTGTCTTCTTAGGTCAGAATTCATGAAGGTGCACATCATCCACTTGACTTTCAAGTAGGTGGTTCAAAACCACTCCATGTACTCTTCATTGCTTGCAGAAGTATTTGGGTTTATCTCCTATTGGTTCTTCTAGCACGTAGAGCTGAGCATGGGTGTTTAGGACTTCTTTCAAATACAGGTACCACTTAACAAAATGACCCATCGAGATGCAGTATTCAGCAACGAACAGACTACCGTAGTCGACCATGATCTACAAGGATTTTTGCAAAGACATCTGGACTTTTGTTTATGATAATTTTAGTTCATCTTAATGAACTCCCACTAAACTCAACATCTCTCTGGTTGTTTAGTGACACACGATCCAAATCCACTACACCACAACCGATCATCACGTGAGATGATGTAGCTTCAGTGGTGAACATCACCATGTTGATCATATCATCCATATGACTCGTGTTTAACCTTTCGGTTCTTGTGTTCCGAGGCCATGTCTGTACATGCTAGGCTCGTCAAGGAAACCGTAGTATTTCCGCGTGTGTAAATCTGGCTTACACCCGTTGTATGTGAACGTAGAATCTATCACACCCGATCATCACGTGGTGTCTCAAAACGAAGAACTTTCGCAACGGTGCATACTAGGGGAGAACACATCTTGATATTAACGTGAGAGATCACCTTATCATGCTACCGTCGCGATCACATCTAAGCATAACAATAAGGTGCATAAAAGGATTAACATCACATGCAATTCATAATTGTGATATGATATGGCCTTTCTTCTTGTGCTTTTGATCTCCATCTCCAAAGCACCGGCATGATCTCCATCTCCGGCATGATCTCCATCATCGTGGCGCCATCACCATGGTTGTCCACCAACTATTGCAACTACAACTAATGCTACTCTTAGCAATAAAGTAAAGCAATTACATGGTGATTCAATGACACGCAGGTCACATAAAATAAAAGACAACCATATGGCTCCTGCCGGTTGCCGTACTCGACGACATGCAAGTCGCGAAAGATTACAAACATGATCATTGCATACATTATCACAAATCACATATTGGCCATACCACATCACATGACCCCCTCTGCAAAAACAAGTTAGACGTCCTCTACTTTGTTTATGCAATTTTTACGTGGCTTGGGTCAACGAGATAGAACCGTTCTAATCTACGCAAAACCACAACGGTGATATAGTAGTTGCTTATTTACTCATCCTTTTGAAAGGCCTTCCATTGAAAATTGCATCTTCACTAAAGCAAGAGAAACAGACACCCGCCAGCCACTTATGCAAAACAAGTTGCATGTCAGTCGTGGAACCGGTCTCTCGTGCGTGGACGAGTAAGGTTGGTCCGGGCCGCTTCATCTCACAGTACCGCAAAGACGCAAAGTGCACGCGAGAAGGTAGCAACATAAAATATCAACGCCCACAACACTTGTGTTCTAATCGCACCAACATCTACGAATAGATCTAGGCTCTGATACCACTGATGGGTCGCAGCATAGAAAACAAAAATTTTCCTACGCAACATGCGGAATAAACCCCAAGGATCTAGATCTACTAGATGGAGGTAGCGAAGATGAGATCCAATCTCTTACCCTTGAAGATCAACAAACGCGTTTTGTCGGTGCAGGGGTTGGCTAGTCGATCCCCGCAACTAGACTCATCTAGTCGCGAGGAGATGTATTTCCTCGAAGTCCAATCCGATGAGTGCCACAAGGGGTAGCACCTCCGCGGTATCCACACGTACGGCTCTATGTAGATCTCCGCCTTCTTGATCCCGCAAGCAAGGTGGAGATGGCTAGATGGATCTCGGCACCACGACGGTTGTGGTGGCGTTGATGGTGGAGAAATTCCTGCAGGGCTTCGCCAAGCGACTGAAGGAGAGAGGAGGGAGAGGGGGAGGGAGGCCGGCGGCTAGGGTTCAAGGGTGCTGCGCCCCAGCCCTCCCCTCCTCCTTATATAGGCGTGAGGGGGCTGTGGGGGGTGCCCCAATCCCATATAGGGCCGGCCAAGGGGGGAAACTTGCCCCCCAAGGCACCCAATTAGGGTTAGGGTTGCCCCCACCTTGCCTTGGCCGCATGGGCCTTGGGGACAAGGTGCGGCCAGCCCATGTGGGCTGCTGCACCTCCCCTCGGTCCATGTTGGCCCTTCCAGGTTCGTGGCCCCCAAGGTGGGGCCCTCCGGAACCTTCCGGAACCTTCTAGAATCTTCCGGTACTCTGCCGGAATTTTCCCGAACTTTTCCGGAACCCTGGAAACCACTTTCCTTATATGAATTTTATCTCCGTACTATTCCGGAGCTCCTCGTGATATCTAGGATCTCATCCGAGACTCCGAATCACCATTCGTTCATACCATCAATTATCTCATCGCTAACCCTAGCTACATCGGAGCGTTAAGTGTGTGACCCTACGGGTTCGAGAACATGCAGACATGATCATATCAATAATCAACAGCGGGACCGGGATGTCCATATTGACTCCTACATATTCAACGAAGTTCTTTATCGATTGAACCACGATGCCGAGATTCTTAATCTCATATACGATTCCCTTTGTCTCACCGATATTTAATTTGCCCGAGATTCGATCGTCGATATCCCCATATCTAGTTTCATCTCGTTACCTGGCAAATTCTCTTTACTCGTCCATAATATAGGATCACCGTGATTACCACTTAATCACATGGTTGCAACCTTTCTGATGCTATATTACCGAGAGGGCCCAGAGATATCTTTTCCGTCATAAGGAAGGACAAATCCCACTCTTGATTCATGTCACCCAACAAATACCATCGGAGATACCTGAAAGCCACCTTTATAATCACCCAGTTACGAAGTGACGTTTGATGTCCACAAAGCATTCCTCCGGTAAACGGGAGTGACATAATCTCATGGTCTAAGGAAACTATACTTGGCATACTAAAAGTGTTGGCAATGAAACTTGTGTGACACGATCAATTGCAACTTTTTATTATCGGGTCTTGTCCATCACATCATTACTCCTAATGATATGACTCCGTTATCAAGCTGACTATAACAAGTCCATGGTTAGGAAACTCTAACCATCTCTTGACTAACGAACTAGTCCGGTAGAGGCTTACTAGGGACACCTGTTTGTTTATATTCCACACATGTATTATGTTTCCGGTTAATACAATTATAGCATGGAGAATAAACTATTATCATAAACATGAATATGCTAATAAACCATTTTATTATTGCCTCTAGGGCATATCCCAACATGCACATGGGTATTAT